>OZ023266.1:144522229-144834992 GCA_964006375.1 Tillus elongatus
ACAACCTATCTATTATATAAACCTTGAGACCGACGCCGGTTGTCATAAAGTTATCCCGTGCATTATGAATATCCTAGTGATATTATAGCTGATAATGACCTTTTAAGTTGGCAATAATTCAAATAACTTATTATTTGTAAAGATTAATCTGTCCAGGAAGCCCAATCTTTTTTATTACAAAACTAAACTTCAGCTTACATTTCGATTGTAAAAATTGAAACGTAAATTGTATTCGAAAACTGTTCAATTTTCTCGATATGAACAAACGAATGAAATCACTCTAAACAAAGACAAACCCTAAAAGTAATTAAATATACATTTCATTTTTCTCATTTTCCACTGCTTCTGAAATAACTTTCCAAATAGCGTCAGTTTCGGAAGCATTTATGCCTTATAATTCTTGTTCAAAGTTTGAAGTAGCTTATAGTTGTTGCTTTATTTGCAAGAAAGAAAACCAATTACATCATGAAAATATCGTCCAAACTTACGTTTGAAATAAAACGTAATTTTGTTTCTAGCGGGCAAGTTAATCAAGGTATATAGTATGAGGAAAACTTTTCAAAACTTTTCCGATTTATACTGTAGGATCTCCACACTTAAACTTGATTACAGCGCTACCCTTGGACTTGATTACATCATGAAATTGTAACAAACTTCGATATGAGCATAACTTGCTGATTCAGTCGGATAAATTTCATTGCTTAGTTGATGAAATGCTTATTGTCAAACATTACCTCGCTCAACGCGTCAGGCCTTTAGTGAATTTTCTTTAAAAAAATATCACTATTGAAATCCCGACTTTTGAATTTTGAAAAAAAAATCTTCAAATGAGTGCAAACTAGCCCTCTAAGCATGGTAACTTACAAATGCTCACCGCAACGTTAGATAATTTACCATTAAACAAGTTAAGTTTGCAACATTTTTAAATGTTTGCAGCCAAAAAACCAATGCAAACTTACAAATTAAACTTTAACGTAACTTTCAAATGTAATGTCTCCTTTGCCGGCTTGTTGGTTTTCTCCATTTGTAAGCTCACGTAATGTTACAATTGTAATGTTTCTGAAAGTTTATTTTAATTTATAAACATTTATAACATCCCTCCGTTTTCGTGATCGTGTATGTTCGATCGTATGTCATCGTCGTCCAATAGCAACACCAACGCCAACAGCGAACTGACTCTGACAAAGCGCCCGGCATTAATTAATGGCGGTTTGTTGTTTACATTTTTTATAATTTCATCATCATAAGTTGTTATTTTATCTGTCTATTTATTTTTCTGGACGTTTGAAAGATTGAACAATCTTATTGTAGCCTAAATTGTTTGAATTTTGGGTAACTAAGTAATTCGTTGTCTGGAGTGTAGATAATGAAACATGGAGTATATCGACAAACATGTCAGGTAAGAATCCCTAAAACAGCTATATACTAAATGCATGTTTGAATTCAATAAAATTAGTCACTCTTCTGTAGCATAACTAAATTTTGGTATGTCGCTATTGATGAATTATTCTACAATGGCTGCATTTATATTTTTGTTTCTTTTTATGAAATATACTTAACGAAAAAGAAAACCTTATTGCTAAATACGAATTTTGTTATGTCCTTAGAAGCATCCTGGAGATGTCTTACCTGGTCAGACCAATTCATTTTAAAACGTTAAATATGATTGACCTATGGAAAAATGAGGCTTATCCATAGCAATCGACATCATAAGAACAGTGGAACAGCACAGTACCCATCAAGCTGCTAGGATTGCAGTATCCTATCCTATGGAACATTCATATGGGTTAACTCGTCAGCAGCGGAACATGTGTTTATCATGCAAAAAAGAGCAATAAGGACATTGTGTGCGTAGGTCCAAGAAAAAGCTGCCTCGGTGTGTTCGAGGCCAATGGGATACTTAAGTACCCTTCCATATTCTTCTTCAGTATATATGTTCAAAATATACAGTGAATGATGAAGCTCCAATATCAATACCAAGTGCTGGCATGAATTAAAAATACAGTTGCACAAAAAGGAGAAAACAAAGCAGATGTTTGATCACTTGGGAATCAAATTCCTCAATTTTCTACCTAATTTTATTAAGATGCTCCCACTCACAAGATTACAGTAGGCACTAGTGAGTGTTATAAAACAAAAGCCACAGACTTTATATATATATATATATATATATATATATATATATATATATATATATATATATATATATATATATATATATATATACGTAATTCATTGTAGTCATAATTTTGCTTTATTTTAACTCAATGTTTCTGAATATACACAGACATTGACGGCACTATACTTACTCGATAGGGATAGTTAAGACATGCGTGAACACTTTCAGAGACTGTCGCCATATTTAAGCTATTTTCGCATTGAAGTTGTATTCATTTTCCTGCGCTTGATTTATCCATTGCCTATTCTTACGTTTGCTTAATTAAAATTTCTCTAAAATCGAAATGAACACACCATTTTAGATATTTCTTTTTTCACAATAGTATTTGATATGTTGACTTTATTTTATGGAACATATGTTACCACATATTTTAGAAGCTAAAAAAATTATCGCCTCTCAAAACAAGTAATGCTGCAGAAGACTTCGTTTTTCTTTCAAGTTATCTATTTTGTCGCCGAGTTTTGACTAGAACTGCATTTTAGGCTAAACATGGACACGCTCGCTATATGTCTTAAATATCTCTATCGAGTAACTATAGTCGGTACTTATAAAGGCAGTGACTTACCATGTACATTTGATGGTCAATAAAGTCTAAATATCTATCTATCAGCAGAAATAAAATGTGTTGTAAGTCCTAATTTTTTTATGTAATAAAGATTTTATTCTAATTAACATTGTCTGAAGTCATTTTTTACAGTTTTACAAGAAATATATATTGTTCAAATACACCTATACCTATATTTAGTATTAGTTTGTAACTTGAAATAAATTCAGTTAATCAAATACAGTTTCTTTTTTCAAAAATGCTTGGACACATTGGTTAGTATTTCAAGTTGCAGTATTTTAAAAAATCTATACAGTATGTACCATATTTGAAAAATGACCTCATCGATAATTTCTTTAAATCAATCCTACGTTTTTCTTGACTACTTTTAAAGTTCTTACATGTGAAGTTGTAGATAACCAGCAGATTAAAAATTTTTATTTATTGACAACTACACAATTTTTTTTCGTGCTTTCAACTCAAGATTTATAATAAAAATTAGAAATTTCGTGGTTTTGTATCGCTTGATGTGTACTTTAAAAATAGTCAACAAAAAGCTAAGGTTGTCATTTACAAAAATTATCAATGACATTTGACACAAATTGTATAATACATTTTTGAAAAGATTGTAACTGAGAATATTATCTGACTCCGAGCATTTTTGAAAAAAAAGCTGAAGTAGATTAAATGGAATTATCCCAAGTTACAAACTTGCACTGTATATATAATATATACAATTGCAGATAAGTTGCAAATGTAAGTTTAAATTTTACAACTTTGCTAGGCCCTTTTAAAATTGAAGCTTGCTGTAAGGTAACATTTGTAAGTATAAAGAAAGTTTGTAACAGCTCACTACAGTAAACTTGCAGTAAAGTTACAAGAGAAACACTTACATATATAAAGTCACTGGGGGGAAGATTTGCCATTTGCAACAAACTTGCAGGAGGCTTTCTGCAAGTAATCTATCAAACTTACACTTGCTTTGGAAAAGATTCTGCAATGTTAATGCAATATTACGTTGCTCAGTGGGAGGGCCGCTAGAACCCATATCCAGGGTGATTCTCATAATGACCGACACAGAGCAGAGGCATGTAGGGAACCCAAAATATTGTGATTTAACGCAACTTACTCCTATACTAAGTTGCACCCCTGAGAACTGATAGGCCTTCAAAGTAGAGTTTCTTATTTCAATGATGTAACAAGTTCGATAATTGACAATAATAAGAGTTCAATTGAAGCATTCTAAAGGGTTGGTAAGCGATGATTGGCCCTTAAAATGTGACAGAATTTTTTAAGTTATTGGCGGATTTAAAAAATTATTATTTTACTTTATGGAGAGGTTAATTCTAAGACTTTTATTACTCTTATTAATTTTTAAAAAACTTTGTCGTTTTCAACCAAATTCCGAATAACTAAATATGCACGTATTAGAGCTATGTTATTTAAAATCATCGTAAATTCAGACGTTGGCTATGAAACTTAACGTCAGACTTGACGATCAGGAAAATAAGTCATTTTATTTTAGTAATATTTGCTGAGTGTTGTGAAAATGACCAGAAAGTTATTATTTTGCTAACAAGTTGACATTCTATTAGTGTTAGGTTTCTGTGAAGAAAACTACAGAAGAAGTGTTGAAGAATATTGGAGAAGATTTCCTAATCGTGTAATCCCTCATAGTGAAACATTTTCCAATGTTGAAAGACGGGCTCGAGAAACAGACACGTTTTTCAGTAACACTCGAGAACGAGCTACTACAACCAGGGCACAAGACGAAGAACTTATTTTGAATACAATTGAAGATGACTCACATATTAGTACTGGAAATCTAAATGGTATATCGCAAGCTTCTCTTCGCCGAGTAATAAGACGTAATCTACAGCACCCATATCATATCCAAAAAGTGCAAGAATTGTTACCGGAAGATTTGGTTGAACGAGTGAATTTCTGCCAGTTTATTTTGCATCAAGGAATTAATTATCAAAAGAAAGTTCTTTTTACTGACGAAGCTTGTTTTACCCGCAGAGGTATTACAAATGTACATAACCTTCATGAATATTCTGATGTAAACCCTCATTTAGTAACTCCTCGACATTTCCACCGCGAATTTAAAATAAATGTTTGGATCGCTATTATTGATCGGTATTCACTTGGTCCAGTTATTTTACCGTATCGATCAAATGGCGAAACATATCTAGAATTTCTCCAAAGCAATCTTCCAGATCTACTCGACGAGGTGCCTCTACAACTTTAACTGGAATATTGGTTTATACACGATGGAGCACCGCCTCATTTCAATATCGCTATTGGAGACTATTTAAATCGAAATAAATGGATTGGAAGAGGATATAATTGCCCACAAGTTTGGCCTCCACGATCGCCAGACCTCAACAAATGTGACTTCTTTCTTTGGGGAATGTTAAAAGAATTTGTATATTCCTCGCCAATTGCGTCTCGAGCCGAATTGTGGAATCGTATTACGCATAAATGCATACTCGTTAGAAACAATCAACAGTTGTTGGATAGAGTAGACATCAATTTTCGACGAAGAATAAATGTATGCCTGAGAGAGAACTTTGATCATTTTTAACAGTTTCTGCAATTTATCGGTACAAATGTCATGTTATTTCTATTGTTTAAGTGGTTTGTTTTTCTATTAAATTATTTTTATTACAACTTTTCTCCTGATTGTCAAGTCTGACGTTAAATTTCATAGCCAACGTTTGAATTTCCGATGATTTTAAATAACACAGCTCTAATACGTGTATTATTCGGAATTTCGTTGAAAACGACAAAGTTTTTTGGAAATTAATAAGAGAAATAAAAGTTTAAGAATTAAATTTCCCATAAAATGAAATAATAATTTGTATATCCGCCAATAGCTTAAAAAGTTCTTTCACACTTTAAGGGTGAATCATCCCTTATCAACCCTTTTAAATACTTGAATTGAATTCTTATTACTATCGATTATTGCTCTTGGTATCCTCAAAACGTGTGCCAAATTTAGTTCTTTTAAGTCCAAGCTTAATTGGGATATTGCTTTTTTTTTCGATATTAGAAACGCCATTTTGAAGACCTATAACTTCTCAGGGGTGCAACTTAGTATAGGAGTAAGTTGCGTTATATCATAATATTTTGGGTTCCCCTACATGCCCCTGCCCTGTGTCGCTTCTTATGCGAAACACCTTGTAGATATATGTATCACACCAATAACTTATAAAATAATGGGCCGATTTGGTCCAAGTTTTCTGAGTACCTTCCTTTGGCAAGGGGCTTGCATAAGTTTGTCAGCCTGGAAAATCGGCGCAGGTTTTGTGTTTTCTATTGGAAAAAAAATTATATCTCCGGAAATACCAAAGTAAGTGCAATCAAATTTGGAACGCGTATTTGTATTATAAAGTGCGAACTATGTACCAAAGCTTAGGTCGGTGAGTTTAAAAAAAAAATGGGCATTTAAAGAAACAAAATTTGGGGTTTTCCTCAAAACGTCAAAGTCGCGATTTGAAACGTCAAAATTGGCAACATTTAGGCAAAGAACCTGAAACAAATACGGATTATGTAAAAAAATGTCGCAAGGAGAGTGTTCTGTAAATCCTTAAGTTTCAGCTTCAACCATTATTGTCCTTCATTTTACTAAAATGTTTCCAGAAATTTTATTTCAAGTAGACCCTTTATCTGATGCTTTGGCGGTAGTTTTAGTTAAGTGTATGGTTTAACTGTCTATAATTTTTAGCAAAATTTCGGTAATGAGGAAACCGCAACTTTTGAATTTTAAAAAGATTTCTTCAAAATGAGTGCAAACTAGGCCCCCTATAATCCATATCCGGGTTTAGTTTCAGTTTTTATCTGTTTACATATATACAGGTGACCCATTTCTACGCTAAAGCTCAATATAATTGTTATTATACAAGATACGAGAAAAAGTTGTATACGTTAATTATAGAGTGTCTCGAGCTGCATCTTATAAAATTATTCTGACAATCACAGGCTGGCCCATAAGTCGTTGGTAACCTACAAAAAAAATTTCTAACACCCTTATATTATTGCATTTTTGCATTTTTTTAACGAAATAATATGCATGTTTGTAAGAAAAAAATCGAGGCGCAGTAAGTGCGTTTTAGTAGTCAATTTTCACTAAATGCTTCTAATTTCAATAACTCAATTTGCTATTAACCTAAGGTTTGTTGACTAGGAAACCAGTTTTCTCGGAAACATTTAAAATTTATTTTCGGAAAATGTTTGCGCAGTTTCAAACAATAAGTGATTTTGATAAAATGTGGTACATTGTTTCTACTATATAGGTTATACCGATAACCAAATTGATGCCTGCCTGCACTAGAGAGACATAATTGCTATTAAAAACATTTTTATGAAAATTCACATCATGCGTCAAAACTGTTTAGTATGTACGACTATTTTTTACAGGTTCGATGTAAAATAATATGTGACTCATTTGTGAGAATTATAACCATTGATTTATACAGTGCGCGCCAAATATATAGACCGAGACTTACAAAATCTAAAGTAAGTGGCCAAAAAAATTGAAATTTGATATGCACATATGGGTTGTATTTTCGCATATTATGACGTGATTTCTAAGTATTTACCCCTTTTATTACAGAATATACAGGGTGTAGGTCATTTTTTAAATGGTAACGGGGCCAGTAATTGTTAATTTCTGAAAGTACAATCTTTTCTGCTTCTAAAAATTACAGAAAAAAATAAATGTTAAATAAGACACTAATACGAACTGGACAATAATTATCCGTATTTTCCCCAAATATTTTAACTTTTAATTTTTTGTTGTTGTCTACAAACATTAGTTGTTGGGGTATAAAAACAAAACACTAAGTGTCCAAATTTTTATTTTCATCGAAACATACATAAATGTAAAAAAAAACTATATCATCTCTAGTTAGTTTGAAGCATCAGATAATTGTTATACCAAATGTTCGAACTGTTGGCCTTCTGCTGCAACACAATGGCCTAATCTCTCCACAAAAGAATGCAATGAATTTTTTTTAATTTTGTTTGTTGGCATTAATATCATGTAGTTCCTCGGAAATTCGATTTTTCAAATCATCAAGATCATTTGGCTTACTTTTGTAAACCTTGGTCTTGAGGTATCCCTACAAGAAAACATTTAACGGAGTTAGATCTGGCGATCTAGCCGGCCACTCCAATGAACCTCTTCTACCAATCTATCGTCCAGGAAAGATATCATTTAATAATTCACGCACATTTCTCGGATAATGTGGTGGTGCACCGTCTTGTTGGAACCAAATTATTTCGTGAATGTTTCCATTGTTTCCTGGATATAATCTTGCAAGAAAATATACTATGTAGTTATTTAGAAGTGCTAAATATCTGTCGCCATTTAAAATTCCGTCTATGAAGAAAGGCCCAACAATATGTCGCTCAATAATATATATATATATATATATATATATATATATATATATATATATATATATATATATATATATATATATATATATATATTACTTCCACATCGTCACAACGTGTGGAAGTATCTAATCGGCGATAAAAAAGGGTGAAAACATATAAAAAATATAATTTGGGAACGAAAATCTTTTTTGTCTGTCGTTCTGTATGTCAGTCTGTTTGTAGCCATGATAACTTTATAACGAATTGAGATATCGTCTTCAAATTTGGTATTTAGTTAGCATCCGACAAACTTACGGTTCGGATTGTTTTCGCATAAAATCGCTCGGGCTAGGCGATGAATCAGGGATGACTTGGTGAAAATTGACATATTTTCATTAAAACTCAAGTAAGATAAGGTTTTAGGGTTTCTTTATTGGAAAACTTTCAAGTTCATAAAACATCTGATATTTTGTGCTGAAATTAACTTAGGGGTTGAATTGTGGGGGTGGAATATCGGTGAGAGAGATTTCGAATTTTTTTTTGCTAAAACGGGGTAAAAAGTCTTTAAACATACAGAAAACTTGATTCTGGAACGAAATTTTTTTGTGGTCGGTGGGTCATTCGGTCTATCGAACTGTGTCTGTCTGTTAGTAGGCTTAATAGCTTTCGAATGAATTGAGATATCATCTTCATATTTGATACACAGTTAGAAACCGACAAACGAACGGTTCAGATAGTTTTTGGGTAAAATCGCTTAAGAGGGTAGGAGATGAACTGGGGTGATTTGGTGAAAATTGACATTTTTTCGTTAAAGCTCGAGTAATATAACATTTTAAGGTTTGTTTATTAGAGAACTTTCAATTTCGTCAAACATCTGGCCTTCTGCGCTTAAATTAAATTAGGGGTTGGATGTGTGGGTGTGGAATATCGGTGATAGAAATTTCGAACTATGTTTTGCTAAAACGACGTAAAAGTCTCAAAACATATAGAAAACTTGATTCTGGATCAAACATTTTTTGTCTGTCTTCAAATTTGGTATCCAATTAGCACACGACAAAAGAACGCTTCAAATTATTTTTGGGTAAGATCGCTTCAGGGAATAGGGGATAAATGAGACATGATTTGGTGAAAATAAACATTTTTTTGTTAAAACTCGAGTACTATAACGTGTCAGAAATTTGTGGGTACAGGAATACGAATATTTTCTTTGTGTTCAAATCATTGGCCCTAAATGAAATGTCTTTCTAGGGAGAGTAGATTATCACAGCTATGTGGAACTTATGATTCAATTTGCACCACTATTTTTTTGTGATAGATATTGACACATGCATAGATGCTTCTAAAACGATGTTCAAGAATAGAGATAAAAGTGTAGTTTACCATCAGTTTGCTTTAAATTTGGCAAGTTGAACTTTTGATGTTACGATTCATTCCTCCTTAGGAATATTTCTTAAGATAAGATTAAAACCTCCCAAGTTGGGGCGTCTCATCTTAAAGACTGTCCTAACTGTTGATTTAAATTAGATCTTCCCATTTCAGATGTCACAAATAGATCGGTACTATTAAAGAAAAAATCTGCGTTATTGTAACAAATTTTCGTAAAAGTGTCAGTAATTTCAAATATGTTTTTTTCTTAATGAAAGAGATCAAATTTGGTTAACAATACAATCCATATAGTAGAAACAATGTACCGTATTTCACCAAAATAACTATTGCTTGAAAAAGTACACACATTTTTCGAAAATGAACTTAAAATATTCTCAAAACAAATGGCCCGATTTTCCTGGACAACGATCTTCTTTAAGCTATTTGCACATCTGCTGCTGTCACGAAGAAATTTTGACAAAAATTCCAAAAAAAATTGCAAAGAAATTTGCAAACGACTTCTTGCAGCAAAATACCCATTTTTAGAAAATTCAGCCTAATTAATGTTACACAAACATTATATTATACAGAGTGTTGATACCGTGAGTGTATTTTTTAAAATAAATGAACATCAATAACTCATTTTCTACAAAAAAAATGTATGTTTTCAACATCGCCATCCTATTCTACGTTAATTTTTCTACGATAATTTAGGAAATTTTCTTAAACCAAATCTCTAATGAGGAGATCGCGACTTTTGAAATAGGCCACCTAGAACCCATACTGGCGATTAATAAGGAAAAATAACTGCTACGTTTATAATTTGGCAGATACTTTACTTTTTTAAATATGAATTCAGTTTCCTTCTGGAATTCTTCTGTATAACTTTAATGAAATTTGTAATACAAGTTTCCTTTAAAGAGACTTACACTATCTACAGATATAGCAAAATTATTTCTTTAGCTTCATAGAAAATTGAGTTTTGGGCATTTTTCTCCAAAGATGTTAGAACGCAATATTTTTTATAATAGAGAGATATCGATGGTAACACTTTCCAAAGAATTCATCAAATGTGCGCGTACTAGCACTCTAAAATCGATCTTCAAGGTCTGTGTAAGTTGAAAGTATTAACTTTACTAATATTCGGCATAATAATACAATTCTTATAAAAATTCGCTACTATAACGCACTTGCTGCGTCCCGAACTTTTTTTTAATCTTTTATTGGCGTGTTTCGACATTTTTTATAAATATGCACATGCAGAATAATTGAGATACTAAATTTATTCCATTTAGCTGTTCCACACTGTATAACAAAACAAATAGTTGTATCTTTATCACTAATAATCACAACACATTTTATTATTATTATTAAAAAAACAATGGCTACATAATGCTTTCTTTGCATTATTCGCAGGTCCGAAACGCCATTCAAGCACTCCAAGAAATGGCAACACCATCTTCAGGCGCTGGTTCAGTACACTATTCCGCCCAGTCAAATCCGAACATAGCCCACGTCCCAGGGAGCGCTATACTTGCCAGAAGCTCATCGCATCCACCTGAAATGTTCTGTTGGGACGATAACCCAAGATCACCACCTTTATTTCATTCTCTTTTACCTCCAATCGACAAAGAAACTCAGACAGACAACAACAACCTGGATTACATCAAGCAGTATGTAACGCAGCATCCGAAATTGGTCCTAGAAATGCTTGGTTTTGACGCTGAGAAGCTGCTCAACAGATCAAGTATCAGAAAGAGTTTTAGCATACCCGACGAAGGAAGGAGTGCGAATTTGAGTATACAAAGTGATGATAGTAATATTTATAATAATAGGCAGGACGTTTGTTTAGATATTTCGGACGACGATAACGAAAACGATGACGAGAAAGGTGAAGAATGTCCGTTTATATGGCCTTCGGTAGTGAATGCGACAGAAAGGAAACAAATATTTGGTACTATTAATGATAGAAGTTTATATAAATTCAGAAAGCCAAATATTACAGATACTTAATTTGTTCTCAATTTAGATAGGATTTAAGATAGTAATAAATTTTGAGTCAATTTAAATTAAATTTGATATTTTTGAGAAGGTATATTATGAGGAAACTAATATTTATAGCCATGCAAAAGGCGAAACTGTTTGTCTTAAAAGTAAATCTTTGCTGGCAAAACCCTTTTAATACAAATGATATAATAATCCATAAATAATCAGTTAAATATTGACTGCTTCCGAACTGATACTGTTAACATGATTACATCAAATAATGTAAAATGTGAAATTGTGTGACGTGTTTGTCATTTACTATTTTGTCCTTTTAAAAGACGGCAACTGATACATTTTTTTTCCAAGGTATAAAAGAATACTTAATAAAAATTCAGTCTGGAGGATAGCCTTGTTCTGTTCTTTTTTACCTTGGAAATATGTCTAACCCAGACGTTGTGACGTTCAGAAATTACAACTGATACATTTTCTTTTATTTTTTGCTGAATTTTCGTAAAACATTTCACTAATTAAAAGATGACGACTTTTGTATTTTAAACAAATTTCGTCAAATGATCTCCGGCCACACCTCATAGAACCCATATAATTCTTAATGTTTATGTGTACCGTTAAACGCAGACGTAGAGTTTATGAATATTTTTTGCTTTTAAAATTATGCAAAAAACCTTAGCGTGTTTTTTAAATTTGCCTTTTAGGGAACTGTTATTAAAAAACTCGCTATTAGAGAAGTATCGATGGTGAGACTGTAAATAAAAATTAAATTAGCGCGAATTTATGCCCCTTGAACCCGAGACCAAGATCCGTTTGAATTTATGTGTATATATATATATATATATATATATATATATATATATATATATATATATATATATATATATATATATATATATATATATATATATATATATATATATATATATATATATATATACATAGGTATCCAATCGATAACTCAAAAAGTAATTAACCGATTTAGATGAAACTTGACAAGTACCTCTCTTTTATTAATAGCTTAGACGAGTTCGTTACCAAGCCCGATCGAACCAGTTTTTCTAAAAAAAATTTGATTCTTTCGAAGAATAGTTTGTATCTCAAAAAATAACAAAGCTTTTTAATGGAACGTGGTAAGTGTGATGCACTGATATCGGCCGTACTATGTGCGAAAATTCCACTTTCCAGGTTTAGAGAAAATTTAGTTACTTAAATTTAAAGCATTTAATGAAAATTCGCTACCATAACTCTGCGTCCCGAAATTATTTTTTTTCATAACAAACTGTTAGGTTATTTTTTAGAATTCAGAAAAATTTTATGTGCAAAAGCTGTATCCTTTTCAGTTATATGATGAAAATGTATAGAGCAAATTGCATCTAGTATGAGCATACTTGAATTTTTAAATACATTTTTTTTTACAAAAAACATTCACAGATGTGTATATTACATCGTAACAGGTCTTTCTACACTTTTATCTGAAATATTGCGTTAAGAAAACGTAAAACGGTTGAGTTGTCCATTGTCCGTATTTGTTCAAATTTTGTAAGTATGCAGGAGACTAAAATAGAAATAACTTTGTTACTTACTTTCTGGACGCAGCAAGTGCGTTATGCTAGCAAATTTTCATAAAAATTTTCAAATTTGTGTAACTCAATTTTCTATGAACGAAGAGGGTTGAATTTTGATAGGTAGTAAGGTATTTACGACGGCAACATATCAACCAAATTTTATCAAAATAACTTTATTATGTTTTGAAATACAAATTTTTTTCCGAAAAATCAAATTTTTTTTAGAAAAACTGGTCCGATGAGGCTGGCTAACGAACTTATCCAAGCTATTAATAAAATAAATATTCTTGCCGAGTTTCATCAAAATCGGTTATTAACTTTTGAGTTATCGGTTGAATACCTATATATATAATTATATATATATATATATATATATATATATATATATATATATATATATATATATATATATATATATATATATATATATATATATATATATATATGATTAATTAACAATGAGAAATCCAAAAGCAGGATAATACTGCACGTCAAATTGTGGCCATTGGCGCAAACATTATTTTTCCAAAAAATCATAGTTTCGGAGACACAGGGTGTTGAAAGTTTAAATTTTAATTAGTTTTTTGTCATTATTTTGAAAATATCTAGGTTAGGAACTTGAAAATTTGTGAATCTATGTTTTTTTAGGCGACGAAATAAAACGGATAATATGGATACGTGTTGTAAATATTGCATTGTTCATAGAAGGTGCCACTTACGACCAATTTCACCGAAATTTGCAGTTAATAACTTTTCACCCTGTATGTCTAACATGAAATTTGTTTCAAAACCTGAAATAGCAATCATTTTCCAATTAATTATTTTTCCGGTTTCATTTCGATATCTCAATCCGTTTTCAAGAAATATACACATAAAAATTTAATGAGACCTTGATTTCAGATTCTAGAGGGCCAAATTCGCGCTCATTAAAAAAAAATTCAAAATCTCACCATCTGTACCTGTCTACTGACGTTTTTTTTTAATAAAAATTCCCTGAAACTAGTTCTTTGTATTGTCCGTTTAAATGTCAAATTTTACAAGTATAGCCGATGGATAAAACATACTCGTCAACATTATCGTACACTATTTTTTAAGTGAAAACTGTTCATGAGTTCTAGATTTTCGCAAAATAAATTATAAAAAATTACCCTTATGATGCTTTAAATGTGACACTGTCTTTATATCTATATCTATATTATATATATATATATATATATATATATATATATATATATATATATATATATATATATATTATCACACAAATGAATGCTGTATGTAAAAACGATGCCATACTCAAATCCTCAGTTTACGATGACTTTCTACCGTAACACCGTTTCTGTAAATGAATAAGCATCATGACGTCAAATTTTATGTCAAAATTTCGTACCGTAAAACACTCTGCATCGGAAATCATTATACATAAAAAAAAATTAAAAATAGTAAACCGACTTCATTAAGGATGACTCAAAAACTACTGGTCAGATCTTAATCAAGTTTATACGGGACCATATGAGAAGCACCATCTTTCAAATAGAGAAAGAATAATCAAAATCGATTCACCTAGAAAAAAGTTCTGAGGTAACACACATAAGAAAAATTGAGAACTTCCTCCTTTTTTTGAAGTCGGTTGAAAATAGCAATGTTAGTTTATATAAACATTTTGTCGTGGCAAACCTCCTGTATGATTTTTTTAAATAAATGCTATCTAAATCCAGCTCCAAAAACTGTCAATGCCAACACTTTATATTTTTAATAACTAGGCACTTCGATACACTTTTTATGGTGCTTTGTAAATTATTTGAACCTAAAAGTGTGTACGCACAATCTTAAAACATATACCTATTTACAACAGCTGTAGAATCGTATACCTAATTTGCAAGTTTAGGAACTACTAGTTCCAGATATGCATTTTAACTTGTCAAAATCTCAAAACTTATATTAGGTATATCATTATCGGTACCTAACATTATGTTTTTTCTCATAAACAGTAATAATCCAAACTTACCGCCTATGAAGAACCCTCAAAGCACCAGCCATTCCAGAACAATGCAGAAGCCCACAAAGTCTGGGGTCAATGACCTCTGCCACCTCACTAACACGTCACACATCGTATTAACGGAAATTAAAGGACGAAATTAAATAAAAGCGTGATTACTGAATACACTTCAATAAAAGTATTGTAATATATTTGGAATTACATTTAGTTATTAGCTTTGGTGGCAATATAATAGGACATTATGAAGTTGAAAGATTTACTTTGGTTCAATCTTCGCGATACAAAATTTTATCAGGCTAAAAACTATACAATTTGAAAGCCACACTTTAATTAGTTTTATGAAAAATATCGCGCATAATCAGCAATCACCTTTTATCTTAAACAACTTAAAATTAATCTTAATTCACTACGAGAAGGATGTTCATTAAAATAAATCCATAAACTGGAAAACCGAAAACAAGAAGCGTCGTTTGTTGATGACAGTAATCGGCACAGGTGACTTAGATTGAAATAAAATTAAACTTAATAGCGGTTTATGGATGTAGAGTGCAACCTTATTCGACGTTGATTTTCTTTCCTTTTTAACTAATATAGCCTTATTTTAATATGTAAAAAACATAGAAGGAAGGAATACTCAAGTTTTTCTTATGAGCCTCAAAACTTATATTCTATCATATTTATTAGAATTATCATATTGCTGTTACTTTGCAGTGTACAAGTATTATATTTACTTATAAACAATAACTAAGATTTACCCTCAATTAACAACTCCCAATGTAACAGCGATGCAGCACCACCAAGTCTAAGGTCAATGACCTCTATCATCTCGCTGACATTTAAAAATCTTATTAAATAAACCGTGATTAATGAATACATTTTATAAAAAATATTTAAATATCAATTAGATAATATTTTGATTTTAGTGAATTTTCTTAAAAAAAATTCACTAATGAGGAGATCCCGACTTTTGAATTTTGAAAAAATTTCTTCAAATGAGCGCTAATTAGGCCCCGCAGAACACATATCCGGGGTCAGTTTCAATTTTTATATATTTATATATATATATATATATATATATATATATATATATATATATATATATATATATATATATATATATATATATATATATATATATATATATATGTATCACACCGACAACTTAAAAAATAATGGGCCGATTTTGACTAAATTTGGTGAGTTCCTTCCTTTTGTAAATGGCTTGGATAAGTTTGTTAGCCAAGAAAAGCGGCCCAGGTTTTCTTGGAAAATTTTGTGTTTTCTTTTTAAAAAAAATTATATCTCCAGAATTAACAAAGTAAAGGCACCAAATTTGGTACGCTGGTTTATATAATTATATGTAAGTTACCTATCAAAATTTTGCGCTGTAAGTCAAAAGACAAAAAAGTTATGGGCATTTAAATAAAAATTAATTGGGGTTTTCCTTAAAACGTGAAAGTGACAATTTAAAACGTCAAAATTTGCAACATTTAGGCAAGGAACTTGAATCTAATACGGGCTACGGAAAGAAAATGTCTCAAGAAGAATGTTTTACAAACCCTGAAGACTTAGTTTGAACCGTCATTGTCCTTCATTTTACTAAAATGTTTCAAGAAAATTCATTTCAAATAGACCCTTTCTCTGATGCTTGGCAGTAGCCTTAGCTATAGAGTTTATCATTTAATGGTATATAATTTTTGTCGAATTTTCGTAAAAAATCAACAAAGCTCAATATAACCGTTATTATACAAGATATGAAAAAAATTGTATACATTAATTATAGGGTGTCTTGAGCTACACCTTAAAAAATATGTCTACAATCACAGGGTGGCCCATAAGTTGTTGGTGATGCAAATTCCTCTCTTTTTTATCAAACACGTCTTATGTTATTGCATTTCTGCATTTTCCATGGAAATATAATGCATGTTTGTAAAAAAAGAAATTATGTACGCAGCAAGTGCGTTATGGTAGCGAATTTTGATCCAATGCTTCATATTTGAATAGCCCAATTTGCTATTAACCTATAAGGTTGACCAAGAAACGAGTTTTTTCGGGAATACTTTAAGTTTACTTTCGGAAATTTTTGTACATTTTCAAACAATAAAGTTATTTTGCTGAAACATGGCACATTGTTTTTACTATACAGATTACTGGTAACCAAATTTAATGCCTGCTTTCTTAAAGAAGCACACATATTTGCTATTAAACACATTTTTATGAAAATTCACTACCATAACGCACTTGCTGCGTCCAGACTTTTTAACTTCAACGACCCTTCAATAAGGCAGTATGTAGTTAAAACATTGACCTAGGTTAAATATTCGCGGTGCAAAATTGTAGCACGTTTCAATTCATCGGCCAGACTTTAATTTTAAGATAGATTTTACACAAAATTAGCAATTACTTTTTACCTTACTCACATTTATTATAGGAAGGATCTTTGCGAAATTTAGTTGACGAACTAGAAAATGGAAAACAAGAAATATCATTTGTTGATGTCAGTAAGGAAAACTAGTCGGCACGGTACATTAGAATCAAATTATATTGTTCGCTGTTGATTTTCTTACCTCATTAGCGAATTTTTATTTTAAAAAATTCGCTAATATAGAATGATCGGTGATGAGACTTTCGGAAAAATGTTCTCAAATAAGCACGAATTTGGGTCTCTAGAACCCAAAACCAAGGTCCGTTTGAATTTTTATTGTTTATATAGAAGTATATATATATATATATATATTTATATTTATATATATATATATATATATATATATATATATATATATATATATATATATATATATATATTATACACAGGTGTCCCAATAGTGTGTAATTCCTCTATATATCCCTTACCCTAAGAGCTAGCCAAAAAAAACACTTAAAAAACATTTTGTTATGATTATCTAAGCTATATCGAGAAAATGTATTCAGCTTTGCGGAACTTCCGGTTGCACCGGAAGTAGCTATGTATGTTATTTTAAATAGAATGCTATACTTTTTATTACATTTTTGGATGGAGATTAAAAAATAAGTTTGACTTTGTGTAGCATTCCCTATAGCTCTCTTTGATATTTGTGAAAATATTACGACTTTTTTTCAGCTCCGATTTATATGTTACTTCAAACGTATGCTGTGGGCTGAGTTCTGAGTTTCCCTGCCTTAAATTGTAAATATCAATAGATGACATTCAATTATTTGAAATAGTCAAAGAATAATTTATTATCATTGTAGAGGGTGTATTTCTTTTGGGTTACAACATACATAACTTTAAAGTGACATAACTTGTTATTTTCAAATGACACACCCCATATTTTATGGATTCGTCAGGTAGGTCATTTAATTCTGCATCGATATAGTATAGGTTTTCATATATATAAATTTGATAGTTTTCGAGTTATAGTGGTTTGTTTTACTTTCGCTTGTAAAAACTATATTCTGTCAGATACAGGAGGCTCAGAGAACGTAACAACTGATATTTATTGTGAGATGACAGATAAGCGTCACTAAAATTTCGAATAGTTCTAATGTATCGTCTTTTTAGATTATTTTTTTATAATGACCGTAGTTTATTATTATTATTATTACTATTATTATATATTACATAACTATAATAGAAATAATAATAATAATAAGCCACAGTCATTAGCATAAAAAAATAATCTAAAAAAGACGATACATTAGAACTATTCGAAATTTTAGTGACGTTTATCTGTCATCTCACAATAAATATCAAGCGCCTCCGTGGCCGTGCGGGAAAGTCGATTCCGACTTTCCAATACGGACTCGGGGGTCGACGGTTCGAGACTCACCGGCGGCGGATGATTTTTCAAATCACTGTCGTCGTTGAGATCGAGCTCAAGGTGGAGGGTAGGTTAGTTTAGATGAGCAAAAAGGGTCAGCAATGGCCTAATTGCCAGTAAGCATTTTACCTTTACCACAATAAATATCAGTTGTTACGTTCTCTGTGCCTCTTGTATCTGACAGAATACAGTTTTTACAGGCGAAAGTAAAACAAACCACTATAACTCGAAAACTATCAACTATAGATAAAGAAAAACCTATGATAGATATATGCATAATTAAATGACCTGCCTGACCAATCCATAAAATATAGGGTGTTCAATTTAAAAATAAGTTATGCCACTTTAAAGTTAGGTATGTTGTAACCCAAAAGACATACACCCTGTACAATAATAATAAATTATCCTTTACTATTTCAAAGAATTAAATGTCTTCTATTGATATTTAGAATTTAAGGCAGGGAAACTCAAAGCTCAGCCCACAGCATAAGTTTGTAATAAGTAACATATAAATCGGAGCTTAAAAAAAAGAAAGTCGTAATATTTTCACAAATATCAAAGATAGCTATAGGGAATGCTACACAAAGTCACACTTATTTTTTAATCTATATCAAAAAATGCAATAAAAAGTATAGCATTTTATTTAAAATAAAGAAGTTGATAGCCTCTTCCGGTGCAACCGGAAGTTCCACAAACCTGAATATATTTTCCTGATATAGCCTACATAATCACAAGAAAATTTGTGTACCAAAATTAAAATTTCTAAGTTAAAACCAAAAAAGTTATAAGCATTTAAAGAAAAAAATTTGAGTGATACTGGTGATCAGAGAATGAATGATCGTAGATATTCTAAATGGTAAAGAAAATGTATTGAAGATTACAGACAAAGATAAGGTTTTTTCAGCAAAAAGGTCAAGAAATACCGGAAAAACTTTGTATCAAAATTTTAGAACTTTTCTTCTTAAAACCTCAAAGCCGCGATTAAAACCTCAAAACTGACATTTTTACACTAGGATGCTGAAACGAATGCGGTTTGTGTAAAAGAAATGTCGAGGAAAGTGTGTTTTACAGAGCCTTATCGTTCTGCTTCAACAGTCATTGTCCTTCATTTTACTAAAATATTTGCAGAAAATTTAGTTCAAATAGACCTTTTCTCTAATGCTTGGCAGTTGTCTCAGTTCTGGGGTTTGTGGTTTAATAGTCTATAATTTGTTGGCAAATTTTCATAGAAAATATTCGCTGTTGAGAAGAACGAGACTTCTGTAGTTTGAAAAAAATTCTTCAAATGATCCTTAACCAGGCCCCCTAGACCCAACACGTTTCAGTTCAGTTTCAGGTTCAGTTTATATATATATATATATATATATATATATATATATATATATATATATATATATATATATATATAATGCTTAAAGTAGAAAGTAAAGCTCAATATATCCTTTATTAGATTAGATACGAGAAAAAATCCTGTACGTTAATTATGGAGCGTCTTGAAGTTCATGTAATTTTAGGTCGCTGGTGGTACAAACTTATCTTTTTTTCAAATGAAACATTCTTTATATTATTGCATTTTGCATTTTCTATCGAACTGTAATTCATTTTTAAGAAAAAATTATTGTTCAAGCTTTTCGAGTAATTTTCATTGTTTTGCAACTTTTCACGCTTTTGGCACATATCGAAAATTGTGATTCGGCGTTTTTACCAATAGATAGCAGGATCTTACGAAAATTACGTATTCGGGAAAGTTTTCGTTTATACTTGTCGAAAAAATCTAAATTCCATATACATAGCGCTCTCAAGTAGTAGCTGAATTTGAAAAAACTTAAACGATTATAATTTTTTTTGCCAGACCTCTTTTCTGTTTCAAGAGGACAGTCTCACAAACGTTTGTGTCATATATTTTATAAAGGATACTAAAGATGATTTATGTTAGTGGTGCCAACACAGCCTGATATGCCCTAGCGAATGCTAATAAACCTAAAATAACTAACCTCAAATTTAGTTCAGGTAAAAGTCGTATCCAAAAACACGAGAAATTTTTTTATCATTTTTATCATTTATTGTCATAAATCGTACAACATGTCTACACAATAAGCCAGAGGCTTGTGCTGTATATTAACATAATTTAATAAAATTCTCCCAAAAACTGCTTGAAAACTCCATCCAAATGTAACATACTTCTAATTTTGACATACCAAATTTGTTCGGCTTCTACTTATTCCATCTAATTAACCAGTCTTTGCCTTCACTCTTAATTGATTTTAATCTTTTCACAACGCCTTCCAAAGAAAAATTCTTTTTTTATAGCCGATATTTTCTTCTAAATTGTTAATTTTGAATTTAACTAAATATGACAAATTATTTTGACATATATTTGATTAAACGAGCACGATATTAGTGAATTTTCGTAGAAAAAATTCACTAATGGAGAGATCCCGACTTTTGAATTTTGAAACAAATTTTGCAAATGAGCGCGAATTATGACCCCTAGAACCCATATCTGAAGTCAGTTTCAATTTTTATATGTCGAAAAAAAATTTTTTCTCAAAAAGTAAAACAGCTGTGACAACCAAATTTAGTAAGTAGGTTAACGATATAAAAAGTAAACTATACGCCAAAATTTAGATTTCTATGTTACAAGAAAAAAAAGTTATAATGAACTATTTTGTGCCAGTTCATTTCTATGAAAATTCACTACCATAACGCACTTTTTATTAACACACCTTATTCCTGTGAAAATAAGCTGCAGACACAGCTGAAATATAAATCCACTAGCTCATACTTTAGACATGCTGATGTCTGCTTTGGACTTAATTTAGTGTAAGGCTGATAAATTGATAAGGACGTATCAGCAAGGCAGACGGTAAATATTTACTTTCAAGTTACGGCTGCTGCATTAGGCGTAGTCTCCTTCCATTTCAACATCACTAACTTTAATATCAAGTTATCTGTGCAGAAAATCAACAGCTATCAATGGCCTCTTACCCCGCTTCAAACTTGTCTAACATAGATAGATATTTTGTAGGAAGGAAATAACTAACTTGAGAAACAACAAAGATGGAAAAGCGATTTAAAAGACTAAATTTGTGTCGATATTGGTTCAATCGATTTTTTACAATGTTTTGCTGGCCTTAATTTTAATTATGTCACACACAAAATCTTTAATAATCATATTTAAAATGTCGTGACCCTCTATTAACCATTTTCAGGAAGATGATTACTTTCTTCTTTCCGTTGATTAAGACCTGTTATTAAAGTAATTTTAATGCCGAAATTTGCTCATGCATATCAAGCAGTTTACGCGATATTAACTTGCGGGCATTTTCATTGTTTTAACGTCTAGCAATAGATGCTGTACAGGAACCGCTGTTGTGAATTTTAAGTAATTTGGTTCACAAAATTTGGAGTTTTTTCCAAGTTAAAAAATAAAATACATGCATCAAAACGACTAAGTGGTTAAAGTCCAATGCCTATCAGAGTAGTTAACTGCCATGCGTAGATTGATTCATACAACAGGTATAAGTCATACATCAACCATAACCAAACAATACAAATAACACGCATAAAACAACCAACCGAGAAATCTCTGCCACAAAAACCCCAAGAACCATTTAAATCGTTTGTCAGCATTTACAAATGTGTTTCATGTCATAATTGAATTTATTCTGTACTTACGTTTATTTTTAATAACTATAATATAAAATTTTGCAGGGCACAAAGTCTACGTCAAGTACCTATCCGGTAAACAAACATTTTGTCATTGCGTCTTTGGTTCAGTGGGAGAATGCGTGCCTCGTACGCAGACGGCTCGGAAACGGTTCCCACTCGATGCATGTAACATTTCGTTTTGTTTCACTTTAATATATGTGGTCCAAACAATAGTGTACAGATTTCGTACGTTTGGCACAAGATCTCATTTTGGTTTAAAACGCCTGAATAACTTTATCTTTGAGTCTAAAATTATAATTTTCAGCAGACATTTTGTCAGTGTTGATGTTATTGAATTTTTATTAAAAAATTCACCAATAGAGAATTTTTTGTTTAAAAACTATTTTAGTTCTTAGAAAAACCGGTTGGATTAGGTTGACTCAAACAAAATCATCCAGGCCATTTATAAGGAAAAATAACTGCTACGTTTATAATTTGGCAGACACTTTACTTTTAGTGAATTTTCTTTTAAAAAATTCACTAATGAGAAGATACCGACTTTTGAATTTCGAAAATTTTCTACAAATGAGCGCGAACTAGACCCCCTAGAACACATATCCAGTGTCAGTTTCAATTTTTATATGTTTATATATATATATATATATATATATATATATATATATATATATATATATATATATATATATATATATCACACCAATAATGGGCCGATTTTAATAAAGTTTTCTGAGTACCTTCCTTTTGCAAGTGGCTTGGATAAGTTCGTTAGCCAGAGAATCGGCTTAGGTTTTCTCGGAAAATGTTGTATTTTCTTTCGGAAAAAATTATATCTCCGGAAATAATTAAGCAAGAGCAATCAAATTTGGTAAACGTGCTTATATTATAAAAAGTCTGGACGCAGCAAGTGCGTTATGGTAGTGAATTTTCTTTAATATGTTTTTAATTGCAAATATGTGTTTTTTTTTAAGAAAGTAGGCATCAAATTTGGTTACCAGTATAATCTATATAGTAAAAACAATGTGCCATGTTTTATCAAAATAACTTTATTGTTTGAAAACGTACAAAAATTTCCGAAAGTAAACTTAAAGTGTTCCCAAAAAAAACCGTTCCTTGGTCAACCATATAGGTTAATAGCAAATTCAGCTTTTCAAATATAAAGCACTTAATAAAAATTCGCTACCATAACGCACTTTCTGCGTCCAAAATTTCTTTTCTTACAAACATGCGTTATATTTCGATGGAAAATGCTAAAATGCAATAACATAAGGCGTGTTTGACTAAAACAAAAGAAAAATTGTATCGAACGACTTATGGGCCAGCCTGTGATTGTAGAAATAATTTTTAAGATATAGCTCAAGAAGCCCTATAATTAATGTGTACATTTTTTTTCATATCTTGTATAAGAACGAATATATTGGCTTTATTGATTTTGTACGAAAACTCGACAAAAATTATATACCATTAAACGATAAGCTCTATAGCTAAGACTACTGCCAAGCATCAGAGAAAGGGTCTATTTGAAATGAATTTTCTGGAAACATTTTAGTAAAAGGAAGGACAATGACGGTTTAAACTAAGACTTCGGGGTTTGTAAAACATTCTTCTTGAGACATTTTTTTTCTATAGCCCGTATTAGATTCAAGTTCTTTGCCTAAATGTTGCCAATTTTGACGTTTTAAATCGCGACTTTGACGTTTTGAGGAATACACTTTTTTTTTTAAACGCCTCTAACTTTTTCGTCTTTTAACCTACAGATTTAAATTTTGGTGGGTAATTTAACAATGGCGATATAAACCCGTGTACCAAATTTGGTTGCCCTTGTTTTGTTATTTCCGGAGATATAAATTTTTCTCAAAAGAATACACAAAATTTTCCGGAAAAACCTCGGCCGATTTTTCTGGCTAACGAACTTATCCAAGCCACTTCTAAAAGGAATGTATTCGCCAAATTTAGTCAAAATCGGCCTATTATTTGTTGAGTTATCGGTGTGATACATACATATATATATATATATATATATATATATATATATATATATATATATATATATATATATATATATATATATATATATATATATATATATATATATATATATATATATATATATATTATATATATATATATATATATATATATATATATATATATATATATATATATATATATATATATATATGTATATATATATATATATAAACATATAAAAAACTGACCCCGGATATGTGTTCTAGGAGGCCTAATTAGCGCTCATTTGAAGAAATTTTTTAAAAATTCAAAAGTCGGGATCTCCTCATTGGTGAATTTTTTTTAAAGAAAATTCACTAAAAGTGAACGATATACCAAAATTTAGGTCTATAAGTTTAAATACAAAAAGGTTATAGACATTTAAAGAAAAATATTTGGGGGTTTTCCTCAAAACATCAAAGTTTCGACTTGAAACGTGAAAATTGCCAACATTTAGGCAAAGAACCTGGAGCCAATACGGGTTATGTAAAGAAAATGTTGCAATAAGTGTGTTCTGCAAACCCTTAAGTTTCAGCTCCAACCGTCATCCTTCATGTTACTAAAATATTTCCAGAAAATTCATTTCAGATAGACCCTTGCTTTGGCAGTAGTTTTAGTTAACTGTATGGTTTAACGATATTTAGCAAATTTTCGTCGAAAATTTTGTTTTAGAAACCGGAGAATCACTAGGAATGTGTTAAAAAATGAGTTTTCAGCGGTTCGTGAAAAGATATCGGTGGATGTTAACATTTTTTTCTGTCAATAATAGATTAAATTTATTTGGTGAAAACGTGGTTCCCACAAAACGGTCCCACATGTCGCACTGATAATGTCCCTAACGTATTGCAAGAACAGTGTGGTAAAAGGATAATTTCAAGAAATGTGCCCTCCAAGAAATTACGATTTAACTCCATTTGTGTGTTTATTTGGAATCTGTACCACAGCATAATATTGTTTATTATGGCGTCTGCAGTCCATGCAAATAAACCAGGAACCCTTAGGGAATTAATATTGAACATTGACGCTGCATTCGTGGCATTAGGTCTGAGTTGATTAATCGAAAGTTGGGTCCATTGAAATCGCTTGTCTGCGCGAAATCGGGACTTAAATGATCAGTTAATCGGGACTATACATAAAAATACAATAACAGAAGAAATTTGGTTGTATTAATTTTTTTTATGTTATTTCATTGTAAAATTATATCGTTCTTATTGGAATGCCCGTCATAACTTTGAATTTGGGAACTTGATACAAATTAAGCAACCAGTCTAGGAAGACAAAAGATTATTTTTATTTGACATATATGGTGTGCATTGAAAAAACTCTCCACAACGTAATTTGCAAATTTTTGTGCCAAAATTCCCTATCTATATAAATAACGGTTTGCAAGATATAAATCAGCTACTACAGTTTTTGATTTCAAAATTTTTGGTACTGATAGGTACTAGATATTTTAGACCAATATTTTAAGCACACGAAGTATATTATATCATTAAATTTTGTTTATGTGTATAAAACGTCACTTGAAACTGTTGGAAAACACACTTGTCCATTCAAAAATGTCATAAAGAAGTATTGGATGAACAGTTAGAAGAAGTGATAAGACTAAGCCCATCACAATGTTATATCAAACGGGGGCAGTGGCTTGAAGATAAAAGTCCGGTGCGCTTAAAATAAAAGTGTTATAGAGCATTTACTGTAATATATATATATATATATATATATATATATATATATATATATATATATATATATATATATATATATATATATATAATTAGATACTCAATATATCAATATCGAGTCTTCATAATGGCCGACGTTCACTTTTGTCTTGTGGTTAAATTACCGTTTTATATTGATTAATCATGAATCGATTTTCCGGCACATTCAGGTGCATTGTTTTTTGAACCTCTGGTGCAGTAGATGAAAATTTAGCTTTGTCAACCTGTGTATAGTTCTGTATCTAATTTTTCAAGAATTAGAAAAAAAATTGCCCCTGAGGATGGCTACTAGGTAGCCGAAACGCGTAGGGTTTAGCAATACATGTTTGTAGTCTGGATCAGAAGCGTTTTATTGAGTATCTAATTATGTCTATCCCAGACCATGTAACGTTTAGGAATGAAATATATATATATATATATATATATATATATATATATATATATATATATATATATATATATATATATATATATATATATATATATATATATATATATATATATATATATATGATGTAGGTATGTATAAATATTATTTAGCGCCAAGGAAATAAATGTTTCTCAGTTACACAATTCTATATTATCCGAAAAAAGGCCGTTAGAATTTATCAGAAAACGTTATATATTTTGCAAGTGGACATATGATACAAAATTCTTGTACACGAAACAAAACTAATAACTATGTTTGTAGCGCAGGTACACGACATGCATCTGATTATCTTGTGGTGGAATGGCAAACGGTCAGTGGTTGCTTGATTGTTTCTCTCAAATGTGGATTAAACTCATTTAAACATTTCTTATAACTTTTCCATTAATGTTTCTTTTTCTAAACTAAAATATAAAAAGTTTACGTGAATATAATGTATTCACGTTAACTTTTTATATTTTAGTTTAGAAAAAAAAGCATTAATGGAAAAGTTACAAGAAATGTTTAAATGAGTTTAATCCACATTTGAGAGAAACAATCCAGCAACCACTGACCGTTTGCCATCACCTTGTATAGTGATTCAACAAACAGAATCTAACGTAAAAAATGTATACTCCTTTGTTGCGATTGATGTTCTAAAAATATCTTATAAATGACAATAGTTTTACAGACACATATAATGGCTTAATTTTAAATTTTCTCATAATATACCTAGCTACCCATACAGTACGTATATCAAATGGGGCTTTACTTTTAACGCTTTGTATCTTTTGCCCACTTAAATGTTTTCAATTAAATGATATCTGCACGTGAATTTATTTTTAAAAATTGTGATAATTTTTCTTCTGGTAAAAATTATCTTTCTTCACCTGCTAAAAAACAGACCTGCAACAGTAAATAATACCCAGTTGTATCAGACTAGAATTTTATCAAACTTTGCAAAAATGTATCTCTCACCTTCTCCCAGCTACGTTTAGCAAAGGCTTTTTTAGAAACCAACTTGGTGTACGAAAAAGGTACTGATTTTTAAGGATGAATGCTAAAAACTTGGTCTTATTTATTACAATTTGCCTTTGACAAATTGGCGTTACTAATACATAAGGCAAAGAATATATGCAACGAAAAATGAGCTATATATATATATATATATATATATATATATATATATATATATATATATATATATATATATATATATATATATATATATATATATATATATATATATATATATATATTGTGGGACAGCGGCATGAAAAATTCAGTATCTAGATTATTGGGCCTATTTATAAAAATCCTGAAATACATCAATTTTAGATTAAAAAATGACATCATGCAACGTGAAAACTTCACTTTTACATTCAATCCCCTTCGAGCGACAGTTGCCACTTTCAGATTTTTAAATAGGAAGTGATAAGTCATTTGAAAGATATATTTATTCCCTATTCAGAATAAATATAGTTTAAAAATTTGTTGCAAAAGTTAGCAGTGAAAAAAAAAGATACTCATCTGATTGACGAACTTCGCTACAAACACTAAAAAATTAAGAACTAACCACGTTTCATTTTTGATAATAAGAAAAAATAAAAAACACTTGAATCACAATATATGAGATATTAAGAATCATGCCTTGAAGTTCTTGGCAGTATTCTAATCGTAAATAAAATTTAAAAGATCCAGCGCTGGTTAAGATCTGAGGCGTAACCGACCTAATCGCAATCGTTATTCTTCTTAGGTCAGTTATATCGTGTGGTTTGGGTATATATACCATACTTTTAACATTTTTGCGATTTGGCGTTATTAGGGCAAGGTACTGCCGCGCATTAATTTGGTAATGTGCTGGTGCTCCATCCTGCTGGTACCATATCACATTCATTGAAACCTGTGGGTTTTCTCGATCAGGATATAAGTTTCCCAAAGTTGGCACGACATTATTTTGGAGTAGTGCTAAATAATTATCTCCATTCAAATTGCCATCAATGAAAACGAGACCGATGACATGGTTTCCAATTATTCCTGCCTAAACATTAACCTTTTCAGGGTATTGCGTAGATTGTTCTCTCATCCAGTGTAGATTTTCTTTAGACCAGTAGCGACAATTTTGTCGATTAGTATGACCGTGAAATATAAAACTGCACTGATGTTCTAGTTTGACAACATCGTTTTCTGAATTGTTCATCATTTGTTCACAAAAAGACGTTCTTCTTTCAATATCGTCTTCCATGAGCCTGTCAGTTTGTATCAATCTATGGGGGATGCATTTTATTTCGTTTTAGTATTCGAATAATTAATGAATGGCTAACATTGAATGTTGTGGCTGCTTGCCGACTCGAAGTATGTAGTTTTTCCTCAAACTCAAGCACTACACCCAATTTGGTATCATTACGCAGTGCTTGAAAGATTTTTTTGTGTCATATCCAGGCACACGAAGTTGATTTCCAATTTTACCTTGGAACATAGGCGGCAAATCGGGAAATTTTTCTTGAAATGGTAGAGCAACTTTTGGATCTGTGATCTTGTTTTATTTCCGTAAGCAATCATCTCTAAAATTATTATGTTTTGCATTTCTGTTAAATAAACCATGTTTCTGAATTGCAGTTAAGAACTGACCGCTACTGTCTTGCGGTTGCAATCATACAGGAAGTTAATATAAGGCGTTTTAAACAAAACTGACATTGCCAACTATGAAGAATGTTGATAACTTTGTATATTTTCTTTTTAATTGACACTGTTGATACTACTATTGTTTTTGCTTGCTTTCACATTATCAAGAATGAAACGCGATTAGTTATTAATTTTTTTGTGTTGTAGCAAAGTTCATCAATCAGATGATTTTTTTTTGTAACAAATCTAAAACCATAGCATTTTTGAATGGAAAATAAAGAGATCCTGAAAATAAGGAGTCACAAGCCCGTACTACCTATTTAAAAATTTGGCGGTTGCAACTGTCATTTAAAAGAGGTTAAATGAATGAATGAAGTTTTCACGTTGCAGGATGTCATTTTTTATTTAAAGCTGACGTCTTTCTGGATTTTTTTATAAATATGTATAACAATTGAGGTACTGAATTTATTCCATTTGGCAAGTGTGGCCGGGAACGTCTTACAGCACCACGAAGTGACAGAAAAATTGAAGACATTTGTCTACATAACCAAAAAAGTTAGAAAGGTGTTGACTGATCTAGTGCAGGAAAGTGGAATCAACTTATCCGAACAAACACCTGTCTGCTAGTATTTCGAAAGTCGATTGGTTTTAGAAGCAAACCTGAAAGACTAATTCATTTCACGTCTGCATTTAGTCATACAAATTAAGGCAGCAATGAGTTTTCATGGGTAATATTGAATATCAACAAGCATTACGTTTGTCTTCATGGCTTTGTTAATCTATACTTGTTCGCCGACCTGAGCAATATGAACTTTTGCTCTACCAAGCGCCTTCGAACTGTTCGTTTGGATAAGGTGATTCCAACTAGCTTGGTCAACACCTTTCTGGCTTTTTTTGGTTCTCTGGACAAATGCATAGGATTTTGGTGTGTAAGGCGTTTCCGGCCACACTTGCCAACTCGATTTGCTCCCAATCTCATTTTTTTCGGACTCCCCCGAATTTGATTTAACTGTGGTCACAAAACGTGAGCTATTTTTCTTTGAGACTGCTATGAATTCTTCAGAACGGTCAAAATTTCTGTAAATTTTGATGGCAGAATGTTTTGGACTTTTCCCATTTGCAAAAACTGGCCGTGTTAGGAACAAGAGGTATTTCCCAAAAAAGATCAATTTTGTAAATAAAAATTATGCACTTTTTCTTAAAGTCACTACAAATAGCACTTAAATAGAGTTACAGGAACTATCATAAATTAAAATGCCAAAAATGACAAATGACAAAAAGCCTGTAAATCACTCCTATTAATATCAGAACCAAATTCACTGAAGTGTAAATGACACACTAATGCAGCATCTCTGACGGTTTTGTGCAGAATCAATTACTTTTCTGTCCTAAATACAGAAGGAATGTGCAACCTGTTACGCAGCAATCTGTAACAGCAGTTGCCTATATACACCTTCAAATTGATCATACCTTGAGATATCAACCAAATCTCGAAAGACTTCTGATAATTTGACCACACACTGTAGTTTCTGAACTTTTGAAAATTATCTGATTTCACCTCGATATCAGGTCCATATCCCGCAACCTAGCAGTAATGGCGGGATACCAATAGAGCCCAAATACTCCCTCAATTTCTACAAAACAAAAAGCGTTTACTAATTGTTTTCTTTTTATGTCAAAAATGCTTTAAAATGCAGAGGAATTTGTATTTTAAAATTTAACTTCGATACCTAATCTTACGTTTATCAAATCAAAAATCTGCTGCTTTGCGTCCCATTAATATTTATGAGATACATATACACAACATACCCTATTTTAATTGAACCTAAAATGCTATATATATATATATATATATATATATATATATATATATATATATATATATATATATATATATATATATATATATATATATATATATAGGGTTGTGCATAGGCAACGCAACCAGGCTATAACTTTTAAACTAAGAGAGGCATCGAACTCAAAATTTATAGGATTGCATAACAAAATATTTGCGACTATTTGTTGGCATCACCGTCATTTTTTGCAGCACCTCCCTTTTGGAGGGTTACAACCCTTCAAATTCTGAAATATCAACATGGGTCATGCGACGCATTTTTGGAAAACGTATTCGGCCCACTTTTCGGCAAGAATGAAAACAATCGGCTTTTCGTAAAGATAAATGAAGTAAAATAAAGACTATTCAAGTAATTTTTATCTCTGTCCAAAAGAGGCTAACATAGGTGCTTAGCCTTATCAGATATGAAATTTATTTTAATGATAAATAAATATATATATATATATATATATATATATATATATATATATATATATATATATATATATATATATATATATATATATATATATATATATATATATATATAGGCTACACTTTAATAATTTCACCAAGAAAAACAGTTTTATTAAAATTGTTAACCTGGTCTTCCACAGTGGCAAGCGTTTTGGTTTGTGAATTAAAACATCAGTGTTTTTGTTAATTTACTTTTTTGTGATATGGATCACCTAAGTAAACAAGAACGTATTGAAGTTTTAATAATGATTGATTATGGTGGCCGTAAGAGGACCTATGATGACGCTTGTCATTTAGTGAATGAGGTCAACCCTGAGCGCACAGCCCCTAACAGGTCTACCGTAAGTAGACTTCACGACAAATTTACTGAAACCGAGATCGTAAGAACCGCCGCAAGTCCGGTCGCCCTGTAACTGCTAGTTCTGACGAAAAGAGGTGATGCTTGCTGTATAGGAAACTGCCAAAACTTTTGCATTGGAACTTGCTAGAACGAACGAGATCTCCAGCGTATTTTGCATCGAGAAAAGTATTTCCCTGTAAGGTTCATAAGCTGTAAGAACTTTTTGCAGAGAATTTTGATAGAAGGATCGAATTTTGCGAACAACTGATTCAGATTATTCAACAAAACGGAGATTTTTTAAACCACTGATGAAACTCCCTTTTGCCCTAATGGTAGCGTAAACAGACACAATTTTCGATATTGGTCCGACCGTAACAATGGATGCAAGAAATTCATACCTAATATCCTCAAAAACTGAACGTATGGGACAGAATTGTTAGTCATCATGTAATTGGAGCATTCTTCCTTGAAGGGAATTTAACAGGCCCACACTATCGAAGAGTATTACGAGAAGATATTGTGCCGCGTATCAGGGAATTGTTTCAAAATGATTTCCCCAATGTTTACTACCAACAAGAGGGCTCCTCACCTCATTTCAGTAGAGAGGTAAAGGAATACATTATTGTGAAATTTCCTAATCGATGGATAGGTAGAAGAGGACCAATTGAGTGGCCAGCTAGGTCCCCAAATTTGTCTCCACTCGATTGTTGCTCTGGTTTTATTTAAAAAGCGTTGTTTACAACGATCAGCGTGCGAATTTGGAACAGTTGCGTGACCGAATGGCCATGGCCTTTCAACAAGTGCCCAACGGATCACTACAAAACTCGATATATCAGTTCGATAAGAGAATTTACTATTGACAGGAGGTCCAAGAAGCTCAATTTAAGCTTTTTGTTCAATATAGTAAGATGTTATCATTTTTCCGAATAAATTGAATGAAAAAGCGATTGCTTTCATTCTTGGCAAAGATAGCTTAAAAATAATTAATGTATCCCAAAGTGCGCTGAATACGCTTTCCAAGAATGGGTCGCATTACCCATGTTGCTAATTAATAAATTAAAACATTGTCACCCTCCAAAAAGGAGGTGTTTCAAAAAATGTCGATAATGCCACCAAATAGTCTCAAATAATCGGTTATGTAATCCTATACAGGGTGGCGCATTGAAAACGAAACAGACCTATTTGCGTCCAGAGAAATATTTTTAAGAAACGCTGAATCACGTCAATTTTAATATTGAGGGTGAACTTGTTTTGACATAAAACTCAACTTTGTCACATCAACCCCTTAAGGATGGTGATAACAACCCTTATATTTTAAATAAAGAACATGGATCGAGTGTTACATCATTTAAAAACTCTTTTATTTCCAAATTCAGCACACAATTTTTTTTTTTGAGTTTTATCAAGTCGTTTAAAAATTATTCACAGTTGGAGTTGCAAGAACGTATTTCATTCATTGTGATAAGAAATGCACTAATTAGTCAATTTTTCGTTAAAAAAACTAAAAAACAAAACCAAACGTTCAAAAATGTTTATTCAGTTAAGTAAGTGTTCAAATTGTTGACCACCAGCTTCCATACAAAAGTACAATTTTTTTTCAAAACGAGCTCTGACATTCTGGAGCATTTGTGGAGTCATTAGACGGCATTCTTCAACAATGCGTCGTCTTAATTCTTCCAGAGACTCCGGTTATGTTGCGAAAATTCTACTCTTTAAGTGGTACCATAGAAATAAGTCTAAAGGAGTTAAATCCAGTGATCTAGAGGGCCACTCAATAGCACCTCTACGCCCAATCCATTGCTCTAGAAACTCTCTGTTCAAAAACTCACTAACACGTTGTGAAAAATGCGGAGGAACTCCATCTTGTTCAAACTCTAATTGATTTTCTTGATAGCGATCATCATTCTCAACAATGTCAATTAGTAGAGGGTAAACGATATCTTCTAGTAACTCCAAATACGTTTCGCCACTCGAATTGCCATCAAGAAAAATTGGTCCGATTTAACGGTCTCCAAAAATGCCAGTCCAGACATTCAATTTCTGTGGAGTTTGAGTGTGGACTTCGTGAAAATTTCTTGAATTATTATCTGCCCAATAACGACAATTATGACGATTGGCTGTAGAGTTTAATAAAAACGTACACTCGTCTGAAAAACAGATATTGAACAGAAAGTTTCCGTTATCAGCTATTCGTGCAGTGATAACTTCACAAAACTCCAGCCGCAGATCAAAATCATCTTCATTCAGTTGTTGTACAAGATGAATTTTATACTGAATAGTTCTTCTTTTGATGTTTGAAACAGTGGCCAATTTTCTCGTGCTACAAGTGTGGTCTGCAGCAATTTGTCCTAAAACTTCCATCTCAGTAGTCTCATTTCTAACCGGAAATTCACGTTCAGGGTCCCGTTTTTTGTTGGCTACTGAACCACTTTGTCGAAACTTTGCAACTAACTCCAAAATGTATTTTCTGTTAACATGTCTGTTCGGATGTCGTTCATTAAACAAATTTGCGGTACGGTTGGCACAGTCATTGTTTTTGAAAAAAGAGTAATTATTTGAACTCTTTCTTCTACAGAATACACCATTGTGAAATTAATTTTCGGTAGTACTATCAAGTATCAAACCGACCGATAAACTGAAATAATAAACCGCATTTCTCGCATTCCGATAATACAAACCAACAAAACATTGACTATCAGCACATTTCTTATCGGAATGAGTGAAATGCGTTTTTGCATTTTCAGCTGTGAATAATTTTTAAATGAGTTGTTAAAACTTTCAAAAAAATTTATGTGCTGAATTCAGAAAAGAAAGAGCTTTGAAATGATGTAACACTCGACCCATGTTCCCTATTTAAAATATAAGGGTTGTTATCACCACCCTTAAGGGGTTGATGTGACAAAGTTGAGTTTTATGTCAAAACATGTCCCCCTCAATATTAAAATGGACGTGTTTCAGCGTTTCTTAAAAAAAAGTTCTCTGGACGCAAATCGGTCTGTTTCGTTTTCAATGCGCCACCCTATATATTTTGAGGCCGATGCTTTTCTAGGTTCAAAAGTTATGACCTTGTTACATTACTTATGCACGACGTATGTAGATAATATTTATTGTTCTGTTTAAATAAAAATTCATGAGTGAGCTAAAGATCATTTATTGAACCAGAAATATTGTTTTGCAAGCCTAGTTTGATTTACATTCTGTATTTTCTTAACTTAACTTTACTTACTGCAAAGTGTTTTTCTATCTTTCGAGGCATCTAGTGTGTAAGTTTGAAATAATTATGAAACTTTAAACGAGATGTGAACCCTAATGTTAAGCATATCATGTGATCTACAAGGTAGTGCCTCTATTGTGATGATTATCTTTCTTAATATTTAAAGATGTCAAGTTTGAAAATACTGTAACATACAATCATAATTCTATAAAATTTGCTATTGTATGTCTTAAATATGTGTGTGCACAGTTAAATTTTATCAAAATTTTGTAAATATTTCTATAATTTATTTATTAATGCATTCCATTTTTGCGAATAACCTCGTGATCAAATTCAGAGTTATATATTTGTATATTGTGTAGCTATTAAGGATGATCATTGTTTATTATAACTTTTTTCCTTTTCCTAAGAATAAAATATTTGAAACTCTGTTTGCTTTTTTATTTTGTGTTATCCTCAACTGTAAACCAAATGTTAGCACAACAGAAATTTTATTTGCTACAATCATAGAAGGGCGTTCCACGGATATCCTAGGCAGAGAGCCCTACAATGGTCCCTATTTGTGTCGTTCCGGTATCCGGTGGACGGCCGTCAAACATTCATTGGACGACAAGGTACGTCCGTTGGCCGTCCAAATATCGCGGTAAGGATATCCCTCAGACGTCCGTAGAATATCTGTGCGCTGTTAGGAATAAAGTAGGAGCGACTGAGATTATGCGTTCCCAATATTAGGTAAATTCGTGAATTTTGGTTAAAAAAATCACTAATATATTTAGCCACTGTAGTATCAAATCTAGTAAATAAGGCGGTTTGTTAAAACATTTTACGTGCAACGGATCCGCTCCAGTGAGAAATCAACAAAATAATTAAGTATGGGTTTGACTGTATTTTTTATAGTAGAAGCTGATGTTTCTAGCATCACATGATTTATCATTATTATAGCTGTCAACAGTACAACAAATTACTTTCAGATTTAGACTTCCTTTCCAATATATTACACTTTTCCGCGTGCAAAACTAACACTGATATCCGTTAAAATATGGATGAAACTAGTGATGGGTCATTATTTAGCTGTCAGCTATTTTTAAGCGGTTACCGAGCCGTAACGGTAACCACCAGTTATGGATTTATAAAAATAACGGCTTAAAAATTAACGCTTTTTACACTAAACTAGAATTCGGAGTCGTGTCTGTTTCAGTTCTACTGCAACTAGGTTCGATGAATAAACATCGGTTTTCATCGGCAACTGTTATTTAACCATTTAACGGGATGAATAGCCTTGAGATTGGCAATGCTAAATATGTATGGTTATACAGTATAGAGCGGACTCTACTTCATAACATTATTATTTATACTAGCGTGCTCGCTCTCGCTCACAGCTTTAGGGACGTACGATCTTCGGTACAATAAAACGGTTTAATTTTAATGTTAACCGGTTGTTGATGGGGATACGGCATACGGACACTACTACACAGAGTTATTCTGTTAAACTGAGAAGCTGTTACTTTCGAAACAGTTGAGTTTCCCACTAGTATGTAAAGCCAAATATTTAATAATAAAAAATGTTGGGTGAAAAGATGAATTTCTGTAAAAACGTGTTATTACTTTCACTATAGACAACGCAAAATAGGGTTATTACACGTGAAATTAAAGTACTTATTTATTTAAATTGATATACATTACCTAAGAAAACAGTTAACACGTCATTTTCGTTTGTCTGGTAATAGTTATCAAATTGATAAAAAAATATAATGATACAACATTTTTTAATATCTATATACATTTAAATATAAAAAATTAAATGAATATATATATATATATATATATATATATATATATATATATATATATATATATATATATATATATATATATATATATATACAGGGTGTTTCCAAATTGATGCGAAAAATTTTACAGGGTGATTCTTTGGAGAAAAATAAGGGGTGTCTTTTTATTAAGTTTTTCTTGAAACCCCTTCTTCTCCAAGTTACAGCCCTTTGAAATTTTTGAAACTAATTTTAAAACAACGAATATTAAAATAAGTAAATAAACAATTAATACTATATATCTTCCAATTTTTTTTAAACTCAAACTCAATTTTTTATACGGTTGGCTGTTGTTTGCACAGTTTTTAAAAGTGGACTGATAAAGATGACCAGTGAACCGAAAATGTAACTAGAGATAGAGATCTTTCTAAGAAAGAATAAAAGCATAATGTAATAACAAACCATATGTACAGAATAAAGGCAAATTTCTTTACCGAAATTTTATGAGCCGCGTTATGTTATAGAGTTCTTAGAATCACTCCCTGTGTAGCAATTAAAGGTCTAACGTCTAACGTCCCAAGACGTGATAAATAATGATATTTATTGATTCTTGCTGTGGCATTGACATTTACGTAAAGACCCCTCATAAAATAAATTTGTTAGAAATGACTAGTTTATAATTCCTAAAACATCTAAGTAAATACTAATATAAGACTCCTTTCTGATTTCTAAAAGTTTCACTTCAGAGTGGCAAAAGATTTACGACACGCTTATTATAATTTCTTAACCCTTTGTTTCCTTGTGATATCGACAATTTGAGATTTATACACTACGTGAAATAACGGGGTAAAAATACAATGCATTTATACTAGTGTCCTCGCTCTCGCTCACAGCTTTGGGAAAATGTAGGATACTATTGATCGACTATCCAGTTTAAAATAACTGAAGCCGTTATTTTCAACGGTTATTATTAAATAGCGTGAACGTCTTCAACTGTTAACAGAAAATAACCGTTTTTCCCATCACTAGATGAAACAGCTGTTGTTGGTTATATTGTGTCACCGCTGGTAGCGCTAGTTGTCAACGCGCACGCTCCCTATATTGGTGTAATAAATAAACCTGACAATTAGAACAACTAAATTAATTATTAATTAGTTTATCCCTAATCCAAAGAAGATACCTACTTATCTATGTGCTAATCACAGCAATTGCAGATGGCTACAGCAGAAAACAGAAGTAGACGCGCGCTGTGTGCTTAAACAATTAGATCATTATCGCCATTTTTGTGACAAATTAAAGCGGTTGCAAATGAATTATTTTGATTTTATCCAATTCCGATTTGTAAAAGCGTGTATATTGCTAATAATTAATTCAATAAGAACATTAACATTTAAACGACTAAATTTAATTCAAATGTTTATAAGGCCATTTCCCACATGTACTGTGTAACAGTGTAACTTGAGTGATCCAAAATTACGGCATATAGTTATAGTTCATTAGTATCCATTTGTAAACTATATTTTATATAACGCTGCTATAGATATTTAATGTAACACATATATTACACTGCTATGTAACATTGTACCGATACTTATCTATGCTTGAGATGTTAGGTTATATCACATGTCGATCTATTTGTAATATATATGTAATATAACACTGTAACAGAACTATCATGTATCACACTCTAAACATGTCAATATTACAAATTATTCATAACTGATCTGTGCCTGAAAGGTACATATATATGTAACTTATGTGTGACATATATACATTACAATGATACTTTCTTGATCTTATTCAGTTTCGATGAGAAATGTAATTCTTCTTATGTGGGCGTCAATACCCGACTCTCCCCTACAATGACTTGAGGCTCGAAAATAAAAACCCCCCGTTCCTACCTTTCTTCGTAACACTTGCTGAAACAATAATAGCTGAGGGCATACAAAATACTTCATCGTTACCTTTTCTAAAAATGGGACCAATCAAAAAGAGAAAAACTTACGGCGCCGTACCACTGCACCTTCCTGTGGAAGGGCAGACAAGAAGAAGATGTGCAAGGTGTAGGGAGTAGGGAGAAGAAACGTCAGAAGCGGACAAAGACAATGTGCCAGGAATGTAATATTCCTTTGTGCAGGGACTGTTTTATGTTGTATTACGTAAAATGAAGTTAATATATTATTCCGATTTTATGCGTCATTTGTAGCAACTGAGACAAAATTAACTTGCACTGTAATTAATCATTTATTTTGTAATTTATTTTATTTTGTTATTTTGATTTATTTTATTTTGTTTGTTTTAAATGAACTATTATTATTATTATTATCAGTTCGTTGTACTGCTCAACAATTATATAAAAAATTCAAATTGTTGAAAAATTATTTTACACCTGATAATACACATTTGTACCACGTAACATATTACCAATCGCTGTGCAGACTAGTTCAAGGCACAGTGATTTTGGACTGGGTGGAGTAAGTCTAAGGGTATGCACAATCAACCAAAGGTTGCAGTGCTATCGGGGCGGCAAGGCCGCGGACGAACCCTGAGGGAAAAAAATACCTACCTGCTGGTACATATGTATACCACCCACCCTTCACCCTCCGCAATGGGCGGCAAAAAATCCGACAGTAGAAGCTTATCATTTTGAAGCCATTGAACAACATCATCACACTTTTTTAATTCTTGAGTTAATATTTATATTCAGGAACGAAAGGGTTAAAATATGCAGGTACTTACCTAGCTTAGATGAGTTTAAATTGGATTTTAACATGTACTTTTACTTTTAACAAGAAAATAGTAGTTGTAGATGGATATGGGTAGGCAAAATGAATAAGATACGAAATTATGTACATTATGTACATTATTAACATTTACATTGAGTACAGTGCCTTTTAAATTTTAAACTTTTTGTTTTGGCCATTGTAAATAGGTATAGATATTATGAAAACATTTTAATAAATCAAAAAAAACTCTGGACGCAGCAAGTGCGTTAAGGTAGTGAATTTTCATAAAAATGTTTTTATTGCAAATATGTGTATTTTCTTTTTAAGAAAGCAGGCATCAAATTTGGTTACCAGTATAACCTATATAGTAAAAACAATGTGCCATGTTTCATAAAAATAACTTTATTGTGTGAAAATGTACAAAAATTTCCAAAAGTAAGCTTAAAGTGTTCCCGGAAAAACTCGTTTCTTGGTCAACCTTATAGATTAATAGCAAATTGGGCTATTCAAATATGAAGCATTTGATCAAAATTCGCTACCATAACGCACTTGCTGCATCCAGAATTTATTTTCTTACAAACATGCATTATATTTCGATGGAAAATGCAAAAATACAATAACATAAGTCGTGTTTGATTAAAAAAAAAAGAAAATTTGTATCACCAACGACTTATGGGCCAGCCTGTGATTGTAGAAATATTTTTTTAAGATGTAGCTCAAGACACCCTATAATTAATATATACAAATTTTTTTCATATCTTGTATAATAACGGATATATTGAGCTTTATTGATTTTTTACGAAAATTCGACAAAAATTATATACCATTAAACGATAAACTCTATAGCTAAGACTACTGCCAAACACCACAGAACGGGTCTATTTGAAATGAATTTTCTGGAAACATTTTAATAAAATGAAGGACAATGACGGTTGAAACTAAGACTTCAGGGTTTGTGAAACATCCTTCTTGAGACATTTGATTTCCATAGCCCGTATTAGATTCAAGTTATTTGCCTAAATGTTGCCGATTTTGACGTTTTAAATCGCAATTTTGACGTTTTGAGCAAAACCCCAATTTATTTTTCTTTAAATGCCTATAACTTTTTTGTGTTTTTACCTACATAGCTAAATTTTGGTATCTAACTTAACTATAAGGATCTAAACCCGCGTACTAAATTTGGTTGCCCTTACTTTGTTAATTCCGGAGATATGAATTTTTTTCAAAAGAAAACACAAAATTTTCCGGGAAAAGCTGGGCAGATAGATTTTCCTGGCTAACGAACTCATCCAAGCCATTTTCAAAAGGAATTTATTCACCAAATTTAATCAAAATCGGCCCATTATTTTTTGAGTTATCGGTGTGATACATACATACATACATACATATATATATATATATATATATATATATATATATATATATATATATATATATATATATATATATATATATATATATATATATATATATATATATATAAACATATAAAAATTGAAACTGACCCCGGATATGTATTCTGGGTGGCCTAATTAGCGCTTATTTGAAGACATTTTTTAAAAATTCAAAAGTCGAGATCTCCTCAATAGTGAATTTTTTTTAAGAAAATTCACTAAAAGGGACGATATGCCATGCAACCAGTAATACATAATAAAAATACACCTAGTTGAACATACACCCGCTAGAGGAAGCAAAGTTTTAGCTGTCAATTTGACAATAGACATAAAAAATGACATTATTGAGATATTGAGTAATTAATCCCGGTGCTGCATTACTTACCTGCATCCTGCATACAGTTTTGCTTTAATAAGGCCGTACACCTAGTGCTAGTTGCACATTGCATTCAAATAAGTTATGCAGGTGTAAATGCTCTGTAACCAAATTACCAGTTAAGACAGTATACACTGCAGTTAAAATTGTAATTAGAACAAAAATTCCATTATGGAGTGTACACTTGGCATAACCAATTTTAGAATAACATTCTTTATTTTTTTCGTGGTAAGTACCAGTACCCTATACCTAGTAGCACTTGAAATGTTTTCATACTTGCCACGGTACTTTATTTAAATTGGGTTCTCATCACATAAAATGTTCTTTAATTGATAACTACTTTTTTCTGCATTTATCATAAAATACCTTATGGTTATTATAATTAGTAAAATAACCTTGATTGAATCATGATCATATTAATTTTTATTTTCCTTGTTTTTCAGGTTATTTATATATTTTGTAATCCAACCAACAGTGATGGTGCTGTTCATTTGACATCACAAAATTTAGATATGACTCTAGGTAATTATATTATATCGAAGGTCGAGAGTAGTGTAACACCCTTTAAAAGGATTAGTGGGGTCACATGATAAAAGTTTTTAAATTATTGCCAACTGACATTAGGATAAATACAATCACAAAACAGTTTTCAGACCCAACAGTCATTTCGTTAAGCGTCATCAGAGGTATGAATAAACTCACACTCGACATTTAGGTGAATTTGCAGTTTACCTCCCAGGCAGTTTTAGACAAATCGACTGCTGATAAATAAAGCTTGGCATCTTACATGTGTGATGACACCATTTGTACCCTTTGCTTGCTTGTCTTTGCCGAGATATTTAGATTTAAACTTATTCGCTGGCCTGGGGCGGTAAGTTAAAAATTACTTTTTTTTCACAATGCCTCCATTTTTTCACTTGCTAGGCTAGACGCTCATTTCCTGGTACGCCCCTCCCCTTGCAGGTACCTATCACTATCTATTTCACAGATTACACTCCGCCATGTTTTTGGCTAGGTTGGTCCGCTACTTCATCAGGCGGGTTTTACGTCCACTCCTGCATGCCTACAACTACCCTCAATGCATAAACCACATGCAAAATTTATTCGGAACAATCCCCGAGAGAGTTAAGGGACTTGAAGTGAATGTGGGGTGGACAGGGTTTAAAGAAGGTATGGCTGCAAAATGTGAAAAAGGTAGCTTTTTGAGGTCCGACTAAGCCTGTTTTTGTTGAATTTTTCGCTCATATTTCACTCCTGGTCCTGTAACCTTCTTGGGGGTTGTTACAAGAAATTTTTCTTGTGGTTTGTGCATCCAGGGGTGGTTTTAAGCGTGTTTCTGAAAATGGTTTCTAAAAACCAGCCATCATTTAACCTTAAATATCCCCATGGGCTGAAAAGTATTATCTCAATTCTCAGTTTTAAATTTATTCTTCTGTGCTTTTTGAGATAATATAATAAATCATTATTACTCGAAAATGTGATAGAATTTACTCATAGAGGCTGATGATGTCAAAAGACGTCCCTGCAGTTTTTGTCAAATATGATGTTTATAGGATGACACCAATATGAAACTTCATATGGAATATATCTAAAATTTTTGGAACATGAAATATGAGTAAAAAGAAAATAAACATTCATCATACTGAAACTAAATAATTATAAAAACGTCTTGATCCAAATCTTTAAATTCCCATTTAATTAATGATCTTAGCACATCTAATCTTTGGTCGAAAATTTCCAGAGTCTGGTGGTCCAAATTGAATACTTCGTTTTTAGTGGCACCCCACAGATAAAAGTTAAGTGGGGTAAGGTCTGGTGATCTCGCAGAGCATTGTACTAGTCGATTATTTGAAATAATTCTCTCATCAAAGTTTTCTCTTAAAAAATGCTGCACGTCACAAGCATTTTGAGCAGGGCAACCATCCTGCTGGAACCAGATTCTTTGCATGTTCTCCGTGTTATAATTTGTCTCAGGGCAGGCATAATCTCGTTCGTTAATAGCTCCATATATCTACCTCCAGTTAAGTTGTCATCAAAGATGAAAGGACCTATTAAGTGATCATCTAAAATGAAAAAGAAACACTTAAAAAAGATCAATAAATTTCCTTACCAATCAAACCACACCAGATATTAAAACCAAATCGCACTTGAGATTTTCTTAGATTTACCGAATGTGGATTTTCAGTAGGCCAGTGATGATAGTTATGCCTATTGAACACTCCACAATTGGTAAACCATGTTTCATGAGTCGAAAGTATTTTTCTAGAAAATCAGCATCATATTCACATTACTGCAGATACCACCTGCTAAATTGTAATATCCGGCTATAGTCATTATCGCTTAAGCCTTGTACAATTGTTGGGTTGTATGGGTGGAATTTGTTTTTCTTTAACGTTTTATGAACACTGGCTTTCGGAATACCCGTTTCTTGAGCCACACACCCAAACCCACACACACACGTATCGTTTGGCTCTGCGAACTGGGACGAATTGCGGGTTTACTCTTCCTCATTTTCATGGGCGTCTGTCTGCTTCTCTCATCCTGACACCTCTGATATCTCACAAAACGTCAGTGAAACTATCCAACCTGGCATAGATTTATTTATTCCACATACACAGAAAACCTCTTCAGACACTCAAAAGCCCTGGTTCTCTAAATCCTGTGACAAGGCCAGACTTGAAAAGGTCAAAGCTCACAAAACGCTTCTACACAATCCCAGTCAAGAAAACCATCAAGCATTTAACGACGCAAGAAACCGCAATGTCTGCATTCTTTCTAAGGCAAAAAACTCATTTAATAACCACATCAAAAACAAAGTCCACTCAAGCTCCAACGGCAGCAAACCCTTCTGGACTCTTGCTAAATCTTGCTTACCACCAAAACTCTGTACGTGGACAGCAAATTTCCTCTCCAACCGGAGCATTTCTGTTGTCGGGGATGGCCATTCTTATAAACTGTATTCAATTAATGCAGGAGTTCCTCAAGGTTCAGCTTTAGCCCTTACTTTGTTTCTTCTCCACATCAATGACTTCCTCTCTAGCACATCCAACCCAGTTCACAGTTACGCGGACGACAGCACCCTCCACTCAAATATACAATATTCTAGGCCTGTCTGGGGAAGTAGAAATCTTGTACAATTCAATCCCACCAAATCACAGTCTTGCTTTCTTTCTCATAAGAGATACACCAGCCCTAGACCCATCACAATAAACAACAAAGTTATTCAAAGTAATGAGTCCTTTTCACTTGTTGGCATTTCTGTGGACCGAAATCTCAATTAGCACCAACATGTCACATCAATTGCAGAAGCGGCTGCTTAGAAATTAGGTTTCCTCTTCCGGGCTCGCAAATACTTTTCACCAGCTAATCTGTATACCTTATACACTTCACAAATAAGACCAAACCTCGAATACTGCTACCACATCTGCGGTGCTGCTGCCGCTTCTACACTCGCTATCCTGGACTCCATTCAGAAGAGAGCTATACGTCTCATCGGTGACCCTACCCTCACCCAAAGGCTGCCATCGCTTGCCCACCGACGTGCCGTTGGTGACCTCTCTCTTTTATAGATATATGTACGGGCACTGCTCATAGGAGCTTTCTTCCATAGTTCCTCCACCTGCTGCCCCAACAGATCTACCAGGGGAACAGAGTGAATGCACCCTTTTACTGTCCAGGTCACCAGACATAGAACATCTTGTTATGCCCGCTCTTTTGTCCTGAGGACTTCCAAGTTGTGGAATTCCTGGCCGGCACATGTTTTTCCTTCTCCCCCGAACCACCAAACCTTCAAGTCCAGAATTAACAAATTGCCTCTTTCCTCCTTGTCGACACCTACGGTTCGATAGTATTTAGGCTGTAAGCCCTCGTGGTGTGTTGTTGAAATTAAAAAAAAAAACAGGGAAATTTGTGATTTTGCACAAATGTCATTAAAATTATTCAGTAGACCTGGAAATTATATATTTGTAAAATTCCGTCCCTAGCAGATTCATTGTTACTTTCATTTCATATATATTATGAGGTTCTTTCACATAAATATTTTTCCACTACGGCTGTCGTTTGGTATATTCATTGAAACCGCCAATGAACACAGTGCATGTCATATATAACTTTAATATTGCAACGCATTGTGCATGATAGTTTAAAAAAAACTAGTTGGAGTGGGAAATATAGAAACCAATGATAAGCAGAGACAGTATGTCAAAAGTTGGTATGATGAATTAATAATTCTTGATGAAAACCAGAAGACAATGCTTGAGATAAGCAGAGCAGGAAAAATGAAATATAAGGTACATAGAGACATATAACAACTAGAAATGAGGAAAAAACACATTAAGGAAAATGCAAAATACAAAACTGAAGTGTTAAAATCTAAAATTACCAGATTCAGGAAATATGTATTAATAATTCATACTATCTTATCTCCATGTGGTGATTTCTCTTGGGCTTTTTTTAAACATTTGAGATCTGAATTATTATTGTAATTTTTTTTACTTTATTTTATTGAGTAAGAAGACATGTTTTCTTTCCAATGCTTGAACAGTAGTTATAATATGTTTCTTCTGGCTCATTTAGATTAAAATGAGTGAAACTTTGTTAAATAGTTATTGCAAAAATGTATAGTAACTCGTCATTTAAGAGGTAGAAGGTTATCACTTTCCTGTATTAGTTTAACAGAATTATGCTTATTTGTTGTTTTTTTTTTTGTGTTGATAATGTATGTGTCTAAAAAAAAATCGTTCAGAACTTTTATTTATTTTGTTAAAAAAAGTATTCGGAGATGTGTGTCGTTCATTTTGAGTATCATGAAAAGTTCCCTCGAGGGGCCTGGAAATGTCAGAGAATTTGATTTTTGACTTCTGCTGGGTACCCTGGTAGGTAAATAATGCCAGAATAGAGGGTGTTACACTACTTTTAAGCTGCTGTCTATTTTTGTTAATAACAATAACATTTGTACTTTCAGCTTCTAATGAATTAGTTTTCATAAACTTTTATGCCGACTGGTGTAGATTTAGTAATAGCCTTATGCCTGTGTTTGATGAGGCAGCGGAAAAAGTAATGAAGGAATTCCCTGGAGAGGGGAAAGTTGTAATGGGCAAGGTTGATTGTGATAGAGAAAATGCAGTCTCAACTCGTTTTCACATTACAAAGTACCCAACATTGAAAGTGATTAGGAATGGCCTACCTGCAAAGAGGGAATATAGAGGTCAAAGATCGGCAGATGCATTTGTTGAGTTTATAAAAAAACAAATGGAAGACCCTATCAAGGAGTTTAAGGAGCTGTCAGAATTATCAAAGTTGGAGTCAGATAAACGAATCTTGATAGGTATGTAGATTTTTTTCCTTTATGAAACATCTAATCAATTTTTTTTATTGTATACAGCATATGCTTTTTCTTAATAATCTTGCATAAAGTATGTACAGTGTCCCATTTTGGTCGCACTTTCTGGGTATCTCGGTTATTAGTAATGAAAGAACCTTGCAGTTTTCATGAACCTGTGCTGCTTTTTTGTGAAACGAAAGATGCCACAAACAAAATTGTCATAGCCCTCTTAGTTTCTGAGCTACAGGGTGATATTGAAAATATTGCATTTTCAAGTACTCCTTGTATTTCAAGCTTGTCAAAATGGTAAAAACGAATCCTTTTATAACTTTCTACGTAAAATCTAGTGGCATAGATAGATAAATAATTATTATCCAAAAGTTCAGGACACAGCAAGTGTGTTATAGTAGTGAATTTTCATAAGAATTGTACACTATTAGTCAAATATACTATTAAAACAATTTTTTTAAATTTAAATGGACCTTGGAGATCGATTTTAGTCCCAGTTAGCGATTATTTGAAAACATTTATATTTTATATGGAGCTAAAAAATTAAAAATTGTTCTTAGATATAATATGTAAGTACTGCAAGTGTCTTTAAAAAAATTGTGTTGCAAATTTAATTAAAGGTACAGAATTTTTTCAGAAAAAAAATTTACAAAGGGAATGTAACTTTAGGGTTGCGGTGCTATCGGGGCGGCAAGGCCGCGGACGAGCCCTGAGGGAACAAAAAAAAAAAAAAATGTAACTTTAATAAAATTTGTAACACAATTTTTTTAAAGGCGCTTGCAGTACTTACATATTATATCTAAGACCAAAACTAATCGGTTGAAGAAAATATCTATATGAGATTTTAAATATGGAGCTTTAAATAGAGAATCAAAGAAGCTTTCCGAAAAGATGCCGCTAGAGACTACACTGAAATCCGCTCAATGACGAAAGCAAACACCTTTTAAATTAAGCTAAACAAACGTGGGTATGTCTAATTTTAAGCAAGACTGTACCTGTTTGAAACGTACAATATGAGAAATACAGAAAGTGCTATTAATTAAACTCCCTAAAAAAAAAATAACCTGCGAAATCATCGATAATAAAAATGATGGATCTAATAACTTATCTATCATTATCGTTCTCATTTTTTGAGCAGGTTTTGATACTTGCGGAGAACATTGTCGCATGCTAAAATTTAGCGCTTTTGAAAGCAAATATTGTCCCGGTATTATAAAAGAAATGGGCTGGGTCTGACATCTACAAAATTGTTAGTTGTTTTACAAATGTCTCCATCTATAACATCTTATGCTAACTAGAGCAGTTGTGACAACATACTACCTGGTTCCGCACCGAGGTGGCGTCCCTGTCTACGTTCTGGCAATAATACTTGTAACTTCCACTGTTTAGATTTTTATCAACCATTTATTTCAATATCATAGCAGTACAGGTAACATCATCTGTCTTTGTCCAACATTGGAGATATTGCATTACAGAATGTGATGTCGAGGATTCATTTAATTTTAATTTCGAATAACATTATTTTTCTTTGATCAAAAGGCTTGAAAATTGGTACAGACCATGTCTGTCTATGTTCTTTTAATTTCTAAATTTTCGTTTCAATCATTTAAAGAATTTGAGAGATATTGTGTTTTAAAAAATGTGTTTTAATTTTTTGTTAAGAACAATTGGGCGTTAACATCTGATGAACGAACTCATCCAAGCCATTAACAAAATAAGGGTAATTCCCAAATATGGTCCAAATCAGTGAAGTATTTTTTGAGTTATCGGTTGGATACATATATATATATATATATATATATATATATATATATATATATATATATATATATATATATATATATATATATATATATATATATATATATATATATAAGTTGTATTGATATTTAGAAATATCAAACTAAATTTATCAGATACTTACAAAATACTTACTTAAGGTGCAGGTGTTTTCAAACATCTAAGGAAGCCAAACTGTAGTACAGTTTTTGCATCATTTGTCAAATAGGCATGTCCGAATAAGGATCGGCATTATTAACAACATCTCAATCTAACATTACAAAATTCTAAAATTGGTTATATATAATATTAAGTAAGGTTAAGATGTTTTTGTTGATGTTTGTAAAGTAAGGTTAATATATGTCATGTAAAATGAAAGTGGGGATCAGTGAATTTGACATTGACATTGAATGCAAATTTATTCTGAAGTTCGACGTGTACATAGACAAAAAAACCAACATGTCCATAATCAGGACAAATGACAGATAACAAATATAATTAGTTTGCTTTGGTTTCAATAATCTGAAATGAGAAATAATAATTGAATTGCTCTCTTCAATTTGGGTTGTCGTAAGAAGAGGATGTTAGAGCAGTTCAGCAAAGAAATTAAATGAAAATAAGTATTTTCATCGGCAAAGTATAGTTTTAAATGTGTGGAGAGTTTAAAGTAATCAATAGTGTACCTTTTAAGTAGAAAGGTAGTTTAAAAATCAGTGCTACAAGAATAACATAAAATATCCAAATAATTGTCGACGCAAAGGACGCCAAATTTTCAAATCAGGATCTTACAAGATGGCTGCATAGTAACCAGCCATTTCAACCAGTGAATCAGCGGTCGTCAAGGAAAGCATTTAGAAGTTTTAAGGTACCGAATTCTACATTACCCAGGCAGGCCTGAAATGTCATTTCATTTCAAATTTTTGAAAGAATAAATTGCAATAATAAATTCAAACACAGAATATGTGAATGATAATTGGTACCAATAAATGTACATTAACCTTTAATTTAGATAATAATATAAATAAGAAATTCATTCATATTTTTAAATTCAGCAGTTTTGAAAAAGCACAAACAAATTTTCCTTTAATAATAAAAAAATAAAATATAAATAAAAGAACTCAAGCAACTTTTGTAATTTACTGAATAAGTAGGGGTGTTAAAATATAACATGATTTGTTAAACGTTTATACATACAAAATTTTTAAGAATTAAATCAACATAAATAGAATTAAAAGCAGTGTTATTATTTGAGGAAGTTTATATATATATATATATATATATATATATATATATATATATATATATATATATATATATATATATATATATATATATATATATATGAATATATATTTGGTTAAATCATATAAAAGAAAATGAATTTACTACATACCCTAGCAGTATGGAGTCAATAGCTGGGCAGATTTAAAAACAATTAAAAGGATATCAATATAATTAGCACCCAACTAAAGAATATAAAGAAAAATATACCAATTTAAGTAAGTAGAAATTAATTTAATTAACACCCAATTTAAAATATATACTTGGCAAACAATAACCAACAAGTATAACAATTAATCAAACTGTAACTCTAAATTAAGCATTATCATTTATATATATATATATATATATATATATATATATATATATATATATATATATATATATATATATATATATATATATATGCTGATCGTGGAAGTTAGTTCCAGGGGCCCTAATTCGCGCTCATTTGAAGAAATTTTCCGAAAGTCTCACCGTCGATACCTCTCTACTAGTGAATTTTCTTACTGAAACACTAAAATGTGCAAACACAAAAAATCATGAGAATACAATGGAGCATATTATGATATTAACCATAACCCCACCACTGGTACTTTATGTAAGCTGCAAGTTTGAAATTTTATATCTACCAATACACTAAAAACCTATGCCAGATTTGGCAAAAATATATCAAGGGGTTTAGAAGTTATTAATTTTAAATTGATTCTTTTATCATTTTTGGAAACCCTATATCTCGAAAACGACAACCTTTGGATCCCATGTTTATTCAACAAAATTACCTTAATTTTGCCCAATACGCCCCTGGAGTTTCTGTACGCAATTAGGAAACACCCTGAATATGTGTTCTAGGGGTCTTGGTTCGCGATCATTTGAATAAATATTTTCAAAATTCAAAAGTCGGGATCTCATTTGTGAATTTTTTTTAAGAACATTTACTTAAAAGGGTAAAATTTTCGCGAGCGACGCTTTGAGTGCTAAATAGTTTAGATAGTATAATATGTCGTACAAATAAGCTTTTGCTTATACACGTCAGAGACAAATTAGTTGCAGATGTAATGCCTATTTAAATTAATATCAAAAACTTTCTGGAACCGCCACTACCAATTTTTTTAAGATAAACTTCCATTTTGCATATTTCTGTTCACGTAAGGTTATTGCAAAACTTGTAAAATATCGCTACTATAGCGCTGCGTTCCGACTTTTAATTTCAATATTTTATGATACAAGCAATTTTCATATACCTACATTATTAATGTAAAAGGCGCTATCTCCTCGTTGACGAAAATCTGCGAAAATTCTGTAAAAATTAATTCCCCAGAATTACTAAAATTCAAAGAGTGTTATAAGTTGTTGTTTATTGAACATTATATAATTACATGGTAGCAAATAGACTTGATATGGCATGTATTATTTGGTCCAAAAGATCATTAAATGATAACCTGTAGACAAATTGCAGTTGTTTAAATACTAATTACTATTAATAACTATCTGTTCATAGACATTATTAGAAGTTGGATCAAATAAAGTTTGTTTTGGTCTGAATATAAAGTGAAAAAATGTTTATTATCTTATATAATAACTTTTATATCACCTTTTTACTTTTCATAATCAATACACAGAAATGTGAATATAAATGATTTAACTGCCACTATAAAAATATATATCGGTGCTAACACTGCACTATTTATTTTTTGTCCAGTCAGACACCGTCGTTATCATTAATTAAAACTATTAAAAGTAATAATATATGAAGGCTAAATAATGATATTGAAAATATAATATGTATATTGTTTGGAAAAAATAGTTATTAGTTGAGAAGATTTCATACTACAGCATTAAACTTCTAAACTTTTGACAAATAATTTAAGACAACAATTATATACACAGGCTTTAAAACCATTATTTTATCATGCACTAAACTAAATTTATTTCCCAACATTATTTTTTATAAGAAATAACATACAACCACAGCATAAGGATTAGCTTTTTTTTCAACAACACACCACGAGGGCTTACAGCCTAAATACTATCGTACCGTGGGTGTCGACAAGGAAAAAGGCAACTTGTTAATTCTGGACTTGAAGGTTTGGAGATTCGGAGGAGAAGGAAAAACATGTGCCGGCAACTGTGCTCGGGACAAAAGAGCGGGCATAACAAGATGTTATATCTCTAGTGACCTGGACAGTAAAAGGGTGCATTCGCTCTGTTCCCCTGGTAGATCTGTTGGGGGCAGCAGGTGGAGGAACTATGGAAGAAAGCTGCTCTGAGCAGTGCCCGTGCAGATATATATATATATATATATATATATATATATATATATATCTATATATAAGAGAGAGAGAGAGAGAGGTCACCAACGGCACGTCGGTGGGCACGGGATGGCAGCCTTTGGGTGAGGGTAGGGTTACCGATGAGACGTATAGCTCTCTTCTGAATGGAGTCCAGGATAGCGAGTGTAGAAGCGGCAGCGGCACCCCAGATGTGGGAGCAGTATTCGAGATTTGGCCTTGTTTGTGAAGTATATAAGGTATAGAGATTAGCTGGTGAAAAGTATTTGCGAGCCCGGAAGAGGAAACCTAATTTCTTAGCAGCTGCTTCTGCATTTGACGTGACATGTTGGTGTCAATTCAGATTTCGATGCATAGAAATGCCAACAAGTGAAAAGGACTCATTATTTTGAATAACTTGGTTGTTCATTGTGATGGGTCTAGGGTTGGTGTATCTCTTATGAGAAAGAAAGCAAGACTGTGACTTGGTGGGGTTGAATTGTACAAGATTTCTACTTCCCCAGTCTAATATTTTTTGGAGATCCACGGAGATAGAACCCTCCATGAGTCTGCGATCCTCGTCTAATTGGGCTAAAGAGACAGGCTTAGCATATTGTATATTTGAGTGGAGGGTGCTGTCGTCCGGGTAACTGTGAACTAGGTTGGATGTGCTAGAGAAGAGGTCATTGATATGGAGAAGAAACAAAGTAGGGGCTAAAGCTGAACCTTGAGGAATTCTTGCATTAATTGAATACAGTTTAGAGGAATGGCCATCCACGACAACAGAAATGCTCTGGTTGGAGAGGAAATTTGCTGTCCAGGTACAGAGTTTTGGTGGTAGGCCATAGGCCGGAAGTTTATTAAGCAGCGCTGCGTGCCAGAGCTGATCGAATGCTTTGGATATGTCTAGAGTGACAATCTGGGATTCACCGTGAAGTTCCATAGACTTGTTCCAAGAATGGGTGACAAAGGAAAGGAGGTCGGCAGTTGATCTGCGCTGACGGAATCCATACTGCCTGTCGTGGATTAGACTGTGTTTTTCAAGAAATTTTAGTAATTCGGTGTTTATATACTTTTCCATCACTTTAGAGACGACTGAAAGGAGAGAAATAGGCATGTAGTTGCTAGGAAGCGCTATCGATCATTTCTTGGGGACAGGTTGTACTCTAGCAGTTTTCCAGTTACTAGGGAATATGCCTCTACTGTAAGATGGCTTAAACAGACGAGTCAGGACAGGAGCAAGTTCGGGTGCGCATTTTTTGAGAACAATTGCTGGGATCCCGTCAAGGCCAGAGGCTTTCCTGGTATTAAGTGAAGAGATCATCTGTCGTACCTTTTTAGTTTTGAAAATGATATCCGTCATTTGATGCGCGACGTTGGGGACTGTTGGTGGTTGAACATTTGGAGGTGGGTTGGGAGTATAATTGCCGGCGAACAACGAGGCAAAAAGTTCAGCCTTGCCCAGGGCGGTAGAAATAATTTTATCGCCTGAGACAAGAGGTGGGAACGTGCTCTTGCAGAAATTATTCCCAATAGATTTTGCAAGAGTCCAGAAGGGTTTGCCGCCGTTGGAGCTTAAGAGGACTTTGTTTTTGATGTGGTTATTTAACGAGTTTTTTGCCTCAGAAAGAATGCGGACATAGCGGTATCTTGCGTCGTTAAATGCTTGACGGTTTTTTTGACTGGGATTGTGTAGAAGCGTTTTATGAGCTTTGGCCTTTTCAAGTCTGGCCTTGTCACAGGATTTAGAGAACCAGGGCTTTTGAGTAGCTGAAGAGGTTTTCTGTGTACGTGGAATAAATAATTCCATGCCAGCTTGGATAATTTCGGTGACGTTTTGCGAGATATCATAGGGGTCAGGATGAGAAAAGCAGAGAGACGCCCATGGAAATAGGGAAAAGTAATCCCGCCTTTCGTCCCAGTTTGCGGAGTTGTAGTGCCAAACGATACGTGGGTGTGATGACTGTGACCTCGGGTTGCAGTGCACAGAAAGCAGTGACCATGCCGTGGTCTGAGCGACCAACGGAGGCGGTGACTGCTTTCTTATAGCATTCAGGTTTTGTAGTAAGAAGGAGATCCAAGGGATTTGAGCTGTGTGTTGGGATGCGAGGAAAGTAAGTAGGTTGCTGAACCATATTGGCTAAAGAATTGCTGACTGCAAAGGCCTCCGCTGCTCTCCCTTGTGGATCGGTTTTTGAAGATCCTAGCCATTCCTTATTATGGACATTGAAGTCACCAAGAATAGTGACCTCGGAGGAAGGATATTCAGATATCAGATGGTCAGTTTTTTTCAGAAAGATAGTCAAAGAGCTGGACAAAGTTGTTGTCAGAAGGTGACCGGTAAATGCAACAGATGAATTTAGTTACAGCCCTGAGGGAGAGTTTTATCCATAGTATGTCTTTTCTTCCAGCTTCTAAATTGGGGAGTCTGGTGCAGGGTAGATTGCTACGGACGTATGCCCACACGCCTCCATGCAATCTAAAGGAAGTAAGAAGCTCATACCCCGGGAAATTAAGGTGATTAGTGAAAAATGAATCTATTCATTTACACATAATTTGACAGATACTCGTTAAACGTTGCAGCAACTTGACAATTCGTATGATGTGTTTGGTTCATGGCTGGCTAGATTTTATTTTGATCTACTTTCATACTTGTACCAAGAAGTAAGACAAACTAGTGACTAACTTTGCATCACATATTTTCTAGTTTGCATGCAATAGCATGTTTGGAGGCTGGGGTTTGGGTACAATTTTTGTGCCGATTTCAAAGATACTGGTTTATTGATACATTAAATTATTTTTCTCGCACGTAGCGCTTTTCTGAAGGCAGTTCTACTTTTTAATTATTTCTTGCTGTTCAAGTTTGAGATCAAATGACTTATTTATTTTAGGTTACAACAATCACTTTGAGACTAACTTTTTTTTTCCTTTTTTAATTAAAATTTGGCATTGACTAATATACTAACCCACCGAGCAAGATAATATTGCATTAACATTGCAGAATCTTTTCCAAAGCAAATGTAAGTTTGATAGATAACTTACAGAAAGCCTCCTGCAAGTTTGTTGCAAATGGCAAATCTTCCCCCCAGTGACTTTACAAATGCAAGTATTTCTTTTGTAACCTTACTGCAAGTTTACTGTAGTGAGCTGTTACAAACTTTCTTTATACTTACACATGTTACCTTACAGCAAGCTTCAATTTTAAAAGGGCCTAGCAAAGTTGTAAAATTTAAACTTACATTTGCAACTTATCTGCAATTGTATATATTATACATACAGTGCAAGTTTGTAACTTGGGATAATTCCAATTAATCTACTTCAGCTTTTTTTCAAAAATGCTCGGAGTCTGATAATATTCTCAGTTACAATCTTTTCAAAAATGTATTATACAATTTGTGTCAAATGTCATTGATAATTTTTGTAAATGACAAACTTAGCTTTTTGTTGACTATTTTTAAAGTACACATCAAGCGATACAAAACCACCAAATTTCTAATTTTTTTTAAAATCTTGAGTTGAAAGCAAGAAAAAAATTTGTGTACTTATCAATGAATAAAAATTTTAAATCTGCTGGTTTCCTACAACTTCACATGTAAGAACTTTAAAAATAGTCAACAAAAACGTAGGGTTGATTTAAAGAAATTATCGATAAAGTCATTTATCAAATATGGTACATACTGTATAGATTTTTTAAAAGACTGCAACTTGAAATACTAACCAATGTGTCCAAGCATTTTTGAAAAAAAAAAGAAACTGTATTTGATTAACTAAATTTATTTCAAGTTACAAACTAATACTGAATATAGGTATAGGTGTATTTATACATAATATATATTTCTTGTAAAACTATCAAAAACGACTTAAGACAATGTTAATTAGAATAAAATCTTTATTACATGAAAAAAAAAAATTAAAGACTTACAACAAATTTCATTTCTGCTGATAGATAGATATATACACTTTATTGATCATCAAATGTACATGGTAAGTCACTGTCTTTATAAGTACCGACTATAGTTACTAGATAGAAATAGTTCAGACATAGCGAGCGTGTCCATGTTTAGCCTAAAATGCAGTTCTAGTCAAAACGCAGCAACAAAATAGATAACTTGAATTTGTGATATCATTATTAATTGACCGATTTCAAAAATTATTCTTTCTAAATGAATACGAATTAATTGTTTTTGATATTGTTTTACTAAATAACTCTTAGTCGTCTACGAAAACATGTAAAACACCAATAACAAAAACGAAGTAGCATTACTTATTTTGAGAGGCGATAATTTTTTTAGCTTCTAAAATATGTGGTAACATATGTGACAAAATAAAGTCAACATATTAAATACTATTGTGAAAAAAGAAATACCCAAAATGGTGCGTTCAATTCGATTTTAGAGAAAATTTAATTAAGCAAATGTAAGAATAAGCAATGGATAAATCAAGCACAGGGAAATGAATACAACTTCAATGCGAAAATAGCTTAAATATGTCTGAAAGTGTTTATGCATATGTCTTATCTATCCCTATCGACCAAGTATAGTACCGTCAATGTGTGTGTACATTCAGAAACATTGAGTTAAAGTAAAGCAAAATTATGACTACAATGAAGTACGTATATATAAGAAAAGTCTGTGACTTGCCTTCCAAAGCTTTTGCCTAACGCACTCACACACACAGACACACACACTACCAAGAATTAATACAAGTAGCATGTAACACTACACATTAGTTTAGAGTACCAATAAATTCGTTCTCCTTGGTTTTTGTTTTATAACATCCACTAGTGCCTACTGTAATCTTGTTAGTGGGAGCATCTTAATAACATTAGGTAGAAAAATGAGGAATTTGATTCCCAAGTAATCAAACATCTGCTTTGTTTTCTCCTTTTTGTGGAACTGTATTTTTAATTCATGCCTGCACCTGGTATTGATGTTGCAAGCTTCATCATTCACTGGATATTTTGAATACATATACTGAAGAGGAATATAGCTCGAAGGGTACCTAAGCATCCCATTGGGCTCGAACACATCAGGGCAGCTTTTTCTTGGACCTACGGACACAATGTCCTTATTGCTCTTTTTTGCATGATAAACACATGTTCCGCTGCTGACGAGTTAACCTATGTGAATGTTCCATATGATGGGTACTGTACTGTTCCTTATGATGTCGATTGCTCTGGATAAGCCTCATTCTTCCATAGGTCAATCATATTTAACGTTTTAAAATTAATTGGTCTGGCCAGGTAAGATAACTCCAGGCTGCTTCTAAGGACATAACAAAATTCGTATTTAGCAATTAGGTTTTCTTTTTAGTTGAGTATATTTCATAAAAAGAAACAAAAATATACATGCAGCCATTTAAAAATAATTCACCAATAGCGATATACCAAAATTTAATTATGCTACAGAAGTGACTAATTTTATTGAATTCACACATGTATTTAGTATATAGCTGTTTTAGGGATTCTTACCTGAAATGTTTGTCGATATACTCCATGTTTCATTATCTACACTCGAGACAACGAATTACTTAATTACCTAAAATTCAAACAATTCAGGCTGCAATAAGATTGTCCAATCTTTAAAACTTCCAGAAAAATAAATAGACATAGATCCAATAACAGCTTATGATATCATAAATATAAACAACAATCCGCCATTAATCATTATTGCCGGGCGCCTGGCGCATTTTCAGAGTCAGTTCGCTGTTGGCATTGGTGTTGCTATTGGACGACTATGACATACGATCGAACATACACGAACACCTAAACGGAGGGAATTTAAATAAATGTTTACGAATTAAAACAAACTTTCAGAAGCATTACAATTGTAACTTTACGTAAGCTTACAAATGGAGAAAAACAACAAGCCGGCAAAGGAGATATTACATTTGAAAGTTATGTTAAATTTTCATTTGTAAGTTTGCATTTGTTTTTTGGCTGCAAACATTTAAAAATGTTGCAAACTTAACTTGCTTAATGGTAAATTATCTAACGTTGCGGTAAGCATTTGTAAGTTACCATGCTTAGTGGGAACATACTTTTGTATGTATATAATGCCAGAAGTTCACTTTTTGTTGTATCATTAATTATTCAATATTGCATAACTTGCAGAAATTATCAAAACATTGCTTATGATGATATAGGTATAGGCAAATACGTTGGCTTTCCTATTCCATATATAAATGACATTCCTAGATATTACATGGCTAATTATATTCTTATCTATGCTTTTCCAGTGATAATAGGTAAAGTATTCTTAATGACTCAAATAGCTTTTAGGCCACAATAATTGTATGCATACTAATAATTTCAGTCTTTTTTTCGTTGTCTACATTATTGCAATAATAGAGGCAATTGGAAACCACACAGTTAATTGCTGTGGAATTTACAAAAAGCTTGAGCGCAGCAAGTGCGTTATGTTAATGAATTTTCATAGAAATGATCTAAGCAATTTTTTTACGATGTATATGCGCTAAGGAAAGTTTATCTTTGTTTGTAATATTTAATAGATTTTAGTCTTGTACAGTGCTCTGACCTCCAGCAGCAACAATTTTTTGTAAATGCTGATAACTTTTTCACTTTTAACTATTTTGTTTTTGTAGTGATTTCCAAATATTGTGTAGATTAGCTACCCAGTATACGAGGGGTACTCAAAAGAAACCAATTTTTTTTTCAATTTAATAATTTAAGTACTCTCCACTGGCACCAGTACACTTGTTTAATCCTTTATTTTATTGTTCAAAACATTTTTCATTTTCTGTGATGCCCAACAGCTCCTCCGCCGTTTTTTTTTTTTTTTTACTTAGCTTCAGCAACGTCGACAAAACGCTTTCCTTTCATATCTTTTCATTCGTGGAAATAAAAAAAAGTCAAATGGGGCAAGGTCGAATGAATATAGATCCAGAGACTCACTACGGAGGAAAGCAGGTGAGACAATAATGTCTTCGGAGTAGTGGTTTGCAGATAATGGACTACAAATATAGAGAATAAAACCAACTGCATCACCTTCTCCATATGGAGGTGTTGCTGGAAAGGCTTTCAGGGACGATATTCATGGTGAGGAGGGTTAAACAGGTTGCAACCCACCAGGCCGCAATGGCAGCATACTACACCAGTTACCACTTTGTGGCTAGTTACGGGATATTTATTTGGGGCTCATATAGAGAGCTACAGATGGTATCCCTGCAGCAAAAGAAAGCTGTTTAGGTGCTGTGTGAGACTGCATACTTGGAGCACTGCAGGCCGCTTTTCCGTAGAACAAAAATACTTACCATCTTCTCTGTATATATACTTACCTGTGTGGTTCATGTGCAAGTGAATCGGGATAAATTCAGTTGAAACTGCAATACATGACCCTGACACAAGGTAGAAGCACAATATACATCTGCCCTATCATGGGGTCAACAGGGCTAAAAGTGAAATTAACTACTGGGGCATCAAATTCTGTAACAAGCTGCCTAGAGGCGTCATCTCACAGTGAGGCAGTGTTCAGAAGAAAAATTAAAAGTTTTCTGGTGGACTGCTGGAGCTACTCTCTTGAGGAATTCTTGGCATGTGATGTTGCCTTGGATGAACTGGAAATTGGTCGGGTTTTATGTCTTGACACCAGTATACATTCGTTTGCTATGATTGTCGGAATGTTTGTAATTTATTTGTATTGTACTTTTGTGTTATATGTGTTTTGTTGTTGAAATGTTGACATTGCTTTGTAGAATGTATGCCGAAATATGTTACTATTATTATTATTATTATTATTATTATTATTATTATTATTATTATTATTATTATTATTATTCGGAATAGGATGGAGCAGAGGGGTCATGGCATTTTTGGTCAAAACTTGGCGTACAGGCGGGGCTGTGTGAACAGGGACGTTATTGTGGTGGAAAAACCAGTCGCCTGAATGCCACAAATCAGGCCTCCTCTGCCGCAAACTGTTACGCAATATTTTGACAACTTGCGGGTAGTGCGCCTAGTTAACTGCCTGATCCTGTGGAACCAACTCTGAGTGGACAACTCCTCTCCCATCGAAAGAACAAATCAGCATTGGTTTGGTATTTGATTTCACTTGACGAGTGAGAAACTTGTGCCGAGGCGGACTTGGAGCTTCCACTCGCTTGCTTGTTGCTGGATTTCAGGATCGTGACTATAGCACTATGATTTGTCACCTGTGATAACCTCGGAAAAATGTTTGGATCATTTTGGAACTCTTCTTTCAAAGCACAACATTCCACGCGACCTTACCTTTGGTCAGCAGTTGAGGCACGAATTTGCCAGCCACCCTTTTCATCCCCATCTCCCGTTAAAACTCGCTGAACTGAACTCCAAGTTACTCCAGGCAGCTCCACAACTTCGTCAATAGTTAGTCGTCGATCTTCCAAGATGATGTCGCGAATTTTATAAACATTCTCATCGGTTCGAGCTGTGGAATGGTAACCAGAGCGAGGTTTGTTATCAACTGACATTTCAACTCTTTAAAAATGGGAAAACCTCTTAAACACTTGAGTTTTCCCAATAGCATCACCCTTGTAAGTCCAGGCTACCCAGCGACCTGGAAAACCGAGAAAAATCAGTGAATTTGAGATACCCCCAAAAATGTAAGGGAACAGTCTAGTAAATTTTTGTTTTTGCTCAAATGTCATGGAAATTATTCAGTAGACCTGGAAATTATATATTTGTAAAATTCCGTCATGAGCAGATTCGCTGTTATTTTTATTTCATATATATTATATGAATTTCTTTTGCGTTAATATTTTTCTACTACGGCTGGCGGTTAGTATATTAATCGCCAATGAACACAGCGCATGTACCTTGCGCTGATATGGATATAATGTCTTCTTCGTCTCAAACATGTCTCATTCGTTCATATCACTTGGAATGTTTTTCCTTGAATGCATATAATGCAAAATGCATTCAAGTTATTGGCTGCGTAGAGCTGCGCTGTGAATGTATTTATTCGATTTTAACCTTTATAACCATGTAACATAGAGTTAAAGTTGGAGTGAAAATATTTTGAGCTTTTGTATATGGGTATTTATGTCGTAATCGACAAGAAAGAACTATTACAAATCGCAAGAGCTATAACTTTGTTAATGCCTGAGTTATATCGCTCACTGTGCAAAGAGTAAGTGAGTAACCCTCGAAGAAGAACCTGAAACTCTAAATTTTTTTACCAAATGTATGATTCGTTATCTAAACGTATGAAGCTATATGTACAAGTTTATTTCCCAGACATTTTTGAAGTACTCTTAGTGGTTAGCTGGTGAAACGTCTGCCCAAACTGCATAGAATCCTGGATCCGATGTCCACCGCAGGCTCTCGCTCATAAAAATTATTCATAAATTAAATCTGGATATATCTACGAACAAGTAACAAATGAGGCCGTTACATTGTATCTGACGAGGTTGAATGCTTCACGCTACCTCCTCTGAAGGGGAGTAAAAGATACCCACCTACCTTACAAAGTTCTATAAGAATTAATCTAAAAATATAAACTATGTCTTTTTAATGGAACTGGAAAAATTGAGTTTCCTGATTGGTCATAAGCTTTTTTTTTTAAATTCAAGTGAGTGGTGAGCGTGTCGCCACCTAGTTGCGGAACCAAGTAGTATGTTGTCACGCCAGCTCCAAATAACACAAATGTTAAAAACTAGAGACTGTATACAACCAACTAACAATTTAATAAATTGTCAGCCCTGGCCCATTTCTACCCTAATATAGGGACAAAGTATGTAAGGCTAGATGCATTCTCACAACAATTAGAACCGTAGACCGGTTTTGCTCTCATTAGAGCTCGTCAGTACGGCATACTAATTGCAGCGAAAATCGGCTATAAAGTAATACGGCTATAGTAGCCAGCCTTTCAACACCAAGTGAGTGGTGAGCGTGTCGCCACGTGACAACATACTACTTGGTTCCGCAACTAGATGGCGACACGCTCACCACTCACTTAGTGTTGAAAGGCTGGCTACTTTAGCCGTATTACTTCATAGGTGTATTTTCGCTGCAATTAGTATGCCGTACTGACGAGCTCTAATGAGAGCGAAACCGGTCTACGGTTCTATTTGTTGTGAGTATGCATCTAACCTTTAATTCAGGTATTAAAGTTGATTGAAATTAGTTTTTTTTTGCTTCTGAGGTATAAATATTTCTCTAGACAGCAATAATTTCTTTTTGGCTTCTCGCATACAATTTCAAATTCATACATATGTGATTACTTTTTGCTTTTTTTCAGGTTACTTTGACTCCAAAGATTCACTGGAATACAGCATGTTCCGTAGAGTGGCAATGAATTTGAAAGATGATTGCCAATTTCATGCTGGTATTGGTGAAGCATCGAAAATGATGCATCCGCCTGGAGAAGCCATTATCGTTTTTAGGTAAGTTTGAAAAAGTCTAGATGCACCATGTGCATTATGATAGTGAATTTTCATTAAAATGTTTTTAATGGAAAATATGTCTTTTTTAAATAAAAGGCATGGAATTTGGTATAACCTACATACAGTGCTTTCATTTCAAAACTAGCCACCCTTAATAATTTCTTTATCAAGGAAATCTGGTTAAAAAAAACAGGTCAATTGGGATTTCAGGGGGCATGTTCAAAAACAGAATTTTTGGAAATATACTTTTCACCCGCTAAGTCCCAGTCACCCCAACTTTATAATTTTAAATGACACCCCCTAGCTTGAGATACATCATTTTAAAGGTATTTAAAATCCTAATCCAACGGCTTGATCCCAAATCGCAATCGTTATTATTCTTTTTCTTACGTCAGTACATCACATGGTTTAGGTTTGTATACCATACTTTTCACATCTAATAGCATAAGATTGGGTGATTGTGCTGGCCATTCTAAATCTTAATCTTGAAGATATTGTCACATTTAAGCGAGCTGAAAGAGGCATGAGGGTACTTCCCGCACAGACACTTTGCCAACCACTGCTCAATTTCTTGGTGGAATAAGTGGTGGAGGGTCCCATAACGATGGAATCCTCCACTTGGGTGTGGCTATAGCGAGACGTTGAGGATGCGAGAGTGAGTGGACGGTATTTGAAGGAGAGCAAGAGATTTAGAATATTGCAATATGGGTACAGGTAGTTTTAGACACAATTACACACACTAAGTTTTTATATAACAATCTATTAAACTTTAATAACTTTATAACTTCAAACTAAATAATTATTCTTATTAATAGAGGTTTTACATTAATCACTTATAAGACTTATGAGTTACGCAGCGTCATTGATTAGCATGGTTAGAGAGACAGATTTATATGGTTTCGAACGTAGGTTTTTTTTTTCTCCCTCAGGGCTCGTCCGCGTCTTTGCCGCCCCTATAGCACTGCAGCCTTTAGCTTATTATGCATGCCGTTAATTTTTTCCACTCCACCCATTCCAAAATCACTGTGCCTTAAAATAGTCTTGCTAGGGTGAAGTTTTATATTGCTCTGCTTCCGGTCTAGACTGACTGTAGATCAGTTGTCTTTTGAGGTCCAGAGCTTTACACTCGCACAAGATGTGCTGGACTGATTGCTCTCCCTCGCCACAAAGTCTGCATACGAGGTCCCCCTCGAACTGCCCCATTTTATGCAGGTATTTCTTGACAGCCATGTGTCCCGTTAAGAAAACTGTTATGTTTCTGAGCTGTCCTCTGCTAAGATTTAGCAGCTCCAGGGCTCTCTTTGAACTGGGTTCGTCAATTACTGACTTCCCATGTCTAAGCTCTGGACAGTCTGCCCAGTACACCTTGTGTTCGTTTCTGACCCAGGACTTAATGCCTCCCCTGGCCGTGCTCTTTGTCACGCCCAGAACCGATTCTGGTCCTATAAATGGTTCTGCTGACCCTCTCTTCACGAGACTGTCAGCTTCTTCGTTGCCTTTGACCCCTGAGTGACCCGGCATCCAGATGAGGGTGACCTCATTCTGCCCAGCCAGGTCGCTCATCTCGTCTCGTCTCGGCACTCACTTACCAGCCTGGAAGTTACCCGTGGGCTACTTAGGGCCTTAAGGGCTGCGTGGCTGTCTGTGGCTATGAGAATCTGTTTGTTGGTGTAGCCCCTCCTCTTGTTCTCCCGGACACAGTGCAGGATGGCGTACATTTCGGAGGGAAAGACTGTTGCATGGGCTCCGAGGGAAATACTATGACTTACCCTCAGTCCTTCCGAATAAACGCCTGCCCCCGTCCCACGCTCCCCGCCGGATCCGTCTGTGAACCAGACGAGCGCGTCCCATGGTAAGCCCGGCGTCTCCTCCCGCCATACCCCGCGGTCGTGACTTCCACTGTAAAATTATTTTCCCTGCAGTTTCGCGGGCTCGCGAGGCCCGACCTCATTTTAAGCATTGGCTCCTTCACAATCTCCTCAATTTTGCAGTGGCCCCTGAAGCCTGTGTGGATCTTCAGTCTACCATTGCAGGCTAGTCTGTATAGTCCTAGCCTGGCCTCCCCCATAATAACTAAGTGTAGGGGGGACATCTACAGCAACACCTCCATGGTGGCTGTTGGGGTTGAAGTCATGGCCCTGTGATGCCCAGGCAAGCCATCCTTTGGATTTTGCCTAGTTTTTTGTTTGGCACTGGATTGTGTCACCTTAGGCCACCATACCAGTGCCGCATATGTTAACGATGGTCTGACCACCCTTGTGTACAGCCTGTGGGCCATGCTAGGTCTTAGTCCCCACGTTTTTCCATACAGTATTTTTTCAACATGGCCATTCCAGGTTAGCTTAGAGTCCAATATGACCCCAAGATATTTTACCTCCCTGGCCATTGGAATGTTTCTACTGTATAGAGTAAGAGTTAGGTGGCTCTCCCACTTCCTCCTCCTCGTAAACAGTATGACAGTTGCTTTCTCGGTGCTTAATCGGATCCCATGGCCAACCGTCCACCTTTCCACCACTCTCAGTGCTGTCTGCATGCACTCCCACACTGACTGTATAACCTTTCCTCAGACTATGATGACAATGTCGTCCGCATAGCCGTGTACCTCGTACCCTTCTCCCTAGCAGGTCGTCCACGACTAGGCACCAGAGCAGAGGAGACAGAACGCTCCCCTGCAGACACCCCGCCGCGACCCACCAGCAGAGGTTAGTAGGCATTACTTTAACACTGCTTTGTTATCAGTGGCACAAATAAGGAAATGGGGGTGAGGCACGTCGCCTGATATTTCTTACTAACACATAACAGGGGTACACCACAATCACTGTACTGGAGATTGAGTTATATTTCACACACTGCCTTCTAGGTGGAAGGCTACTTTTGAGAGTCTTTTATTGCGTGACTTTCATTTCGAGAGGGAGTTATGTGATACCCACGCCGAAAGTGGTTGTGAGGGTTATAAAGAATGGAGCACTGAGAACTACTGACCAAGAGGGGCGGTGCGAGTTCACCTTGAGAGAGATTGCTTAGGTTAGGTTAGGTTTGAATGTGAGTAGGCCATACCGGTCCCTCCACTGCGACCATAAGATCTATTGTGTATTGTGGCTCACACGTAATGGTATATATTTCAGCCAACAAAGCCAGCCTCCTGCAGAGGTCGATAATCTTTGTGGGCGAAAGTTGATCCAGATCTTCCGGAGCAAGCTTTGTCTTGTCAAAGAGCAGGTATCTAGTCCTGTCTGCCGCCGGACAGGAACACAGTACATGCTCTGCTGTCTCGTCACTCTCCATACACAGCCGGCACTCAGTTTTATGACCGACTCCAATTCAGTGCATATGGTGCCGCAAGGGGCAGTGTCCTGTATACAGGCCGACTAGAGTGCTCTCTTGTTGTCTGTTTAGCTCTAGAAGTTTTTTAGCCCTTGACTCAGACAGGCCATTTATGAAGGCCTTGAGGAAGGAGTGAGCTAATCCTGGCAGATTTTGCCATTGCTGGATTGTCATTCTTTCTGTCCAGGTCTTTTAGGTGTGTTTTGCTGTGCATGCTGTTATCCCCAGCACCGGATCTGGTCCGATAAAGTCCCTCTGGGCACCACTTCTGGCAAGCGTGTCGGCCGCAACATTGCCATCATGATCCGAGTGACCCGGTATCCAGACCAGCGACACCTCATTACAGCTGTCCAGTTCGTTGAGGGCAGATTTACAACTCCATACCGTTTTTGAATTGCAACAGTAGGAACAAAGAGCCTTTATTGCAGCTTGGCTAGCTGTATATATCTTTATCGATTTGTGTGTGCACTGGTTTTCTATACTTTCCTTTGCACACATCTCGATGGCATACACTTCTGCCTGGTGTATGGTTGCATACTTGCCGAGGCTAGTTGATAGTCTAGTTTGGCCCTCGCAATACCACGAAGTGCCTTGGGCTACCAAACTATGGCTCCATATGTTATCATTGGTCTGATAACCACTAGATAGAGCCAGTACATCTGTTGGGGGTTTGTTCCTTAGTTATTTGCACAGATTCTACGGCATGTCCACAGGGACAGTTTAGCCCTGCGGATTACATTATCTAACTGTACATCCTAGTTGAACTTCTTATCTGGTGTAACCCCCAGATATTTTGCTTGTTCCATAAATGGAATCGTTTCCCCCATGAGAATAGGTGGTTTTAATCCGTCCAACCTTCTTCTTCTGGTAAATGGAACAATAATCGTTTTGCGGGGGTTCACAGACATCTATTCCCTCTGACACCAATCATTTACTACATTTAGTGCCTTTTGAAGAGTACTTGCTATTTCCTCCTCATATTTGCCTCTAACCATTATGACTAGATCATCAGCATACGCCTGGACCTCAACCTCCCACAGCCCCAGGATAGCCAGCAAATCGTCCACAAAGAGGAACCACAGCAGGGGGGATAGGGACCCCCCCCCAGAGGCCACCCCCTCACAGCCCTGAAGCTGACCACCTCCCCCTGCAACGAGGTAATAACGGTCCGATTGTGAAGCATGCTTCCGATCCAGCCACAAATAGTAGGTTCCACCCCTCTAGCGATAGTGGCTTCGTAGAGGGAGATAGGTCATGCATTATTAAATGCTCCTTCAATGTCGAGAAATGCAACCACTGCCACCTCCACGTTATCCAGGGAGTGAGTGATTTTCTCGACGAGGTTATTGAGTGCTAACTTAGTAGATTTGCCAGTTTGGTAGACATACTGGAGGGTATTGAGGGGGTTGTTGTCTAAGATGTTCCCCCTAATGTGTCCGTCCAGTATTTTTTCCAATCCCTTCAGGAGGAATGATGTAACACTGAGAGGTCTCAGTGATGTGGGTAGTAGGTCATTACGTCCCAATTTGGGAATGTAAACCCCCCTAATCACCGTCCAGCTGGATGGAATATACTTCCAAGCCAGACTGGCTCTATACAGCCTGATTAGGAAAGGTAGGAGAATCTCCAGTCCATTTTGTAGTAGGACCGGAACCACCCCACCCTCCCCTGGCGCCTTTAATGGCTGGAAATGTTTCACAGCACACTTCACTGCCGAGGCTGTAACGATTCTCCGAGCAACCCGCCAGTCCTCCCTTTGAGGGCATTTAAGTCGACCCTCGACTGGCAGCACATCTTCATTGCTTAGGATCAGACAATCTGGGAAGTGTGTATGTGCTAAGAGCTCTAACGTTTCCTTTCGTGATTCAGTAAAGGAACCATCGGGTCGTTTTATCGATCCCAGTTCCTGAACACGGTTGCGTGAGAGAATTCTGTGGATTCTGGCGCTGCTGGGCAAATTAGAGATGTCCTCGCAGAACCTCCTTCAGGACTCCCTCTTAGCGTTCCTTATCTCTTTGTTGTAATGTGTTAGAGCAGATTTATATTGTTCCCAGTTGCCTGTAGTCTTAGCACGATTGAAGAGACGTCTCACTTCTCTTTGTAATTTTTCGAAGTTATGGTTCCACCAAGTAGACCATCGACTATCTTTTTTTGACTTTAGTGGACAGTTTTCGTGATATGCTGAGACCACAGCATCCCTTACCTGTTCAGCCGCAATGTCAATCTCTTCACGATCCCTCACTGTGAGAGATTGCTTACATACACATACTTTCTTGAGACTATTTGAGACAGACTGAGAATGACGCCGAGTGGCTGACAACTGACTAGCGACCACCACGCTCTGTGTGGCGGGAGAGGGAACTGGGAGCGGTGGGAAATTTGATATACTAGAATTATTCAGTTGGCCTGATGTTGCACTTCCTGGTCTTTGTCCGGAGAGCATTAAGTGTTAGTTGTGTGAGGTTATGGTCGACTGATATTATTGCATTATGGAGGCGTCTGATTTGGGCTTTATCATGAAAATATTTATGTAAGTTCTGAGTTTCCCTCTCGTGCATGATAGTCAATTTCAGTATGCCTCTACCTCATTGTGACCACGGTAGGTGGAAAGATTCTACAGAACTTTTGGGATGATGTGCCCTGTACTTCGTTAACAAAGTCTTATGCCCAGTTTCACGAAGCTCGATTAAATATTTAACCGCCGGTTACTTAATCAAGGCTTCAGAGAACCAATCATAGACTATAATTCGGGTTTTTGCCATTACAAGCAAATATTTTGAAGCTGGGATTGGTTGTCTGAAGCCTTGATTGACTAACCGACCATTAAATATTTAATTGAATCTGGGCAGATGTCTATGTATCAAGAGCTTCGAGCTCTGTTTTTGTCCGTTTAATAGTTTTAAATGTGTATACAGCCACCGGAATGGCGTATGTATTGATGGCTCTTGTTTTATTAATGGCAGACAACCTACTCTTTAGAATTTCTTTCTTCCTTATTATTGTGATTATTATTAATGATCTTATATTTAATGTGACAAGATATCAACAAATCAGACATCAGATACGACTTTATTCTAATTGTGCACCTTGAAACGCTTGTTAAACTTTTCTTTGTTTTCTTTTTACAGGCCAGACAAAGACCGTTCGAATGACAACGATGAGACCTACACAGGTAGCAAAACTAGTTTCGACGAGATGCATATATGGGCTAGTGAAAAGTGTGTACCTCTAGTCAGAGAAATCACGTTTGAAAATGCAGAGGAACTGACTGAAGAAGGACTACCATTCCTGATACTATTCCATGCACCTGATGACAAGGAGAGTATTAAAAGCTACACAGATATTGTGCTGAAGGAATTGATTAGTGAAAAACGTAAGTAGAGTGAGTGATTTTATCTGGTGTGGTTTTAAATTATTTTGTTAATAATTTGAATGTGTCTTGACACCACTGATTTGAAAATTCTGTATACTCTCTATTATTTGTGTGCGGGTTATCCAGTTTGAGGATTGTCCGTGCTGAGAAATTGATCGAAATTTAAACTTTTTCGTTTTCTCTCGCACAAATATAATAAATATAACTAATGAAGATCAACGACCATTTAAGTATGGGTCTGCCTATTATAATAACTATGTTGCAAACATCATGAGGAATATAAAACTGCGAGATTCGTTAGAACCTGTAGTATGGTAGTATGTATGTAGAAGCAGAATGAACTGTCACAGATTGCTTATTCTGTTGTGATGAATTCTTATTTATCTCCGAAAGTGCCACTACAATAGAAACACTGAGAAGGATCCATATCGGGGAATGTTTATGTTAAGGTCATACATTAATTGCCCTTATTTTTCACCCTTGATCTGATTCTAGATTACATAGGCGGCATAGCAGAAAGGAACAAGGTACATTTCCTTAGAAAGACACAGCTGTTAAACATTATATATATATATATATATATATATATATATATATATATATATATATATATATATATATATATATATATATATATATATAGTGTGTCCCAAACTGGATGGGAATGTATTGCTATCTCCGTTATTATTAGAGATAGGGAGACGGTTAAATTAGCAATGTTTTGTAGAATTTCATGCTGTTTCCAAATATGACTTGTATTTTGTCCTAACTCTTTTCGTTTTCGTGTTATTTTGAAAAAAACAAAATTTGTCGATTTCTTTTTTCTTCAGTATCTAAGTAGGCGTTGATCTGACATGTCTAAGACTTGCCCATTATCAGGACATTATTACAGAGCAATCTCTTTGTGCTATCCTCAACTTTGGATTGTCATTTGTTTTTGAGCTACATGTATCAACGTTTGTGTTTATTATGGCAGCCATATTGGATTTTTTGCTCATGTGATAGCCTGTGAAAAGAACTTTCCAATGATGTACAACATGCTTGAGAAGTCTTGTAATTGCACTGACAATTTTTAGAAAAACCGTTTTGAGGATAGTAGGCTATGAAATCCAATACCAAAAAACAAATGACAAAAAAAGTGTTCAAAAAGCAGTAGTCCATGGTTTCTAACAATAGAATTTTACTTTTAACATAATTTTCCGTAATGATTTACGATTTAAAAAAAAAAGTAATTTAATATACAATACTTAATTAGGTAATAATGCTAGGTAATATTATGTGAAACGGTTTAATAATGAAACCCGGCAATAACAAATAGAAACTGAATCTCCGCAAAACAACACAATTAGAAATGGAACTCAACAAATAATAAAATATAAACTTAAAAATACAGTAAATAGAAAATTGTTCAATATGGCCACCGTTTTGTTCAATGCACTTTATACTAGAGGTGTGCGCACCCATGTTTTGTTCGAACCGAACTATGAATGAACCCAAGCAAATATGTTGCCTCGAACTTCGAACCTCTGAAATAGTATGTCTAAGGTTCACTGTCGAACTTCGAACTACTTAGAAATTTATAATCGAACATCTAACTACCCAAAATTCTTCAGTGTTCATATATCATTTCCTTAAACACAACATTTAGGAATATTGTACCATACAATATTTGATATGTGAAAGATTCCCATCCTTAAACAAAAAGGAAGAGTTCGGCAAATTTGCAGGTTGATTGGGTGAAAATGCCTTCTGGTGCTGATCGTTTTGGCTCATGGTGAAATAAATCATGTTGAAACCAGTGTTTTCCAAAGTCAATCTGCAATTATCCTCATAAATTCTGAAAATGTACGTTACTGATCGCTTTCGAACACCGCCATCATAATGTTGTTACTGAAAAAGGTGTTGGGAGGCCAGGATATATAGGAAAAATAATTCTGTTATTGCTAAATGGCTCCGTCGTGTCTCAATGTGCCCACCAACTGTCAAAAATATTCATGAGTGAAATCTCCTAAAATTATGCTATCCACTCAATGAGACCGATAACGAGTTTAGAGCGCCGCTACCGAGTTAACGGGGCCGCAACTTTGCTATCTTTGGCAGCATTCAATGCCTGTAAAGTTAAATTTCGAAGTATTTTTGAGCAACGAACTTTGAACTATTTTAGAGAATTACATATTTCGAACTTCGAACAACTTCAACATCGCTAGTGCGAACATATTTTCGAACCGAAGGTTCGGTTCGAGTTCGGGTTCGGTTCGAAATTTCGAAGCTTCGCACACCTCTACTTTATACACCTTTTTGAAACATGCCTGCAAACTCTCGTGAGGGTGTTAGGGTGTTTTGGTTAATATGATTTATCGCTTCCGCGATTCTGTTTCGTAATTCATTGATATGTTGTGGTAGATAGAATTTATACACATTCTTCAGAGTACCCCAAAAATAAAAATCGATGGGTGTTATATCAGGACTTCGAGCACACCAATGAACCGGCTCATTGTTACAAATGACACGATTATTAAAATTTTTGTACAAAAATCCTTTGACGAGCATTGTGAGCTGGACAACCATCTTGTTGGTACCAAATCTCGTCTAAATTATCATGAACTCTTCTAAGTGTTGGTAAGATATCATTTCTCAATAGATTAAAATACCTTTCACCAGTTAAATTATATTTAAAAAAGAACGGACCAACATTGAAGTTACTTGAAATTTTTTCAAATTAACTGTCTAATCTACAAATAAAAATAACAGTTTTTTCACCTAATAAGCCGCACCAAACATTAATACCAAATCATCTTTCTTCCTTTAGATGGGGATTTTCATTTGCCCAATAATGTCTATTATGGCGATTATACACACCACAATTTGTAAGTCTGCTTTCATCAGTCCATATCCATCAGTTCAAATGAAAATTTTTATCTTGCTGACATTGTCCTTGATACCATCTGCAGAATTGAAGTCGCTTAGGGTAATCGTCAACATTTAAGCCTTGTATGATTGTAGGTTTTAATGGATGGTAATGACTTTGTTTTAATACACTGTGTTTCTGTTTCTTGATAAAATGGAGAAAGTGCAATACCAATCCGTGATTCGCTTTATATTTTGGGATGGAAAAACATGCAAAGAAATGAAAGCGAAGTTGGGTGCTGTCTATGGGGATCCTTAGCCATCTATAACAACCGTGAGGTATTGGTTTGATGAATTTAAACGTGGTCGTACAGCTGTTTTTGATGAAGAGCGGCCATGTCGCCTGGCAGACATGGTTACCAAGAAAATCGTTCAAAAGGACAAAACCTGGCTACATTGTTATGCGCCAGAGACCAAGTGACAGCCAAAACAATTGTTTTTTTCCAGGTAAATCTGCTTCGAAGAAGGTAAAGACTGTCCCATTGGCCGGAGAGGTCATGGCCACGATTTTTCGGGATTCGAAGGGACTAATCCTCATGAACTTTTTGCAGAAAATAAGAACGATCACGAGGCAGTAATACAGCAAATTATTGTACCGACTCGATGCACTGCCGCACCCACTGTATTCACCCGACCTGGCTCATTGCGGCTGCTTTCTGTTCCTCAACATAAAAACATGCCTCGGCGGGAAAGAATTCAGCTCGAACAAGTAGGTTATCGCCGAGACAGAAGCATATTTTGAAGGATTTGACAAATCGTATCTTTTGGATCAGCTAAAGCAATTGGAGAAACGTTGGGAAAATTGTATCGGCCTAAAAGAAGTTTACGTTGAAAAATAAATTAATCAAAAACTGAAAAACTTACATCTTCATTTGCAACACGGGTATTTTTTGATCGACCCTGGTATAAACAGTGATCTTGAAACCTGTCATCGCTTATACCAAACAGGACCCAACAAATCTTGCTCGAATGATAGAGAATTAAGAATTGATTGTTTGGCTTGTATGATACAAAAGCTCGGATGAACAAGACTCGAAAGAACGAGATTCTGCTATATGTAGCTTAGCTAGCAAAATAAAATATGTATGTCTCAGAAATGATCGAAATTTTCTTATTTGATTTCGTAGATTAGAGTGCCAGTTAATTAGAATATTCATTTTAAGTGTAATTTTTCACTAATAGGTTTTTTACTGATACATTCTACATTGCAGAAAACATCAACTTCCTAACTGCTGATGGAAAACGCTTTGCGCACCCCCTTCACCACTTAGGAAAGGGTGACAAAGACTTACCCCTTATAGCTATAGATAGCTTTAGACATATGTACCTGTTCCCCAATTTTGAGGACTCTAAGCAACCAGGAAAACTGAAACAGTTCATCCAGGACTTGTATTCTGGAAAACTGCATAGGGAATTCCATTACGGTCCCGATTCAGATACTGAAACTCCATCCAAACAACCCACCACACCCCCTGAAAGTACTTTTAAGAAGTTGGCTCCATCCAATAAGAGATACACGCTACTTAAAGATGAGTTATAAGTATAATGTTTAGATAGTTTCACAATGTGTAAATAAAACTGTTTTATTTTTATTAGGATCTTTTGAAATTATTTCTGTTTAAAAAAATTAATCTGCAATGTGTAAATTTACTTTTTAATTTTTGGTACCTTCAGTGTAAGTAACTAATGATAAATATTTATTTTTTTATTTAAAAGCCTAATTTATCAGCTGTCTATGCAAAGCCACACAAGTTGTATGATATTGTGAATGTTTTATACATATGTTGTGTAAGTAATACCTTGTGTAAGTAATAGTAGTTGTCATTCTGTTTTACCCCAATTGTTAATACATTTTTTTTTCATTTTTATGTGTAGTGATTTACATCACATTAGTAGACTACCCTAGAGCTCTGAAGGTTTAAACAATGTATACAGGATGGTCCTCCGGGAGGTCCCACGATCGATTGCGGGAAAACTATCAATAGGAAAAACCTGAAAATTCGATATTACACTTAAGTCGTTGGAGGCCACAGGTTTAAACATATTTTCAAGATGGCGGCACTTCCGGTTATACCAGAAGTAGATGTCGATTCGCTATTTTAAATGGAACACCCTGTATTTTATTGCAGTTTCGGATTCTACAATAAATTCTGAACACTTTTTGTAAATAATGTTCTATACCTATCATCAACCGTTCAGAAGATATTTAGACTTTAAGATGAAATTTGACATTTACGGCCAGTCATAAAGATACCGATATTTTTATAATAAGAACATATTTCGTTACGATTTTGAGAATTATCTTGAAAGATACTTCACTTCATCTATTTCCACATCGAGACTAATGATAGAGTATACAGAGTGTCCAAAAAAAATTCTTGAAGTTTGCAATGAGAAATTGCAAAAATCTCACGATTTCCAAATTGGAACCCTCTTTTTTTTATAAGACTATCGTGTTAAGCTCAAAAAATCACTGATACTTCGTATGTAATTACCTATACCTAAATCAGACGGTTTTCATTTTATTTGGAAAGAACTCATTTCAAAGCCTGATATTTTGATAAATTTCCTACCCTAAGCGTTAGCCATGGGAAATAAATTGCCGAGTGTGTTTCTATGGAAACTTTGACAGTTTGTTGATTAACTAACTAATAATGACACAGTTAAATTACACACACGAAGATTATTTAAATTTTATTTACTATTTATGGACAATGTAATGTAATGAAAAAGTTTTCGCAAACGTGTGATACATTTGCTGATAGATATCCAGATAAACAGAAACCGTCAAACGAATAGTAAACAATTTCAAAAACTGCGGATCTGTCGAGAAAAAGGTGTAGAGGGCTAAACCTGTTGTTGACAACAAACAAATTGATACAGCAATTTTTAGGTATTTTGCCATATAACCTTATATAAAACCATCAAACAGATAATAGAAAATTAAAAAAAAAACAATTCACACACAACATGGACTGAATAAAATGAAACAAAAATTAACGTAAGTGTTCAAATTGACAAGCTCTGGCGTCAAGACATTTTTCACACCTCCGTGTCAATCCCCTTCTTATTGAATCCGGATCCAATTCACGAAATGACTCTCTGCATGCAATCTTGTTTAGTAGAAACTGCAGTGTTGTAAATTTTATTTTTTATAGTACCCCATATAAAAAAATCGATAACAGATAAGTCAGGCGATCGAGGCGGCCAAAGGTGTGGCCCATTGTTGAAAATCCATTGGTCAGCAAATAAAGATTGTTAACCAGGAGACCATTATGAGGAGGGGCCCCATCATGTTGGTAAAATATTTGCCTATATTTATTCAATGGAAGGTTGTCCAAATAAGTTAATTCCAAATTTTGCAAAATTTCCCAATAACGCTCACTTACAAGTAAATAAATAGAGTTTACACAAAATATTTTATGAATTTCAGATTAATTCTCACCATTCAAATTATCGTCGTATATTTCTAGGGCAACAACACCATCATTCCTTATAGCACAATAAACATTAAACTGCCAGCTTTCCTGAAAATGTCTTTCCCTAGACAGATAAACATTGGTGTCACTCCAATAGTGAGAATTACGACGATTGAAAAGTCCATTCTTTGAAAATGTTGCTGAATTCGTCCATATGATGTTATCTAAAAACAGCTCTTTTTCTTGGAATCGCATTAAAATAAATTCACAGAATTCAACCTTTCTTGAAAAATCAGTTTCCTTTAAATGTTGCACAACTGAACAAGCATAAGGATGGAACTTATGTTTTCGTAAAATTCGCAGAACTGAGGTTTTGGACAATCCTGACTCCAATGCTACTTGCCTCGTTGACTTTGTAGGGTATGCAGCAAAATACCTAAAAATTGCTGTCTCGATCTGTTTGTTGTCAACAAGGGGTTTAGCCCTTTGCACCTTTTTCTTGACAGATCCGCAGTTTTTGAAATTGTCTACTATTCGTTTGATGGTTTCTGTTATTCTGGATATCTATCAGCAAATGTATGACACGCTCGCGAAATTACTTTATCACATTCTCCATAAATAACAAATAAATTTAAATAATCTTTGTGTGTGTGTAATTTATCCATTCCATTATTAGCTAGTTAAACAACAAACTGTCAAAGTTTCCATAGAAGCACACTCGGCAATTTATTTTCCATGGCTAACGCTTATGGTAGGAAATTTCTCAAAATATCAGGCTTTGAAGTGAGTTTTTTCACAATAAAATGAAAACCGTTTGATTTATAGGTAATTACATAGAAAGTATCAGTGTTTTTTTCAGCTTAACACGATACTGTTATAAAAAAGGGGGTTCCAATTTGAAAATCGCGAGATAATAGCAATTTCTCATTGAAAATTTAAAGAATTTTTTGCACACTCTGTATACTCTATCGTTAGTCTCGATGTGGAAATAGATAAAGTGAAATATCTTTCAAGATAATTCTAAAAATCGTAATGAAATATGTTCTTATTATAAAAATATCCGTATCTTTATGACTGGCCGTAAATGACAAATTTTATCTTAAAGTCTAAATATCTTCTGGATGGTTGATGATACGTATAGAAAATTATTTACAAAAAGTGATCAGAATTTATTGTAGAATCCGAAACTCCAATAAAATACAGGGTGTTCCATTTAAAATAAGCGAATCGACATCTACTTCCGGTATAACAGGAAGTGTCGCCATCTTGAAAATATTTTTAACCTGTGTCCCCCAACGACTTTAGTGTAATATCCAAGTTTCAGGTTTTTCCTATTGATAGTTTTCCCGCAATCGATCTAGGGACCTCCCGGAGGACCACCCAGTATTTAAGGTATGTAATGTAAGTGGTGTCAACTGAGATCGGAACTGAAAATGAGTAATTACCTAATCGCCACTAATTCTACGACGATGTGATGTAAATAACTTTATATTATACATTAGCAGTGACAATTATGTAATATTCATCAATTATAACTACTTTTGAGTTACGCAAACTCTTAGTTGCTTTCAAGGTATTAGGAACGTCATCGTTACTTATTGAACGACCAAAAGGTTCTGTGAACTTGAAGATAGCAAACGACAGTAGCCGAAACTTTACATTGTTACTGAAATGCTACATCAAATTACTGATGCTAAAACCAAGGCTATCCATGATATTTCAAATTTTTTAAATCTGCCACAGTTTAATAATATTTCGAATAGAAACAATAATCTGCTTGACCTTGTGCTTGCCAGTTGTAATTGCTCGGTTCTCCATGATATGGATCCACTAGTGCCCGAAGATGCATATCACCCTGCTTTAGGCATATTTCCTGAATTCAGGAAAAATTACAATGGTCCTAAATACTTTCCATGTAACAACCAAGTCTCTTACAACTTTCGAAAGGACAATTACCCTGCACTGTATGCTGCAATACTTGATGAAGATTGGTCTCAACTGGAGTCCTTTACTACCGCTGATGAGGCTTGTAGTTACTTTTATGGCAGACTTTACAGTATCTTTGAACAACATGTTCCTCAGTGCAAGAGGTCATCTAGAAAATTTCCTCCCTGGTTTACTAATGAAGTAATAAATGATATAAAAAATAAGGAGAGGTGCTATGCAAGATATAGGAGGCATAAACGTGACAATGATCATGCAGAGTATAGTCTTCTTAGATCTATATTTAAAAATAAGCTATGAGAGACATATGCTGAGTATGTCTGTGGAACTGAGGAGTCTCTTAAGGTTGATCCCTCTAGATTTTGGTCTTACATACAGGAAAGGAGGCGAGCAAGTAACATTCCAAGTACTGTGTCTGACGAAAATGGCATGGTTTATAATAGCCACAAACAATTGTTAACTGTTTTGGCAACCATTTTAAAAGTGTGTACCATCCTCAATGCATCACTGAACCAGTGGATACCTCTGGACCATCACATATGGCAGTCAGTGTGACAGTGATTGATGATAAGGAAATTCTTAAAGCCATCAAAAAGCTCAAGAACAAGTTTATTACTGGACCAGATTTGGTGCCATCCTTCTTGATTAAGGACTGTACGCATGCTCTTCTCAAACCTCTTAGAACGCTATTTAATCTGTCGCTGCGCACACATTGCTTCCCTGAGGTTTGGAAGGTTGCTCGGATCTGTCCTGTTTTTAAGTCTGGGGACCGTTCGAGGGTCAGCAACTACAGGCCTATAGCTATTCTATGTAATTTTGCTAAAATTTTTGAGGCAGTTCTGTATGGTTGTATCTATCCTGCCGTGAAGTGTCGCTTGTCACAATACCAGCATGGGTTTATGAAGGGGCGCTCAACACTGACGAATTTATCCCTGTTCACACAGTATGTAAGTGAAGTTTTGGATCGACGGGGTCAGGTGAATGTCATTTATACAGACTTCTCCAAAGCGTTAGATCGTGTTGACCACTCAACACTTTTGTACAAGCTGCATTTGGCGGGCCTTGATGGACGGCTGATATAATTCTTTCAATCCTACTTGACTAACTGTGTGCAATATGTTTTTATAATGGATTTATGTCTGAACCCTTCACTGCTGGCTCTGGCTCCGGTGTTCCACAGGGTTCCAATGTTGGCCCGCTCCACTTTTTGTTATTTATCAACGACATAAGCTCTGTAATTTCTGGTAATCATCTATTATTTGCTGATGATCTCAAATTATACTCCAGTGTTTACAATATTGGTGACTGTTCAAGACTCCAGGTGGACCTTGACAACTTGCAGCTGTGGTGTGTTAAGAACAGACTTGAATTAAATGTCTCGAAGTGCAAAGTGATGACATACACTAGAAAAACCAGGCGTATAGCTTTTCCCTACAAAATGGGTGGTGTACCATTGGCTAGGACTGAAACGCACTAGGATCTTGGCATTTTATATGATGAAAAAAAAACGCCAAATCACTGTCATCTAGATTGAAATCAAAGACATACTTAATAGAAGAACCAGACACAATAAGATAATGTATTCAAACTCTTAGTAATAGGTAAACTGTTATAGATACTCTTAATTTTTTACATTTTCATAAGTATAAATACGTTAATATAACAATCTTGTGTTATTGCCAGTTAAATAAACATTTTAAGTATCAGGTGTATTATTTTGGCTCCCAACATACCAATATTATACATATCATGTATACATTTGCAAACTAAGGAAGTGAACTGGTAAATTTTTCAATGATTTTACATAGGTCAAAGGTATGTATGCTCCAGTGGCGGCGTACGGGGGGGGGGGGCGTGGGGTCCGGCCCGGGTGTCAAGCACCAAGGGGTGACAACGTGGTGGAAACTCACTCGCGTGGCTTAGTAGCCAGCCACTGATGCATCTACCCGAGGAGGACGGCGAGGGCAGAAGGGCAAGTGATTTCGGCCCCTCCCTCCGTCCGTGCCGTGCCATGTGTCAATTAAAACAAACAATCACAGTCAGTAAAGATGGAAATATCGGATTTTTTCGAAGAGCCGGATCACCAGCTCCGAATCTTTTTGAAGATCCGGACCTTTAACCTGTTTTTGAATGTCAATGAGTCTCTGTCTAGCGTGTCTGTGACTTATACATACTGCATTCAGTAAGATCGACCAAAACAAAAGAGGTTATCAAGAGCTAGAACGTATTGTACGGATTGAAGTATATATCCAAGATTATATGAATGTGTTAAAAAAGATTATGTCTTAACGGGTTTAATTCATGGTGGAAACTAAATCCTACAGTGTCTGAACACGAGAATTCTGAGAACTATCCCTCATGTTTTAATAAATGGAAAATGGATTGAGACTGCAAAAAACTATCGACTATGAACTTGATGTTATTATTTTCCTGGCACATCAAAATCTTCCTCTTAGATGCCATAGAGTTTCATCAAACAATAGAGGGATTTTTTTTTGAATTAGTTAATCTATTGTCGAAATACGACCCAGTGCTAAAAGAACATATACTAAGAATTGAACATGCTGTCAAAAAAGAAACAGGTAGATTCCTATTTATCCAAAGACATTCAAAATGAGTTCATCAGCCTTTTGGGAAAAGATGCGAAAAATAACATTTTGGATGACATAAGAAAAGCAAAATATTTCGCAATTCTTTTCGATAGCACTCCAGACATATTATATGTCGATCAGATGAGTTATGTAATCAGATATGTTTATATTGAATGCGATCAAGTTGAAGTAAATGAATCATTTCTAGGTTTCTTCCCAATAGCTGGAAAGACTGCAGTCGAACTTTCTGTAAATATCCTTACGCAGCTGGAGAGTGATAACTTGGACATATATCTATGTCGGGCTCAAGGATATTATAACACTGCAACCATGGCACGAGCTCATGGTGGTGTACAAGCAAAAATCAAAGAACACAATCCTAAAGGGTTGTTTATGCCTTGTGCTAATCATTCGCTAAATCTGTGTGGAGTGCACTCTTACGGGGGTGTTAGTTCAAGTGTAAATTTTTTCAGAACAGTAGAAAGAGTTTACACGTTCTTTTCGTCATCCACACATCGATGACAAATTCTAATGAAAAGTGTAGGTGTATCGGTCAAAAGACTAGTAGAGACATGATGGAGTGCTCATCACGGTGTTGTTAAACCATTGAAGAATAATTTTGAGAAAGTTGTATCAACACTCGAAGACATGTGTGCTCCCAACAGCAGCAGAGAAAACGCCGATACACGAGAAGCAGCATCCACACTCTTACCAGCTTTGTGTGACTTCAGTTTTTTATGCTACCTTTCTTTTTGGTGTGGAGTCCTAGAAGAAGTTAACCGGACACAAAAGTATTTCCAAACATCTGGGCTATCGCTGGAAATGTGTGTCATAAAAATCAAAGCTCTGAAAATTTTTCTTCGGAATCAACGTATCCAAATAGTGGAAAGAGCTATTTCCTACGCAACTGAACAATGTGAGGACTTGGATATTTCGATTGAAAGAAGAGGAAGGAGGAGATTTCGAAAACTTATGCCAGGAGAAATGGCCAAAGACGCTGAACTAACATTGCCAGAAGAGCTGCAGAGAGCTATGTTAGAATGTCTTGATATAAATTAGGGAGAACTAGACCATCGTTACAAGGCAATGGATGACATTCTCATAACATTTGGTGCTGTTTAGCCTAAAACTCTGCTTACGTCAACAGAAGAACAACTTCATGGTATAGTTCAAAATCTGACAAAAATCTAGGATGAATTTTCTGCAGAGGGCATTATTTTGGAGATTTTACGACTGAGGCGCCACTTGGAAGCCGCCAGCATTTTTTTCCAAGAAGCGTTCCAATGGACTACCTTGGAGCTTCTGAAATTCATTGTATAATGGGACTATTCAGAGTCTGTTCCGAGTCTAGCGCTGTGGCTAAGATTTTTTTTTAACCATTTGTGTTTCGGTGGCTTCTTGTGAAAGAAGTTTCTCAAAATTAAAATTGATAAATCTTACTTAAGATCTACAATGAGCCAAGAGCGACTTTACCAAGCTGTCCATTGAAAAGGACAGGAAAGTAAGTTTTGATAATGTGATCGAATATTTTAGAAAAATAAAGTCATGTAAGCACGTTTAGTATTTGATTTGTGGTTTTATTTTGGGAGTGCTCAATAAGAAACCATCCTGGGTGCCAACCTATGCTACGCCGCCACTGGTATGCTCAAATATCATTATTTATATTATGTACTAATTTAATAAAAATGAAATGAGAAAATATAGAACAAGTTACATTTATTAGCACTATTAACTATAAAAGATTTTGACAAAATTGTTACCTTTTACATGTTTATAATATAGGTAAAGTTGTGTTATATTGTGAGTCTGCCATAACTCTCCATGATAAGATTACCAACCAAAAATATTTGTCTGGAATCTATTTTAGCTGTGCTTTCCATATTATATCAATAATTCCTAATTGTTCATAGATTATGAGAAACTAAATGTACATTTATATCTCTTAATGTGCAAGATACAACTGAACTCTAATAGTTATATTTTAAAATAAAATAATTTCCGCTTTTATTCCATATAAGGCAATGTAATAATCATACCCGGGCGCCCTAACCTTATTATACCTATCTTTCTTGCACGTAGTCATTTCAGGTAATGTTCAACTTTGTCTAATGCTGGTTTCAATCTTATCCCACAAGACGTATGCGGCAGGGCGCATCTAGTAATTTATATTACTACATCATTGGTTGGCATATAGAAATTTTTGGATTGTGGATAATCTTATTTTAAGTGTGCAGTAGTGATGGGTCGTTATTTAACTGTCAGCTATTTTTAAACGGTTACCGAGCCGTAACTGTAACCACCAGTTATGGATTTATAAAAATAACAGCTTAAAAAGTAACGCTTTTTACACTATATATATATATATATATATATATATATATATATATATATATATATACACACAGGGTGTTTCCAAATTGATGCGAAAAATTTTACAGGGTGATTCTTTGGCGAAAAATAAGGGGTGTCTTTTTATTAAGTTTTTCTTGAAACCCCTTCTCCTCCAAGTTACAGCCCTTTGAAATTTTTGAAACTAATTTTAAAACAACGAATATTAAAATAAGTAAATAAACAATTAATACTATATATCTTCCAATTATTTTTTTTTTAACTCAAACTCAATTTTTTATACTGTTGGCTGTTGTTTGTACATTTTTAGTGAATTTTCGTAGAAAAAATTCACTATTGAAGAGATCCCAACTTTTGAATTTTGAAAAAATTTTTGCAAATGAGCGCGATCTAGGACCCCTAGAACCCATATCCGGGGTCAGTTTCAATTTTTATATGTTTATATATATATATATATATATATATATATATATATATATATATATATATATATATATATATATATATATATATATATATATATATATATATATATATATATATATATATATATATATATATATATATATATATATATATGTATCACACCGATAACTCAAAAAATAATAGGCCGATTTTGATAAAATTTGGCAGGTACCTTTCTTTTGTAAATGGCTTGGATAAGTTCGTTAGTCAGGAAAATCGGATGAGGTTTTCCGGGAAAATTTTGAGTTTTCATTCGAAAAAAATTCCTATCTCAAAAAGTAATAAGCCGATTTTAATAAAATTGGGCATGTACCTTCCTTTTGTAAATGGCTTTGATAAGTTCGTTGTCAAGAAAATCGGATGAGGTTTTCCGAGAAAATTTTGAGTTTTCATTCGAAAAAAATTCTTATCTCAAAAAGTAATAAGCCGATTTAAATAAAATTTGGCATGTACCTTCCTTTTGTAAATGGCTTTGACAAGTTTGTTAGTCAGGAAAATCGGACGAGGTTTTCTGGGAAAATTTTTAGTTTTCATTCGAAAAAATTTTTATCTCAAAGAATAATGGGCAGATTTTGATATAATTTGGCATGTACCTTCCTTTTGTAAATGGCTTTGATAAGTTCGTTAATCAGAAAAATCGGACGAGGTTTTCCGAAAAAATTTGGAGTTTTTATTTGAAAAAAATTTTTATCTTAAAAAATAAAAAATCTATGATAACCAAGTTTGGTTGGTAGGTTTACAATATAAAAAGTAAACTATACACCAAAATTTAGATCTCTATGTTACAAGAAAAAAAAGTTATAATAAAATATTTTGTGCAAGATCATTTCTATGAAAATTCACTACCATAACGCACTTGCTGCGTCCAGGCTTTTTTAAAAGTGGACTGATAAAGATGACCAGTGAACCGAAAATGTAACTAGAGATAGAGATCTTTCTAAGAAATAATAAGAGCATAATGTAATAACAAACCATATGTACAGAATAAAGGCAAATTTCTTTACCGAAATTTTATGAGCTGCGTTATGTTATGGAGTTCTAACGTCTAACGTCCCAAGACGTGATAAATAATGATATTTATTGATTCTTGCTGTGGCATTGACATTTACGTAAAGACCCCTCATAAAATAAATTTGTTAGAAATGACTAGTTTATAATTCCTAAAACATCTAAGTAAATACTAATATAAGACTCCTTTCTGATTTCTAAAAGTTTCACTTCAGAGTGGCAAAAGATTTACGACACGCTTATTATAATTTCTTAACCCTTTGTTTCCTTTTCATATCGACAAAATTTGAGATTTATACACTACGTGAAATAACGTGGTAAAAATACAATGCATTTATACTAGTGTGCTCGCTCTCGCTCACAGCTTTGGGAATGTAGGATACTATCGATCGACTATCCAGTTTAAAATAACAGATAAACAACTGAAGCCGTTATTTTGAACGGTTATTATTAAATAACGTAACGGCTTCAACTGTTAACAGAAAATAACCGTTTTTCCCATCACTAGTGTGCAGTTGGACTTCTATGACGTCAGGCTCCATATAGTGATGGGTTGTTATTTAACAGTCTGTTATTTTTTAACTGTTGCCGAGCGGCAACAGTAACAACCTGTTATGGATATATAAAAATAACAGGTACAAGAGAACCAGAAACTTTACACTAGAACTCGGACACGTATCTGTTTCTGTTGCACTGCAACTGGCTACGATGATTCAACATCGGTTTTCATCCGCAACTGTTATAACAGGATGAAGGGACATGAGACTGGGAATTGGGTATAGAGTATAGAACGGGCTTTACTTCATAACATAATACTGTTTCTATCCGCCACTGTTATAACAGGATGAATGGACATTAGACTAGGAATTGGGTATAGAGCGGACTTTACTTTCATAACATAATACTTTATACTAGTGTGCTCACAGCTTTGGGAACGTAGGATCGTCGCTACAATGAAACTTTTAAATTTTAACAGGTTGATGGGGATACGGCATACGGACACTACTACTACTAATCGCTGAAACTTTAAAAATCTCAGGAACAGTACCAATTTTAATGAAATTATAAAAATATTCCCTGTACCCGGTATAGTTGAAATCAGACACTTCACCCTATAGGTAGAGAGAAAAAATTAGTTTTAATTTAAAAAATATATATTTATTTTATTTTTTGCTTACAATAATTCATGTATTTCATATAACTCTCATTTTCAAGGAAAAGATGGCTATAGAGGTTTTCAAGCTCAATGCTTAACTAATACTTAATTAGTAAAGAAAATTCGAAAGAAATTTTTCATTGTTGGATTTTTACCAAATTATTATTAGTGATAAATACCCAAAAAACCTCTTCATCATTTTTTTATAAAAAATTTATTAATTGATTTAAACATAAAACAAAAATACTTTTTTATTTTAAACATTATATAGTATTGCATAGTATAGTAAACAATTTAAATAATGTTTCAGAGAATTAGAGATATCTAAAGTTTTTGCTCTATCCACATATTGTTTCATAATTATTTTTGTCTTTTTATTCAAATTAATCACTTTCACACCTCAGGCCGGATAAACTGATAGTTACATCGCCCGGGGATTGAACCTATGTAGCAGCGAATCTCCTTTACCCAACTACACCACCGGACGGGTTCACCTACTGTCTACTGTTACTACGTCTACGTGGAATTCTTAATAATTCACGGTTCATACTAGTAGAGTAAATAGGTTCCTTCTGGCTCACTTGCGACTGCGACTCCACCCGGTTAGAGCACTTGACAGTTGATCTGTCATGTGTCAGCTGTCTTTGGACCACAGTATAGTCAATGGTTGTGCATACGTCACAGCGAATGTGTGTACGTCACAAGGTATGCTGTATGGTTAAGTTGGCAAGTTGTGTGTGTGCGTGTGTGTATGGTAATAGAAGTGATGTTGTATGAGAAGAAAAAAAAATTTAGCTGTGTGCTAGAGAGAGAGATGATGGATCTGGTACATATCGTAAAAGAAAAAAAACCATAGATGTAAATTTTGTTGTTTATGATGGTGGTGCTGCTGCTGCTAATGCTAATGCTGTTAAATGTTGGTGAACGATCAACAACAAGTTGTATGTATGATGAGAGCTGAGTATGAGAAATTCTGATGTGTGGGGAATTTTTTATTTTTAATTTTTTTTGATCAGATGCGTGTCCGGAGGGGGGCGGAGACCGAAGCGGGGCCCAGAGCTAGGGTATTAATTTATTTTTATATTAGATTATTTTTAATCGTATTTGAATTAATTGACTATTGACTATATTGAAGATTGTGTGTCTATGTTATATTAATATAAAAATTATTTTTAAAAAATACAAGAAGAAGAAAAAGATGGAGCTTCAAGTGTTTTTAGACAAATATTCTGATATAATTTTGGAAGAGCATAAGATTAAACTGTGTAAACTTCAAAATATCATAGAAAAATATGAGAATAGAGCAATGAAAAAATCTCTTTGATTTTTTTTTATAAAAAGTATAATAATTATTAGAAAAATATCTGACTATACTTTTTTGTTTAATTTTCTGTTAATAGTAATATTCTTAACGTAATACTAAGTATATATATATATATATATATATATATATATATATATATATATATATATATATATATATATATATATATATATATATATATATAAACTGATAAATTATTATTATTATTATTATTGTATGAGAATTTCATAGAAAATACCTACTCACATCACTCTTTTTAGTAATTATAATTGAGATTATAATAATAATATAATATTCTGTCTAAAGGATAATCATTTTTATACATATATGATTATTTTAATATTTTTTAAATTTTCTGTTATAATAATAAATATATAAAAAGACGCTGTTAAAAGTTTATTTATTTTTTCTCAAGATACATATACATATACATATCATATACAAAATAAAAGAAGATTCTTAAAAAATGTTAATCTAATATGAGAATTTCACAGAAAATAACTATACCATTTTTTTCACATCACTGCTGCTTAACCTTTTCGCTGCTATAGGCGTATATATACGAATATCTAATAAGCTGCTATAGGCGTATATCGACGTTCGGCCTCTAAAAATTATTTAAAGCCGGGTAAACTGCTGTAAACGCATGTCTACGTCTAGACAGTACCGTGGAACACATTATTGCATCACGTCATATGAGATGACGTGGCAAAGTGGGCGTAGATTGCAGCTACAGCAAATCCGATGAAGTGGGAAAGTGGGCGGAGCAAATCACTGTATATACTGGGCTGATGCAGTGATCTAATTATAATTTAGTATGCATTTTGAATAGGAAGATGTCACGTCGTGGGCTTACCGAGCAAAGTTTACTCGCTATTTTACAAAATAGCGACAGCGAAGACGATAACGTCGATCTGGATGATCCAGCTGACTATGGCTGGATAGATGACGATGATGACGAACCACCAGTTCCTTGTGATAACTTTCTACCAGACAATGTTACAGCCACCTCTTTTGATTCGTCATCTGAATCAGAACAAGAACACGTGGTTTCTAAGAAACGAAAAATAAGTGGTTTCGAGTGGAGAAACTCCGATTTAGACCCCGAAATATTTAGTTTCAATAGAAATGATTCCGGTTGCAAACTTCCAGCCTTAGATAATCAATGTACTCCTCTCGACTGTTTTCAAGTGTTTTTTACGCCCCAAATAATGGCGCAGATTGCAGAACAATCTAATTTGTATGCCAGCAACATTTGTGTCGGTGATAATGTGTCAAATCGATCACGAGTAAAGAACTGGAAGGACACTGATTGTGACGAACTCTACTGCTTCTTGGCAATAAATTTTCTAATGGCACAGGTGAAGAAAAATGTAATAAACAGTTACTGGACGACGGACTCACTGTTGGCTACTCCCAGCTTTCCTCAAATTATGGCGAGGGATAGATACCTAATAATTTTGCGAATGTTGCATTTCGCAGACAACAATGAACAGCCCGAAAACGATCCATTGTGGAAGTTGAGAATTATCGTTGATCATCTCAGAAAAGTATTTTTAGAAGCTTTCTATCCATTTCAAAATCTATGTGTTGATGAAAGCCTTCTTCTGTTCAAAGGACGTGTATTTTTCAAACAATACATACCGTCAAAGCGTCATAGATTTGGTGTCAAGTTTTTCATACTCTGTGATTGTGAGACAGGATATGTACAGGACTTTATTATATATGTGGGCGCGTCAACGGAGATAGACAAATGCCATAATGTAAATGCTGATGTTGGAATATCCGGAAATATTATTCTCACATTGTTGAAACCATATCTAGGAAAAGGTCATACTTTATTCGTCGATAATTGGTATACGAGTCCCTCATTGTTCTCTCATTTACATGACCAAAAAACAAATGCTTGTGGAACGGTGAAGAAAAACAGAAAAAACATGCCTGATTTGCCCAAAAAATTAAACAGAGGGGATGTTGAGTACAAAAGTACAGATCAGCTCCTTGCTTTGAAGTGGCAAGATAAGAGAGAGGTTAGGATGCTCACAACTTTTCATAAAAACAGTATGATAAATACGGAGAAAATTGACAGGAACACAAAGCAAAAAGTAAAGAAGCCTAGTTGCATAGTGGACTATAACCAAAATATGGGTTCAGTTGACAGATCTGATATGATGCTAAGTTCTGTTGAGTGTGTAAGAAAAACCGTAAAATGGTATAAAAAAGTCTTCTTCCACTTGGTGGACTTGTCCTTACTAAATGCTCATGCCATATATAAAACACAAACAGGAAAAAATATTTCCATTTTGGATTTTCAGTATGAGCTAATAAAAAATATTTTAGAAATATACCACAAGTCACGTAACGACTCTAGACCTGGAAGAAGATCTACGGACGGAGATAATCCTATGCGTCTCACCGATCGCCATTTTGTATCCCTCGTTCCAGGAACAAATAAAAAGAAGAATGCTCAACGAAAATGTGTTGTATGTGCCAAACATGATAAAAGAAGTGATACAAGATATATGTGCGCCAAGTGTGATGTACCGCTTTGCTTGTCAACTTGCTTCGAAAGATACCACACACATAAGCATTATTAAGTTTTCTCTGTCAAATTGTTTTTATATTTTCCACATTATGTTTCTTGTTAGGTAATAAAGTTTTATGTTTAAACCCTTCTCATGTTTATTTCATTAATGAGCATAATGAAACACTTTTACTAACAGAAATTTACGATTTTCTTGTCTTAACCATTGAGTTCACACTGCTGTAGACGTATATAAACGTTTCGCGCGGGAAAACGCCGCACAGGCGACATGCCCGCCGAGAGCAATTCAGCAGTCAAAAGGTTAATAACTATGATCGGGATTATAATATCCTAGAGCTTGCGATTGAGATGGAATCTCAGCGAAACTTTGCGATAATATAAGCTGATCATTTTCTTCTGATTCTTCATCATCATCATCATCATCGTCAACTTCTTCACCTTCTTGCTCATACAATGTTGCTGAAGTCGTTGCAGAATATAGTTGCGGTATGTCTTGTTTCTGTTGTTGAGAGTTTTTCTGATATACCTCACCATCATTTTGCATCATTAATTCTAGTTTATATATGTTCCCTTCACGACCATGATTCACCAGAGAATAAGATCCATTAGATAAATCACTAAGTTGTTTATTCGTAAAATATGTATACCTTTGAGGTAAGTAGACTTTTAAATTTTCATTTAGTATAGCAACAATCCTCTCTCCAAATTTCGACGGACATCTCTCGAGACTTGTAAGATGATACGCCAATTTTTTCTCCATTGTTTCTAGATTTATCCACTGATAAGCAGCAAAGGAATTAAACTTATCAAGTAGGGCTTTGCTGTTTTTCATGCTTTTTTTATTAACAATACCACCACTAGCACTTGAATTTACGCGCTTTAAATTTTTTTTTGCAGATGTAGCGCTAATAATATTATTTTTCGCACTCATATTTGCTTAGCACAATTTTAATTTTTTATTAAGTATAAAAATACTGAAATAATTAATATAGTAATGCTTTGAGTAGATGTTCACACTGTCGAATATAAAGACGAATTATTTAGTTCAACATATTCGGTTGTATATTTTATAACAACTTGAATTTTTATTTGAGAAGGGATATAATATCAGAAAGGTCAAGCCATACGTTTATTTTTACATTGGATAGTATTACGTTTTATATATAGACGATAAATATTGCTTATTTCATCATGACTGAATATCATTAAAACGATAGTTTAAAAATATTCACTTTCATCAAAGAAGGTCAGAGATTTCGATTTTATTTATACAACACGTGGAGAAACTTTTAAAATACGATAAACTCTATGATCATTAACATACGACCGCTTGTAACGCTTCGACGATATAAAGAGAAAGTTTACTCGAGATCAAAAGATTACTATATATTAGTTAATGCTATATAACAGACGCACTTCTTTAACTTTTAATTGATCATTTAAATTATTTAAATTATGATCGTACGTCTCAGCAGGATCTAGGTGAAAGTTTACTACTCAATGAAATATTACTTTTTTTAATTAAAATAATATATAAGTCGAGTATTTCAGATCCGGGAGAATGAATTTACATACATAATTTATCTATATCTACATTAGAAATTATAGCTACTAAAACGTTTTACATTAATTTAATATTTTATCCGATCGCGCGCATCGCATGTTGTGTAAGGCAAAACCAGTATTAAAAGTTTTAATCTGTTTAAGATTTTAGTTGCAATAGAGCTAGCGTAGTGATATACACAAAATAATGGGTTTATGCGATATATGCGGTAAATATTATTCATCCACTAGTGTTTTAAATAAACATCAGAGAATAGTACATAATGATTTATATAAGGTTTCTTGTTCAACGTGCAATAAAAAAATGCGTAAATATGAGTTAAAAAGACATATGATGGTTCACCAACGGGCGCAGATAAAATCGGTTCGAAAAGAAGATAAGTCTGCAACAATTAACTCTGTGCCATCAACGAGTGGAGTGTTTTCAAGCAGGATGTGTGATAAATGCCTAATTGAAGTTCCGAGTAATTCTTGGGTCCATCATCAACGTACTCTGGAACACAAACAAAGATCAGCTATACCACATACAGAACAACTCAAGGTATTTATTTTTTAATTTTTCAATCTTATCAACTATATGTACATCGAGTATATTATTATTTCAGATAGTCAAAAGCAGTTTTAGAGGACGCATAGAAACAATTTTATTTGAAAATAGTGATTTTTCCTGCCTGAACCCTTTAGAATTCCTTAAACGTGCAGAAACATCTGCTATCCCGGAACTGCTTAGATATATACGAAAACATACGGGGATCAAATTTAATTTGGAGCTATTTGCAGAGTACATGAAATTGTCTCAAGAGGAGGAGGATGACGAGTATTCAATTAAATCATTTCATACTAAAATGAGTGTCGCAGTCAATGAGGTGCAATTACGAGAAGTATATGACGTAGCTAATAAGGTAATTTTAAGAAAAATTGATGAGTTTCAGGAAAGAGATAGCGGTTGGACATTATTTGCAATAATACATTTAGAAATTAATATAAATAAATATAAGCCTATACGCGGATCAAGTTACATTCGTTTATCTAAAAAACTAGAAACGAAAAAAGCCTGTATAAATGTACAAAATAATGATGTGTTTTGTTTTAAGTGGAGCATAATTTCTGCTCTGCAACAAGTGAATAATCCGTGTAGAACAATATCATATCAAATTAAAAATATTTATGCAGATTTCATTATTTTAGCTAATGATAGAAAAATAAATTTTAGCGGATTAAATTTTCCATTAACGATAACTGACGTGAGACTTTTTGAAAATATGAATGATGAAATCAGCGTGAATGTTTTCGGATTTGAAAATGATGAGGTCGTAGGACCATATTATTGTACAAAAGAAGAAAAGCAGACCCACATAAATTTGTTATTATTACAAAAGAACGATAAATCCCATTATGTCTGGATAAAAAATATTTCTAGATTGATAAGAAGTCAAATTACAAAAAAACGTAGAGAATTATTTATTTGCAATACTTGTTTAATCCATTTCAGTTCAGAGAAATTGTTATCTACTCATAAGTCAGAATGTAATAAAATTGTCACCCGTATGCCGACAGATGATCAATGTACGATTAAATTTGAAAAATATGAACGAGGGGTTCAAGTTCCATTCGTAATATACGCAGATTTTGAAACTATATTAGAGCCTATTAAAACTTGTCTACCTAATCCTAATATTTCTTCTACAACAAATGTTCAACATCACGTTCCTTGTGCCTTTTCATATTATATTAAATGTTCGTTTGATAGCAGTTTATGTAGATTGCGGGAGTATAAAGGTCCAGATTCTCCTAAAAAATTTGTTATATCACTAGCAAATGACGTAAGATATATATATATATATACCGAAATTATCATGAAACCTAAATCTATGCTTCCTATGAGTGAAAATGAGAAAAAAAATCACAGATAATCTAAAGAGTGTTGGATATGTAAGAAAGAATTAGGAGAAGATAGAGTAGCTGATCATTGTCATCTTACAGGGAAATATAGAGGTCCTGCTCACAACGATTGTAATTTGCGATATCAAACGCCAAAATTTTTCCCAATATTCTTTCACAATTTTTCAGGTTACGATTGTCATTTATTTGTAAAAGCCCTAAGTGAACTAGAGGGGGATATTAATTTAATACCTTTAAATAAGGAGGTATACGTTTCTTTGTCAAAAAGAATATTTATTAATTCTGCAGAAACAGTTGAATTACGTTTTCTCGGTTCCACTCGATTTATGCAAGCAAGTTTATCTAATTTAGCTCAAGATTTATTAAAGGACGATTTTCATAGTGTTAAATCTAATTTTAAAGAAAATGAAGAGTTTGAATTGGTTACTCGCAAAGGCGTGCTACCTTATGAGTATATTGACTCTTGGGAGAAATTAAATGAAATATCTTTACCATCGCAAGATAATTTTGCTAATCAGCTAACGAATAGTAAATGTTCTGATGAGGATTATGCTCATGCTCAGAAAGTATGGCAGAAATTTAATTGCAAGAATATATGGGATTATTTGAGAATTTATTTAATTACTGATGTATTATTGTTAGCAGATATATTCGAGAATTATAGGAAAATTTGTTATAAAATTTACTCTTTAGATCCTTGCCAATATTTTACGGCACCGGGATTGTCCTGGGACGCGATGCTAAGGTATACAGGAATCGAGTTAGAACTTTTAACCGATTATAGTATGTTTGCATTTCTGAAAAAATCTATTAGGGGAGGCCTCTCTCAGTGTTCTCATAGACATGCAGTAGCAAATAATAAATACTTGAAAGATTATGATCAATCAAAACCTTCTAAGTATGTATTCTTTATTGATTATAATAATTTATATGGCCTAATTATGACCCAATGTATTCCGTATGGGGGGTTTAAATGGGTTGAAAACCCTGAAAAAATAGACATTATGAGTATTTCAGCAGATGCTGAAATTGGCTACTTTTTCGAAGTAGATCTTGAATATCCAAAAGAGCTACATAACTATCACAATGATTTACCTTTTTGTGCCGAAAATAAATGTCCCCCAGGTTCATCTCAAATAAAGCTTATTGCTGACGTAACTAATAAAATTAATTATGTTATACACTATAAAAACCTTCAGCAGTGTCTACAGCATGGATTAAAATTAATTAGAATTCATAGAGCTCTACAATTTAAGCAGTCAAAGTGGCTAGCAAAATATATAAATTTAAATACGCATTATCGAACTTTAGCTGAGAGTAAATTTGAAGAAAATTATTTTAAATCTGCAAATAACGTAATTTATGGGAAAACAATGGAAAATGTTGATAAAAGAAGTGATGTTAAAATGGTAACAAAGTGGGAAAATTCCGGGCGTAGGTTAGGTGCTCGAGCTCTTATAGCAAAACCAAATTTTCATAGTATTGCTAATTTTACTTCTGACTTAGCGGCAATCCAATTAAAACGTATTAAAACATTCTATAACAAACCTATATATCTAGGTTTTGCAATTTTAGAATTATCAAAGTGGTTTATGTACGATTTTCATTATAATTATATGAAACCAAAGTATGGTGATAAAATAATAGTATGTTATATTGATACAGATTCATTTGTATATGCCATTGCTACTGAAGATTTATATTCTGATATAGCTGGTGACATCTCTGAACGCTTTGATACATCCGGATATGATGTCGATAATCAATATAATATTCCTTTGTTAAATAAGAAAAAGATTGGTTTTATGAAAGATGAAAATAATGGACGAGTTCCTAAGGAATTCATTGGTCTAAGATGTAAAATGTATTCAATTGATGTGCCTAATTACAAATTAACTAAAAAATCTAAAGGTATAAAAAAAACCGCTGTAGACAAGTTAAGCATAGATAATTATAGGGATTGTTTATATAAAAAGAAACTATTTCAAAGTAAGATGCTAATTTTCAGATCTAAACTGCATAATATTTATACGCAAAATATAAATAAAATATCTCTTAGTTACTTAGATGATAAAAGATTCATTTGTGATGATGGTATTTCCACATATGCGTGGGGACATTATAAAATTTGTGAAAGCGAACAAAAAATTATTTTATAAATCAACTTTTTTAGCAATTAATTTAATATATTTATATATATATATATATATTATTTAAGTAATTTAATTTTTCAATTTCATAATTATAATATATTATTATATGAAAAAATAAAAATAAAAACTGTGAAACAAATTTATAAAAATGTTTTATTTAAAAAAATCCTATTATTATTATCGGTTATCCTGATATAAATTATTTAAATTCGTCATATGGATATGTCTTTTAATTTAAACGTAATTTAAAGTAGTAGTAATAGTAGTAATATTTATTGAGATTGATTATACATTGTAACATTTCACAAATAAGTTGCCAATTTGTGTTTGTCCAAGTCACAATTTTGATTGGTTTATCCAAATAGAGTAATCAAAACTTGTTAAGATGACATGACTACTAAAATTTTGACATACCAAATAGTTCATTTTGCTTCCAATTTTCAGATCTAAACTGCATAATATTTATACGCAAAATATAAATAAAATATCTCTTAGTTACTTAGATGATAAAAGATTCATTTGTAATGATGGTATTTCCACATATGCGTGGGGTCATTATAAAATTAGTGAAAGCGAGCAAAAAATGATTTTATAAATCAACTTTTTAGCAATTAATTTAATATATTTATATATATTATTTAAGTAATTTAATTTTTCAATTTCATAATTATAATATATTATTATATGGAAAATAAAAAATAAAAAACTGTGAAACAAATTTATAAAAAATGTTTTATTTAAAAAAATCCTATTATTATTATTATTATTATTATCGGTTATCCTGATATAAATTATTTAAATTCGTCATATGGATATGTCTTTTAATTTAAACGTAATTTAAAGTAGTAGTAATAGTAGTAATATTTATTGAGATTGATTATACATTGTAACATTTCACAAATAAGTTGGCAATTTGTGTTGGTCCAAGTCACAATTTTGATTGGTTTATCCAAATAGAGTAATCAAAACTTGTTAAGATGACATGACTACTAAAATTTTTGACATACCAAATAGTTCATTTTGTTTCCTTAAAAAATCTGCTCATCGTCAACCTCATTGGATGCATTTACTTCCCAATGCTCAAAAACCATTTAGCAACACTCTCTGCTTTCAATCATTCTTTCCTGTTATTGTTATTTGAGAATATCCAAATGCCAATTTTGTAAGCTAACGCTGATTAAGTTCACTAGAATTACCTTCGCTTTTGATAGTTCTCTTTTGTTTAGAGCAAAAAAATATTAAAGATAGATTTCTCAAGCTACATGTATATAGATTTTAAATAATTGAAAAATGTCAATTCCGACTGCGAAAACTTATTTTGCATATCTAATAATAAAATGCTTAAAAGGTCCTCAAAATTAAATTGATCATTTACATGTCTCTGATTAGTTTTATGAATCATCATCCTCCATTAAAAAGTGTTTTTCTGATCCTTCCCTCCAATTTAATGATATATGTTATATAATTCTTTAGTGTCGTAGTAATGTCTACATTTCTACAACGATCAACATAAATTTCATTATCTTCTGCTCTGGTCGATATACAGGGTGCAATCAATAAATATAGTAAGGAGTTGTTTTACTGTTGGGGGGTCTATCAAAGATCTCTTTTAAAGTCCTTTAGATATCTGTTAAGTTATTTGCAAAGCTATTCTAAAGCTCTTCAGTTATCTGTTTGATCTGATTATAAAGCTCTTCAGACAGATGTTTGGTCTGATCATAATCTGATCATAGTTGATCATATGCTGATCATAGTTGATCATAAGCTGATCATAAGCTGATCATAGCTGTTTTGATCTGATCATAAGCTGTTCATTAAGCTGTTCGAATATCTGTTTGATCTGATCAAAAGCTGATCAGATACCTATTGATCTGGTCGTAAAGATCTTTAGATAGCTGTTTGGTCTAATCATAAGCTCTTCAAAAATATCTGTTAGGATGACCGTAAGCTGTTAAGATATTTTTCAACGAAACTGATATGTCTCTACTTGAGAAAAGATAAAATAATCATCATCAGTGAAAATATTCTCAAATTTAGCTCTAAGTTAAATGCTGTGATAAGTTTCATAACTAAATCTGCTAACGATTCCTCAAAATATAAAAAATTCTCAATTAAAATGAACCAAGCCTCATGACTGAAACTGTTAACGAAAACAACAGTATATGAATACATTTAAAATGTACGATTTATATTTTGCAAAATCTATGATCAAATCATCTCATTTGTGAATTCATTGAATATAAATTCTCAATATCTCGATCGTAAAAATATTAATGATATTTCAACGTTAAAAAATAAATGAGAAATTTATATCTAGATACTTCTCCTTTCGAGGTAAAATATTATACTATTTTTTTATAACGGAATAATATTGCGAAATTTCAATTTAATTTAAAAAAATAGGAAATCTAATAAGATTTTGGTAAATACTTTTTGATTTTCAATAATTAATATTTAACTCTTGAATTATCGCGAATTATATATAGTCTAAAACAACTTGTTTGCTGTTAATTATAGCAGCTATTTCATTACAGATAAGAAGAAGTTTATTTTCCTAAGATATCGTGTTGCTCTCGTTAAAATATTATCATAATTATATCTAAAAGAGATTACATATACATATACATACTATAAAATTATAATTAAAAATTACTATCTTAGAAAATCAAACTGAGATCCTGAATCCTTGGTCAAATCAATTTAAATGCAGATTTATTTTTACTACTCATACGCTCCGCATCACTAACGAGTAAATAATTTACATAACCTATTACATTTTATTTTTAAATGATGTAAGGTGAAAGTTTTTTCGAATAGCTCAGTTAGATACGTTTAACAAAAATTATCTCATTAACAACAAAGCAATGATTTTATTTTAAGCGTTATTCATTGTCAAATAATAATATGAAACATGAGTGATCTCAAAATATAAATTAAAATTTAAAGTAAAATTTGTTCAAAACTAATCATACTATTAAATAAAAAAATTAAAAATATTTTTTTGTACAATTTTATTATTATTACTATTATCACATTACAATACATTGACAAGATAATATTGACACATTATATTCTATTTTCTCTGTCAGCACCATCACCAGCAGCAGCAGTTTCTTTTTGATCTGATTTTTCTACTTTCTCTTCCTTTCCCAATTCTTCATCTTCATCATCACCACCATTATTGTTTATTAATAATAGATTTTTATCTTTTTCTGACAAGAACGGTCTAATATCATTTAAATATAAATCTAAACCACAATTTTGCAGAGTGGAGCAGAAAAATTGCATAGACATCTTACCATCACTATTTAAATATAAACTGCATAATTCTGAGGCATACGCATACAATTGTGCACGTTTCTTACACTCATCTATTGACAAAAATCTACCCATTCCGTAGACTTACTCATGATCTGCATCAAATTCTAAATCATTGAAAATCGCAGCTAATTTTTCCACAGCACTTTTTAAATCGCTCGGATTCTCATAATTTCTATAACACATCCACATCTTGCTAATAAAATATAAATATATAACCTACTCACAAAACACTGTCGTACGAACGTTACTGAATTAACTAAAATAACAGAGTGACAGTGACGATGAATCGCAAAAACTGTTTCAAATATGAATATAATCCAACCTCACATCCTAAATTACATCTAAAGTTCCTCTCTGATCTCGCCCCCTCCACCGTACAACTACAGACTTCTTCTTTTACGATCAACACCTTATCTCTGACAACATTCAATCAATCATAAACAAAAATATACTCTATGATTTTTCTCATCTAGCTCTAGACCATCATCTCGCTCGCTCAGCAAAATTTCAGTCGCATATTACTACTACTACAACTACTACTACTACTACTACTACTACAGTCCAGACCTCTGATGATGATGATGATGAATCGCAATACGATTCAAATATAAATCCAAGCTCAAATCCTAACGTGTAAAATTTACTATTTTTTATTTCAATAATTATTATTATATTATATTATCCTTTTATAAAAAATAACCGACATCATCATTTACAAACAATTCTCTCATATAAATTCATTATTTTATCTATCTCTTGTTTCACAAATTTTAAATCTTTACATCCACATGTATCAGGCCCACTTGTTGTATTATTTGAAGACCAAGCACAATCCACATAATGTAAACCATAAAGAGATTTTTTCATTGCTCTATTCTCATATTTTTCTATGATATTTTGAAGTTTACACAGTTTAATCTTATGCTCTTCCAAAATTATATCAGAATATTTGTCTAAAAACACTTGAAGCTCCATCTTTTTCTTCTTCTTGTATTTTTTAAAAATAATTTTTATATTAATATAACATAGACACACAATCTTCAATATAGTCAATAGTCAATTAATTCAAATACGATTAAAAATAATCTAATATAAAAATAAATTAATACCCTAGCTCTGGGCCCCGCTTCGGTCTCCGCCCCCCTCCGGACACGCATCTGATCAAAAAAAATTAAAAATAAAAAATTCCCCACACATCAGAATTTCTCATACTCAGCTCTCATCATACATACAACTTGTTGTTGATCGTTCACCAACATTTAACAGCATTAGCATTAGCAGCAGCAGCACCACCATCATAAACAACAAAATTTACATCTATGGTTTTTTTTTCTTTTACGATATGTACCAGATCCATCATCTCTCTCTCTAGCACACAGCTAAATTTTTTTTTCTTCTCATACAACATCACTTCTATTACCATACACACACGCACACACACAACTTGCCAACTTAACCATACAGCATACCTTGTGACGTACACACATTCGCTGTGACGTATACACAACCATTGACTATACTGTGGTCCAAAGACAGCTGACACATGACAGATCAACTGTCAAGTGCTCTAACCGGGTGGAGTCGCAGTCGCAAGTGAGCCAGAAGGAACCTATTTACTCTACTCATACTGTTATTTTGAACCTGTTATATTTAACTGTTACTTCTAAATAACAGTAACTGTTGCGACCTGTTAAAGCAATATAACAGTTTTCCCATCACTAGCTCCATATGACGTCATATGCGCATTACCATGTCTTGTAAGTCATTATATCATGCTAATTACGGTAAACCATACAATCAAAGAGGTTGTATACCTCTTTGCATACAATCATTAGGTTTTATTATTAGGTATTATTCAATATGACAACATTGTTTCTGAAATTTAATCGAGTAAATCAGGTGTTTTTACATAATGAAAAATTGATACTAGCTTGGTTCAAACCCAGAATTATTAACCCTTTTATCAGAAATGTCTAATTTGTGACAAACGTAGTATTTCATAGTTATTGGTCACCTTCAGACGGTTATTGGCATATGTGTTTGGACAGTTATTAGCCATACTTAGTATGAGGCAAATGTGTGATATTCTTTTAATAATTTGAAATAAAAAGGGTCTGTCAAGAGTAGCATTTATTGGGCAAATGTAACATAATGCAAAAATAATCGATCATCGTTGAATGTAGGTACACATAGTAGATAGGGGAACCCATGATATAATGATAAGAGATATGATATTGCGCATATGCCCCGCCTCCTCCAATGACGTCACGTGGTGAGTAACTATATAGAAGTCCAACTACATACTTAAAACAAAGTCATTCGCAATCAAAAAGTTTCTATACGTCGGTTTAATGCGGTTGATGTTACATTTCATTTTGTCGCCTATATTGTCTTTTTCAGATAATATTGCACACGGCACTAAATTCAACCTTTTTCATTTTTATATTACATATCTATATGCACAAGATAAGTATAATAATTATAAGGGGAGCCCTGAATTAGCATTGGGGATACACAAACTTAAAAAGTAGAGAAGACATTCGCGGACATTTATAGGGCGTTAACATTCATAAACTTGATTTGATCATCGTGTCACAGTATAACACTCTGATCTAAAAAAAATTACTTCCAACTGTATGCACTTAAATATTAATAAAAAAATACGTAATTTGTTAAGAGGTTATGATGAAACGTCAAACTTCACTGTGCCACAGCATATTGTCACATTTGTCTATGATAATTAAGTTTATGGACTTGGTTACTTCTATGGTCAGATGTCGGTTATAAAGTATGTTGGTAAGAGCGAACACTCTGGAATGATATTTCTAGAAGGGACCAGAAGTGACAGGTATAGAAAAGTGTAGAATGTCTAGAATCTCTATGGACAGTATAAATAGACGAGTGGTACGCAGAGTAAGTTAGTTCAGTATTGATTAGTGCGGTGTAAATAAGTGATCATAGAGTATTAAGCGAGTCGGCAGTAATTGTTGGTGTATAAGAAGCGATCATAGAAGGCGAATAGTGGAATATAGTTCTATGGACATTTAATAATAGAGAGAAATATTTTAGTTGATACTGGTGTTGGAAAATAGTTGCTTATAACAAATTAGTAGTTTGAAAATCTGTGTTTTGTTCGTCAACAAATCCAGAACCCCGTAGAACGTAACAATATTATTGTTGCATTGAACTCACCACATGACGCCATGCATGTGACAGTTCTAAAAATAAGTAGCTCATTATCATATTTATTTGTATCATGGGGGAACCCAGGGTAGAGCGAGGTACCGTGACGGAACGGGAAATGGGAAGGGTGCTCGTTAGAGGCGACAGATGAACATCGTGCAAAGGTTCAGTCTAGCTGTGCTGCGTTATACGGAGTGGCCGTTGTCAGTGTAGAGTGCGCTTGGTTTTGATTTTATCAAAGGTAGACAAAAAAGCTTGCAAATGCTAATGTTTCCTGTGAAACACGAAGGTAATTACAGTATAATCTATTCTTTGTTCCAATATTAACATTACATGTTTGTTTAAACATACTTTTGACTAACTGAAAGTCTAGTGATAATTTAAGTCCAACAAATATAACCGTCCATAACACACATGTTCAAATAAGTGGTGCATCGGGGCATAATATTTGTACTTATTATATAAATAGGCATTTTTATTTCATCTGCAGATGGTGCATACATATATAAGAAAAACCAGCCGGCAGTCCTGGCCTACATATGCCAAGACCCAAGGTGTTGATGCGGTTGTGAGTGAAGAAATGGGATATGTGGCGGCATCTAATCGGTTTAAAGTACTATCATCAACACTGAAGAGGTATGTTAAGAAAAGACGAACAAATCCAGAAGCTGGTGTGGACAAAACGTCAGGCAAGTATCACACCGTTTTCACAGCTGAGCAAGAGATGGAACTTGTAACCTACCTGAAAGATATCCAAAACCAACTTTTCGGAATGACTATGAAAGAATTTCGTCGACTGGCATATCAGCTTGCAGAAAAGAATAATTGCAGCCATAGTTTTAACAAAACTTCAGAACTGGCCGGAGAAGACTGGGTTAAAGGCTTTTTGAAGCGTCACCGTGATTTAGACCTGAGAAAACCAGAAGCCACATCAGGGGCACGGGACCATGGGCTTCAATAAAGTAGCAGTATCATTTTTTTTACTCTGCTTAATGAAGTCCTGGACAAATACAAAATAGATGCCACTAGAATTTACAACTGTGATGAAACGGCCACTAGCGTAGTTTCGAAGCAGTTAAAAAAATAATTGCTAATAAAGGGCAACGCCAAGTAGGTGTCTTAACTTCAGCTGAAAGAGGCACCACTGTTACAGTCGAGATATGTCGCTCAGCTGCCGGATCTTATATGCCCCCAATGCTGTTATTTCCGCGAAAGAAGAAACAACGTGAATTTGAAATTGGTTTTCCCGCCAGGGGGCTGGGCTGAAGTTAGCGATTCTGGTTGGATGACTGAGGAAATTTTCTTTTAAAATAGTTTCAACAATTCATTCTGTTTTCCAAGGAGACGAGGGAACCTCCAATTCTTTTATTTCTTAACGGGCATGCCTCACACACAAAGAACTTGGCCGTAATAAGATCTAGCTCGTGCAAATGTTTTGATAATGTTGTCTTTCCCTCCCCACTGCTCACACAGACACCAACCATTAGACGTTGCTTTCACGAAACCTTTAAGCTTGTACTATGAGGATGAAATAAGGAAGTGGCTTAGATCCCATCCAGGAAAAGTGGTCCAGCTTTTTGGACATTTCCGCACTTTTTGGCCAAGCTTTATTAAATGCAGCAAATGTGGGCATAGCTATTAAAGGCTTTAAAAAATCTGGTATCTGGCCATCTAACTTTAATATATTTACGGTTGATGACTCTACCAGCAGCAACAACAAATATTTCCTTCAAGAACCCTGCTAAGAGAACAACACAAGAAGCACCGACTGCACCACCCACTGATCTGCCGTTCATTGAAACACTTGAAGATCTTCCTTATTCAGCTGTAAATGCTCTGCTAGAGACTGAAATACGCAAAGATGCTCTGTCATCTGAAAAACCACCAGTAGATACTCTGCCGTCTACTGAAACACCTCAAGTTCACCTGATACCATTGCCAAAAGTGAAGGCTGGAATAAAAAGAGTTACAAGAGAGCGTGGAAAAACGACAATCCTTACGGCCTCACCTTATAAGACTGAATTATAAGAATCTATTAAAAAGACAAAATATCAAGGAAGCGAGAGTAGAAGTAATTATATAAGACTGACTTTAAAAGGTAGAGAAAACATACCTGATAGAATGAAAACTAAGCCAAAGAAGCAGAACTAACCAGGGTAAACACTTAGAAGACGTAGAAAAAATTAAACAAAAACCAGTTTTAAAAAAGAAAGAAAAAAATTCAAAAAATTCAAAACTAAGTCAAAGAAACAAAACAGAATCGGAACTGAATCTGAAGAAAGTTCGGAAGTTGAAGACGCGATCTGCTTGTATTGACAAGATTTATACTCCAAGTCCAAAGAAGGCTGGTGTTTTTGCAGTATTTGTAAAAAAGGGGCACATTTGGCGTGTGCTGGTTTAGACCGTGATGACGATGGCAGTGTTCTCATCTGCGAACTGTGTCATCGTGTCCCGGGTTCATTTCGCATTGTGCCCCAGGGTGTGGGGCACAATGGGAAATTTTTCTTTGTTTTTCAAACAATGACTTTTAATAGTAATTGTTAATTTAGATAAGTTTAACTTGAGTTTTTTTTTTGTAGATAAATAAGTAAATAAACCTAAAAATTGCCGAATCTGAGTGTTGTTTTATTCAAACTTTCACAAATTGTAACCAAAGCTTAGCTACCCCATTCTAACGCGAGTTAACACATGGCTTCTCACGATATGTCACGTAGATGGTATCAAGTTACATTTGCATGCAGCAGTTCCCATAAGCAGATTCTACGAATTATGCCGACCGTTGCAGATAGTGCCAGCAGTGCGAAATCAGAGGAAGCTAGATCTGCATGTTCTCGTGAGAACCTGCAACGAACACTTATCCGATTATTATATAAAGCCACTGTTTTGTGTAATATTTGTTCAGTATTAATTTAGGCAGTAACTATGCTAGTTTGTTGTTAAATAGTTTAAGTAGTTTAATAAATTTTTTAAAAAAGCAACCTAAGTACAAGTGTTGTTAATTGGCGCAGTCGGTGACGGATCTCCCAGCAACCTAAGGCATCAAAAGAATATTGGTTCCTTGGTTTTTTTAAGAAGAATAAATGGTCATCTGGTTCCTACTATTACTGTAAGTTGCTCTCCTATATTTTCTCTGTTCCTTTGTCTTATGTATGTGAATATATGTCGGATATTGATGAATTAATAAGCAGACTTAATCAGTTTAATTTTAAAAATAACTTAGAAGTCATTCCTGAAGAAAATAATTTAGATATTAATATTGTTGAACAGGAAGTTCAGAATAATTTTACTCGTAATAATAGTATTAGTCTTGTAAAACAAATTGATAGTAACTTAATTAATACCACAGAATTTAGCATAAACATGGCTCAAGCTAACAATATGGCAAACAACTTTAGTGAATTCTATTTAAAGATGATACCTGAGTTCAATGGGGAACCGGCAAATGTTGGTAACTTTCTTAAAGCATGCGATCTCATTATGAACACATTTTATAACGCTGAAGATGAAAGATTATATTTAAATCATTTTTTAGTTAATTTTATACAGTCAAAATTAACCAGTCAAGCTAGACTTATAATTAGCACAAAAATTATTAATAATTGGCAAGACCTAAGACAAGCTATAGTGCAAAACTTCACGGACCAACGAGACGACACTAGTCTTTTGAGCGAACTTTTAACACTCAAGCAGAAACATAATGAGGATGCTTTAACATTTAGTAATAGGTGTAGATATATTGAACAACTTCTGGTTTCTAATTTAATTTGTAATGAAGACAGTCAACAAATTTTAGAAGTGAAAAGAGCAATTTACGCTCAACAAACATTAAAAGCGTTCCTCGGGGGACTTAGAAACCCTCTAGGAATGGTAGTAAGATCCACTGCACCTGCATCTATTGAAGATGCTCTTAAGTTTATAGTTCTGGAAGAAAATTACGAGTATAGAGATAGGACATTTCTTAAATCAGGCAATTATACATCGCCAAATAATAAAAACCCCAATCCACAAACCAGGTCTTTTAACAATCGTTCTACTCCCCAAAACTTTCCAGTTATGCAATTTCAGAAACCATTTAGAAATAATCCCCAATATCAGAGCCAAAGTAATCAAACCTCACAATTTAGGAATACTTCCCAATATCAAAGCCAGAATAATCAGAATTTACAATTTTCTAGACCGCCCTCTTTTAAACCAGAAAACCCACGAGAACATTTCCAAAACAGATATCCTGAACCCATGGATACTTCGAGTGGCAACACAAGGTTTACAAGACATTCCAATAATTTTTCAACACAGTCAAGAAGAAATAACTTCCCTGCTAATCAGCAAAGATCCACAGTTCCCGGAACAAGGTTTAATTCTGACGAACTATTTACTCATGAGATTGATACACCTTCCGAACTTTACGATCGTGAAAATCAAAATTTTCCTACACCGGGCACATCAACCGAAAATCCTTAATAGAAATAAACAATCTCAATTTATGTCAACTTCCTTATGTTGAAATCCCCGAACTGCCTGGAAAATTGCTCATAGATTCGGGAAGCAGTAAAAGTCTTTTGAAACCAGATATTGTTCAAGAAAAATATAAAAATAAAATCTTTCAAAAATCATTTCACATTAAATCAGCTCATGGATTCTCCGTGCACAAATACAGGGCAAATATTTTACTGAATTCAATTACTAATCGTCCACACGAATTTTGTTTATTTAATTTTAATGATAACTACACGGGTTTGATAGGAGCCGATTTTCTCCTTGCAAGTAAAGCTAGGCTACATTTTAATAATAGGAAATTATACTTAGGTAGGTTAGAAATTGATATACATTTTCCTTATGAATATACTCTTGAGCCAAATACGGAAACTAAAATCAATGTTCCTGTCAATAAGTCCAATGGATATGGACTTGTTAACCAAGTGTTAATTAATAATTTATTTATACCTGACTGTTTAGTTAAATTGTCAGATAGTGAGGCCAGTGTTAAAATAATAAACCCAACCTCTACACAAATTAATGTCAGATTTACTAAACCTTTAGAGACCATTGAATTAAATAATAATGCAATATATAGCAATTACAATCATAAATATAATAATAGTGTTAAGAAAAATTGCGATAATAACTGGGCCTTAAAAGAAATACGCATGGATCACTTAAATCAAGAAGAACGTGAACAGTTAATATATTTATGCAAACGTTATTCAGATATATTTTATAAAGAGGACGAAAAGTTAACTTCCACACACGTTGTAAAACATAGGATTAGGACGACGGACGATATACCTGTCCATTCGAAATTATATCGTTACCCACAGGTGCATAAAGAAGAGGTACAAAAACAGATGGATAAAATGTTACAGCAAAACATTATTAGGCATTCACATTCACCGTGGTGTTCACCAATTTGGGTCGTCCCAAAGAAAGCAGATGCCAGTGGGAAACAAAAGTGGAGAATCGTTGTAGATTACAGAAAGCTCAACGATAAAACCATACCAGATCGCTACCCCATACCTAAAATAGAAGAAATATTGGATAAAATTGGTAGATCTCACTATTTCACTACAATTGATTTGGCATCAGGTTTTCATCAGATAGAGATACATCCGGACGACATTGAAAAGACTGCATTCTCAACAGATCTAGGTCATTATGAGTATTTAAGGATGCCATTCGGCCTTAATAATGCTCCAGCCTCGTTTCAGCGCCTAATGAATAATGTTCTACACGGATTGATTGGGAAAACTTGCCTTGTCTACATGGATGACGTAATTGTGTTCTCGACGTCTCTACAGGAGCATCTAGACAAGCTTACACAAGTTTTTGAAAGGTTCAGGAACTTTCAGCTAAAGATACAATTGGACAAAACCGAATTTTTAAAGAAGGAGGCTGAATTTCTGGGACATGTGGTCAGCCCAGAAGGAATTAAACCTAACCCACGGAAACTCGAAGCCATAGAGAAATTTCCGATTCCTAAAACACAAAAAGAAATCAAATCGTTTTTGGGTTTAATAGGATACTACCGAAAATTTATTAAGAATTTTGCGAATGTCACAAAACCTTTAACAAAATGTCTAAAGAAAAATTCAAAAATTGATATTAACAACGAAGATTATAAAGAGGCATTTGAAACATGTAAACATATTTTAATGAACAGTCCAATATTACAGCCACCAGATTTTACAAAGAAATTTATATTAACTACGGATGCCTCCAACGTCGCACTTGGAGCTGTCTTAAGTCAAGGCGAACCGAATTCAGACCTGCCTGTAGCTTATGCAAGCCGAACTCTGAATGAGACAGAAAGCAGGTATAGTACAATCGAAAAAGAGCTACTTGCAATAGTCTGGGCTGTAAATTACTTTAGACCTTACCTTTACGGCAAAAGATTTACCATAATGACTGATCACAAACCACTGAAATGGCTATTTTCATTAAAGGAGCCCAATTCGAAGCTAGTAAGATGGCGTTTAAAGCTTGAAGAATATGAGTACGATATAGAATACAAGAAAGGAAAAACAAATAACGCCGACGCTTTATCACGTGTAGAAATTAATCCTTTGGATGTTGATAATCAATCAGTAATTAATAATGTAGATGAAACAGAATGGCAGAGAGATAGTGAGAACGCTGATGAGGAAATCGAAGAACTAGATACAGTTAATTCTAACCAGGAATCGTATGCCGCACCAGGCATTCCTATTTTGGAAGAGGAAATTATCAATAATAAATCCAATCAAATATTCTTTAGTTGCTCAGAGGAACCCGAAATTCTACACGTCAGAAAAGGCAAGAGAAATTTTATTCATGCTAAATTTAATTTAGAAGATCCAGACAAGATAGCGGAATTTGTAAAGCAGCACTGTTTGCCTCAAAAGAAATACTATTGCTTATTTATTAATGAGAGACATTATGAATTAGTTAGTTCGGCTATCAATCAACACTTTAATAATGCGCATGCGCCACAATTTTATAGATGTGATAAAGTTTTGGAAGAAATTAACAGTGAGGATGAATTAAAGGATCTTATAATAGCATATCATCAAGGTAAAACTAACCATAGGGGTCCGGATGAAACTTATTTAAGGATGAAACAGAAATATTATTATCCTAGTTTAAAACAAAAAATTTTAGAATTCATTTTAGACTGTGCGACATGTAAGCAAGCAAAATACAATAGACATCCCATTAAAATACCTTTAGAACACACTCCAACTCCTTCGAAACCTCTAGAATTAATTCACATAGATACATTTCAAATCGAATCATCTCAGTTCTTTACAATTCTTGATCCTTTCAGTAAATTCGGTCAGGCCTTTCCCATTAAAAGCAAGAATGCTATCGAAATTTCCAGGGTATTAATAAGATATTTTTCACAATATGGTACAGTAAGAGGCGTTGTTTCCGACTCTGGTACAGAATTCTCAAATGACACTGTCAAAGAGCTCCTAAAGTCATATCAAATTGAACTGCACATAACTACACCTCATAATCCCAACTCTAACAGCCCAGTAAAGAGATTCCACAGCACACTGATTGAACACTATAGAATTTTCAAAATAAAATACCCAAATATAAAACCTCCTGACTTGATACCCTACTGCATCCTAGCTTACAATTCAAGCATTCACTCTCAAACTCTCAAACCACCTTTTGAGCTAATATTCGGATACATCCCAGAAATCTTCAACTTCGATCTCGAAGTTACACTCACCCAAGAATATAACCAAAAACACAAACATTTTATGAAAATAGTTTATGATATCGTATTAGATCGTATAGAAAAATCGAAAGAAAAAATGCTCCTCAGAACTAACGTCGAAGTTAATCAGCCATTCAAAGAGGGCCAAACAGTTATAAAAAGATACCCCCTGGATTTCACAAGAAGCACAAAAACCCCTATACAGGCCCATACACTATAATATCCCTCTTAGAACATAATAAAGCTTTACTCATAAATCACAAGAATGACGAGCAATGTGTAACTCATTTAAGAAATCTTCGCCTTTCAGGTGGGCATGCGGAGGGCAGCCACAACTAGAAGATTTAAAGAACAACCCTGGGTTTTTACCTCGCAAGTTAGGTAGAAGCTATTGCCAAAATGACGTATGGCGTCTTATACATGTATATAATATGGAACCTTTGTTTACTGACTACAGTAAACTTAAATATAAATATTATCTTATAGCCAATACTTTAAGTGATAATTTTAGATCTGAATACCATAATTTTATAATCGCCCTTAATTATACTGTAGATAACATAGATGAAACTTTCCTTAGAATTTTCCCTGATAAGTATAGATTTAAGAGAGGTTTACTCAACCCTTTGGGTACAGTTTTTAAATCAATCACTGGCAATCTAGATGCTGATGATGGCGAAAGAATCAACAAAGCCCTTCAATTATTAGCTGATGATCAAAATAGAATGCATGAGCTATTTGACGAACAAACATCTGTTATGATAAATGCAATAAATGAATTTAACCAAACAGTAAATACTTTAACTCATAATCAAAAAGAAATTGTCAAAAGAATGTTGGCACTTCAAAACATTACTAAACATTTAGCTACTAATATCATGCCTGTTCTCCAGCGAGCACATATTCTAGAACTGTTGACTGAAATCGCTAACCTATTTAATGTCATAGAATCGATAATATTAACAACTGAAAATGCTATAACGTTCTCTAAATTAAATACTTTTCACACTTCTATCATCAAACCAAAATTCATTATTAAAGAGCTTCCAGTAATAGAAAAATACATTTCACAGTCTAGATTAGTAAGCAAGAATGACTTATCTTTGTATGAAAAATTATTTAAAATCAAGTCTATCCAAACAGGATATAAAATTATATTCCAAATTGATATTCCACTAATAGACAAATCTGACTATATTTACTATCAACTGTACTCCCTACCTATACAAACCAATCCTAACAGCTTCTCTATGATAATACCTCGATCCAAGTACCTTATCCTAAATGAGCAACAATACGCCTTCAGAAACAACCCCTGCCAGGAGCTTACGAACGAGATCTATGTCTGTACAGAAGATACAATAGCAGACGTCAGTGAAGATCCTCCCTGTGAAGTTAGGCTAATTAATTTCCAAAAGCCTATCAATAATTGCGAACAAGAGACTGTAAAAATTACCAAGACTATCGTTTCCAAGTATGGCAACACACAGTTTATGGTGGTGGCTCCAAAGGAAACCAAGATGTCAATCAAATGCTCGGGAGAAGAAAACACACAAATTATACAAGGCACGTATATGGTGACACTCAAACCAAGATGTCAGTTGTCGATTGGTGGTAAACGATACAGTACAGTGCAGAGCTCAGTTGAGACACAACAATTGTTCTCCTTACCAAAGTTGGAAGAAGATCCAGAAAGCAAAATGAACATAGAAGAATTGCCAGCAATGGAACTGGAAAACGTCCCTTTGCACGACGTAAGCAACATCAGGGCTCAGCTGCAGTCTATAAAAAGTAGAATTCCCAACAAAATTAGACTCCCGTTGTACCACACAAGTGTTTGGACGATCCTACTCTACATCATACTAATCCTTCTAGCAGCAATATTTATTACAGTTTTTGTCAAAAGAAGATGTGCCCAGCAGAATGAAAGAAGCAAAGCAGAAGCGGAAAATCCCTTAAGAATTCCGAAACCCAAGGGTTCCGTCCTCTAATGGGGGGAGGAGTTAACACATGGCTTCTCACGATATGTCACGTAGATGGTATCAAGTTACATTTGCATGCAGCAGTTCCCATAAGCAGATTCTACGAATTATGCCGACCGTTGCAGATAGTGCCAGCAGTGCGAAATCAGAGGAAGCTAGATCTGCATGTTCTCGTGAGAACCTGCAACGAACACTTATCCGATTATTATATAAAGCCACTGTTTTGTGTAATATTTGTTCAGTATTAATTTAGGCAGTAACTATGCTAGTTTGTTGTTAAATAGTTTAAGTAGTTTAATAAATTTTTTAAAAAAGCAACCTAAGTACAAGTGTTGTTAATTCGCGAGTTCCCTTACACAAAAAATAGGTAGTAAACTAGAAACATATGATTAAATATATTTCTTTGAACAAACCACACAGAAAAATTAATCATCAACTTTTCTTTCATAGTTCTCTAGAACGCATTTCAGGTGATATGTTCTTCTACAAGTTTTTTATTTAACCACAGGATTAGATGTTATATTTCCGACACATGTATAACACAATCCTTCGTACAGAGCGGGATTGACGAAAGGATTTTCCATAGGGTGATCGGCATCAATAATGAGAACATTTTATATAATAATTATCTTTGGTTTTCTGGATCCTACATCTTCATCAAAGAAAATCTTTTTTATTTTTTCCACTTGTATATTTTTACACGTTTTGTCTTCCACATCTCTATCAAAACTTGTAATGTGTGATTCTTGAAAACTGAATCTGTCACTTACTTCCAGCAACTTTCTTTCCACTGCTTTTTTTAATAACTGTCTTATCTTGATCATCAAGATCCATTTTCGTTTCTGTTTGCCTGGGATCTGTTGATACCTTATTCTTCTTATCCACTTTCTTGATGTTCTCTTTACTTTGTCGTTTCATCTTTAATTCTTGTGCCTTTCTTTCCCTTGCTTCCAATCTTCTTCCGCTTTTCCTTTTTTTTTCAACAACACACCACGAGCGCTTACAGCCTAAATACTATCGTACCGTGGGTGTCGATAAGGAGGAAAGAGGCAACTTGTTAATTCTGCACTTGAAGGTTTGGAGGTTCGGGGGAGAAGGAAAAACATGTGGCGGCAAGGAATTCTACAACTTGGAAGTCCTCGGGACCAAAGAGCGGGCATAACAAGATGACCTTGACAGTAAAAGGGTGCATTTACTCTGTTCCCCTGGTAGATCTGTTGGGGACAGCAGGTGGAGGAACTATGGAAGAAAGCTCCTCTGAGCAGTGCCCGTGCAGATATCTATAAAAGAGAGGGAGGTCAACAACAGCACGTCGGTGGGCAAGGGATGGCAGCCTTTGGGTGAGGGTAGGGTCACCGATGAGACGTATAGCTCTCTTCTGAATGGAGTCCAGGATAGCGAGTGTAGAAGCGGCAGCAGCACCCCAGATCTGGGAGCAGTATTCGAGGTTTGGTCTTATTTGTGAAGTATATAATGTATAGAGATAAGCTGGTGAAAAGTATTTGCGAGCCCGGAAGAGGAAACCTAATTTCTTGGCAGCCGCTTCTGCAATTGATGTGACATGTTGGTGCTAATTGAGATTTCGATCCACAGAAAAGCCAACAAGTTAAAAGGACTCATTACTTTGAATAACTTGGTTGTTTCTTGTGATGGGTCTAGGGCTGGTGTATCTCTTATGAGAAAGAACGCAAGACTGTGATTTGGTGGGGTTGAATTGTACAAGATTTCTACTTCCCCAGTCAAATATTTTTTGGAGATCCACGGAGACAGAACCCTCCATAAGTCTGCGATCCTCACCTAATTGGGCTTAAGAGACAGGCTCAGAATATTATATATTTGAGTGGAGGGTGCTGTCGTCCGCGTAACTGTGAACTGGGTTGGATGTGCTAGAGAGGAGGTCATCGATGTGGAGAAGAAAGAAGAAACAAAGTAGGGGCTAAAGCTGAACCTTGAGGAACTCCTGCATTATATGGATACAGTTTAAAGGAATGGCCATCCACGACAACAGAAATGCTCCGGTTGAAGAGGAAATTTTGCTGTCCACGTACAAATTTTGGTGGCAGGCCATAGGCCGGTATGCTTTGGATATGTCTAGAGGGACAATCTGGGATTCACCGTGTAGTTCCATAGACTTGTTCCAAGAATGGGTGACAAAGGAAAGGAGGTCGGTACTTGATCTGCGCTGACGGAATCCATACTGCCTGTCGTGGCTTAGACTGTTTTTCAATAAATTTTAGTAATTCAGTGTTTATATACTTTTCCATCACTTTAGAGACGACTGAAAGAGGAGAAATAGGCCTGTAGTTGCTAGGAAGCGTTTTGGATCCTTTCTTGGGGACGGTTTGTACTCGAGCAGTTTTCCAGTTACTAGGGAATATGCTTCTATTGTAAGATGTCTGAAACAGACGAGTCAGGACAGGAGCAAATTTTGGTGCGCATTTTTTGAGAACAATTGCTGGGATCTCGACAAGGCCAGAGACTTTCCTGGTATTAAGAGAAGATAGCATCTTTATAAACTTTTTAGTTTTGAAAGTGATATCCATCATTTTATGCGCGACATTGGGGACTGTTGGTGGTTGAACATTTGGAGGTGGGTTGAGAGTAGAATTGCCAGCGAACAGCGAGGCAAAAAGTTCAGCATTGCCCTGGGCGGTAGAAATAATTTCATCCCCTGAGACAAGAGGTGGGAACGTGCTCTTCCAGAAATTATTCCCAATAGATTCCAGAAGGGTTTGCTGCCGCTGGAGCTTAAGAGGACTTTGTTTTTGATGTGGTTATTAAACGAGTTTTTTTTTTGCCTCAAAAAGAATGCGGACATAGCGGTTTCTTGCGTCGTTAAATGCTTGACGGTTTTCTTGACTGGAATTGTGTAGAAGCTGTTTGTGAGCTTTGACCTTTTGAAGTCTGTCCTTGTCACAGGATTTAGAGAACCAGGGCGTTTGAGTGGCTGTAGAGGTTTTCTATGTACGTGGAATAAATAATTCCATGCCAGCTTGGATAATTTCGGTGACGTTTTGTGAGATATCAGAGGGACCAGGATGAGAGAAGCAGACAGACGCCCATGGAAATGAGGAAAAGTGCAAGTCAACTTTATTTTTCATTTTAAGCTTTTTTGATGATCCTTCTTTCTTGCACTGGAAGTCAAGATAAAAGAGACCCTCTCAGTCTGATTCTTCCCTTTACTTTCTGGAGTTTTGGGCCAGAAAAAATAGTCTTCTAAGGCGGCACTTCTATTCATGCCAGGTGTTGATGGTTGGATAGATCCACTGATCTGAACTTCTCTCAAGTCTTGTTCAAAAACTATCGGTATGTCCTCGATATTCAAAGTAACAAGGTTGACATCGTCTGATGGTTGAATAGAATCAGTTATTTAGATACCTATCGCAGAGATTGCACTACCAGATCTATTTATATCAATTTCTCCTACCATAGGTTCATTATGACAAATTTCTTCTTGCAATAAGTCTGTTGTTCTTGCGGAAGGGTGTTCAAACCTCTCAATCAACGTTTTGAATAGAAATTTTTCATCATTTTGCACTTCATCGGCAGACATATCGCTCAAGTTCTTCACCCTTTCGTCACCCAAAATATTCTTCCAGGAAAGTTAAAACATTATCGATATTGTTCAGTTCAATGGAAAGTGTATTAAAATTTCCCTTGTTGACTTTTCTTACACATTTACTGAAGTCTATGGAATCAGGTGACCAAGGATATATCCCATAAGCCATAAATCCACTTTCACAGTTTCTTCTTTCAGGTGGTTGCTCATTACTTCCTCTAATAGAGGGGCGAACTTTTCTTATATTGCACTTCATAAGGGAATTGTCTTCTGAATTCTAATAACTCTAATTTCCAGCCGTCCTTTAATAGTTTCAATACAACCACATCTGCGGGCTGTAAGACCCGTGTGGCATTAGGATATAAAGATATCAAAACAATTTGCAGATCACTGCAAAGCTGGCTTAGTTCATATGTCGAATGTGTCGAGTGCCCACCAACGAACAGAACCAGAAACTTCGTGCCAATCTTTGTTAGGTGTTTGTAGAATATATTCTCAATGTATACGTAGAATATTTTGTTTTCATCCAACCGTTATCGCTGCTGGCAACACCCCATGAATCAGGAACATATTTCACAATCTCGGCGGGAATCCTTTGGTATGGAGAGATCAGCATGGGTGGTGTGACATCCTCGTTTGCACAAAAGGTAAACATGACTGTCAGGTTCACCTTCGGATTATGCTCTATTTCATAAACATTTATCACCCCTTTGGGTGGTATTACCTTTTTAGTGAATTTTTATTCTTTCGACAAAGGTAAAAGCACGTCTCGTCACAATTAAATATACTAGATGGATCTTGGAGAATATCATAGAGATTTTTTCCTTGAGGTATTGTTCTATTCCCGAAAGCCATTTTCTAATATTATTCTCAGATATTACTAAAGTAGCAGTTCTTATACCATCAGCAGTCCTTAGTGGAATATTATGATGCCGCCGGAGGAATGCTTTGTACCACCCCTCACCAGGTTTATTGTCTTGGAAGGAGTTTTTTCAAGGAGTATCATCTAAGAACTTCTTTATCGATAATAGTATCTCTTCAATTATCAATGGAAACCCTTTCTTGTGGCTGCCAACTATCCAGTCTTCTAGTTTATGTTCCTCACCACTACTAAGTGTAGGACTCGGACCGAGTGTGGTCTTCTCATTAAACTTATCACTGAGCCGGAACTGTATTGTTGCCCTTGGTACCCCGAACTTTACTGCTGAAATTCTTTGGCTCATGCCATTTTCTATAGCCTTTAAATCCTCAACAAGATCTTCTTCTCTGTATGTTTTATTATGTTTCTTGCTGGCTACGAGCTTTGGCATTGTTTCTGAAGTGATGCTGATATAAAAAAAACATTTTGGCCTGGACTGATCAATCACTATTTGCCGTCAATTTAGCAGTACCGTGATTGGCACTAGGGTTGCCAGATCGGAAGTCCAAAATATCTGGAGAAATTTTGAAAATGTCGGGATTTTGGAGTTGTTGTCGGGAGAAATAAATATAAAAAATAAAAACGTAAGTTTATTTTTTAAATTGTTGAATATAAAGACATTGTTGACACATAACTAATTCAGGTACACTTAAAGTTTAGGTTTCCACATGTATTTGGCATTGGACTTTGCAGAGTCCACTAATTTAGTTCCTTTAGTACTATTCAGAAAATATTTGAAATTCAAACAATGTATTTCAAAGTTCAGTCTAATTACTAACTCGGCTTTTATTAAATCAAAAGCCATACAATTCCTCTCTTTGGCATACACATTATTTAGCAAACTAACCACCCTTTCACAGTAAGCATTACTGACAGGAATTGACAACACAAATGATATAATTTTTTTAATTTTTAAGGTCGTTCTGGTTGCATTTTTTTTAAGTATGCCCAAATTTTATCATTTGACATGTCTTTGTCTTTTGGAAGATGTTCAAATAATTCTCGAGGGCAACAGTAATCGGTGTATAACGCATCTTGGTCAATATCGTTTGAAATATTAAGTACGTCGGGCAATGTGGATAACTCTTCCCATGGAAATAAATTTGCACCTTTTAGAGACAATACAGCGAGTTTTTTTATATAAGGAGTTCTCAGAAAAATCATAGCGTTCTTGCAAGTATTGAATAGCTCGTTTTAAAAACTGCTCGGCTTCGACGCAAAAAACGATTTTCTCATTGTTGGAAACATTCCTTTCTACTACCAAAGAATTTGTCGTTTAACCTGTTTTTAAGAGTATTCATGAATTTCTTCATTACACTGTCTATTTCTAGGACAGTGCATGCATCACTTTACAATGCTAAGATATACGTTAATCTTAGAAACTGTAAAATAGCGAGCACACAACGAAGTAAACACTAATGAGTCGGACAAACAACAACGGCGAACGTAGGCTACTAGACTGGCTGTGTCATTAAAGCGAACGAGCCACGGCGCCACCGAGAGAGAACTTTCGGAGAAGCTGTTTGGAGATTTTGAGATTTGTCGGGAGTCTGGAGATAACTTAAAATGTCGGCAGAATCCAGACGAATCCATGTGGCAACCCTAATTGGCACCCGCAAATAATGATATAAAACATAACCTAAATGAGTTTTGTCACTCGAAAACTTAAAACGAAGATTAGAAATTATACATATGCTTTGGTTCAACCATATTCTTTGAAATTAATCAACTAAACTCAATTTTTATAACACCCTCTCCTTACAAAATTCATTGCACACCTTGAATTTAGGTTGAGTACAAACACCTGTTTACACAACACGTCATACATTCCAACTATACCAACCTTATAAAATGAAATTACACCAACTGTTCCTACAGTGTTGCCAATGTAAGTAACAATGCAAAAAATACCCAGGAATAATTTGCTTCCTAATTATTTTCGAATAAAATCACAGTGGCCAATAACTGTGAGCTGGCCAACGACTGTCTGGCTTACCCTACGCATCTGTATGTACATCCTTGGCTAATCAAAAATAAAAGTGGTTGTGAACATGAATAACACTGTGTCTGGGCTTTATAAAGAACAGGCTAGGTATATGGAGTTTTAGTAAGTTATTTTGTTGTTTTCAATTAAACGGGATGCTCATCAGCAATAATTTACTTTTCGTCTTCACCAATTTTACCTTCGATTTTATCATTGGCGTTTTCGTTACTATAGAAATTGCATCACTTCATGATTTCCTAATTAAAAGAATACTACAAAGTCGATGGGAAGGGTTTAAATCATACACACCTTTTTAAGAATCAATTTTTTATTCTGTGGCTGGCAGATATGGTGGCTGAAAACCCCTGAAAATACTGATAAGACTGACAAATATAAAAATAAACATTATAAGTAACATGGATGGTGGATGGAATGTTGCATCACTCTTGTTACAACCGCTCTCCCTGCAGCAAAAGATACAGAAGTACTCATTTCTGCTGCGGTCACAGTTATCCAAACCAAGACCTTTGTTGACCATGATGTCGTTGAAGCCGCACGGCCCTAGTCCGCATTCTCGTTTGATGGTGAACCCTTTGGTCGCTGCAATAAACAAATATTTTTTTAGTAGAGCTCATGACTGTTATTAAAGTAGTATTTAAGGTCCTAAGTACAAGGGCGGATCCTTACTTCGCCACTGGTCTATTTATAGATAGTCTACAGGGTGTTAATTAAATACGGGGCAAAATCCAAAGGGCGCTTCATCATTGAGACCTAACCCAAAAGGTTTAAACAGATATAGGTACAAGTTGGCATAATGGCGGACCTTCATTGCTGTTGTTTATTTAAATCGACGTTCTTTTTACATTAACTTTTGTTTGAGGATAAACTTCTGGCGAATTCAGATGTAGTGTTGCTGAACCTCTAGTGCAATAGATGCAGTTTCTACCTGTTGAACCTTTTGTGTAGTTTCAACTTCAATTTTCAAGAATTGAAAAGTAAGTAGTCTCCATCTTGTTTTTCTCATTTAATCTCTTATGAATTTCTTCACCTTAATGGTTCTCATGGAGTTCCTGCTTGATTGTGCCTGCCACTTGTGGTGTTTACCCTGTCAGTTTTACTACTTGCTAGTTCTATTTCTGCAATAGACTTTCATTATTTAATTTTCAAATAATGGACTTTTTTCACTTGTTTTGTAGCTTTCAACCCTTGTCAGTTTGCTCTGATATTTTAATTTAGTCCATTTTTGACTGCATGTTTAGCGTTAACTTAGTTTTTTAGCTTGTGGTGCTGTAACTGCTTGTGTTTTCATTGTAACTCTCTTAGTTTTAGCTTGACTCTTAATTAGTCTTTTACTGTGTGACTTATTATTTTAACCTTTGACGTTTTCTGTAGAGTGTCTTGTCACCATTGTGCTCTAACCTGCACAATTGCTTACCAGAAAGACGAACGTTTCTCTGACAGACGTTTTTGTTATGATTCCAGATTTATCCCCTGAAGATGACCTCTTAGGGAGTCGAAACGCGTCTAGAAATATTTTTAAATAAATTTGTTGTCTGGAGAAAACCCTTTCATCTAATGTTTAGTTATATATATATATATATATATATATATATATATATATATATATATATATATATATATATATATATATATATACAGGATGTCCCACGTCGAGTAATGTATTAGATTATTTCCGAAAATATACATTTTTAGTGCTGAAAATTTGTATACGGGGGTTTCCGAAGATGCTCTATTTAATGGAAATAATTTCCAAAATGGCGGACTTCCGGTTACACCGTAAATAGATATAAACATCGTTATTTTAAATATAATACCCTGTATATTATTGCATTTTTAGAAAACTCATCTAATTATAGGTTAAAAGTTATTAGGTTATGCTCTCTCTATCTTCAACTGTTTTCGAGTTATGTCAATTTATTTGAGAATTCTGTTCAAGGGGAGGCTGACTTAATGAAGGTGATTTCGTGTCGTGTTAGGATACTGAAAATTCTTTAATTTGTCAGACACGTTCCAAGGCCATTAAGATTCGACATGATTGTAAAGAAAAATTGTTTCATATACAGGCTGTTTTGTAGGATGTATTAGAATTTGGTGTGCTTTAAACTAGAATAACTCATATATTTCAAATGGAACACCCTGTATATTATCTTCTCATCGAATAGAGCAGATAATTCTCTTTCAAACTGTATTAGCATTCCTATACCTAAAGTTGATAATTGTCGAGATATTTGCGGTTTACCAAAAAAAAAAAAAATTTTTTTTTTATGAAATATCAACAAATAACAGATAATATCCAAAAGCATTGAAAGTTGAAAATGATTATGACTAGCTAAAAAACTCATGATTGATATTGTTCAAATTGTGTACCATTCGCACTAATACATCGCTCTAAGCGTATTACAACTCCTTCACTTGTTGTATGCCGTATTTCTGCGGGATCAATATTATCCAAACAATTACGGACTCTATCTTCAAGTTATTCCCTAGTGTTAACTGGAGTCGCATAAACATCTGATTTTAATTTACCCCATAGGTAAAAATCCAGAGGAGTAAGGTCGGGCGATCGTGGGGGCCAATTGTATGTTCCGCCGCGTCCCATCCACCTCTCTCCGAATTCATCATTTAAAAAACTCCTCACCTCTGCTGAATAATGCGCAGGAGCTCCATCTAGTTGATACCAACAATTCACATACGCAGTAAGTGGTAAATTGTCCCAGAAATCAGAGACAGTGGTTCGCAAAATCTTTAGGTATTGCACAGCTGTCAGATTATTATCGTAAATGCAGTACGATATTTTATCATCCATCAGAAGAACAAACAAGTTGAAGCTGAATTTTCTCTGAAAACAGCGTTCTCTTTTGACATGAGGATTGTCTTGAGCCCAGTAGTGAATATTATGTCTGTTAAATATTCCTTCACGGGACATCTTTGTTTCGTCGGTTCAAATTATGCTTTTCAGAAATAAAGGATCGTTGCGGTGTCTTTCAAGGAGAGTGTGACAAAATTTAATTCGGTGGGCTCGGTCTTCGGTTCCAGAGCTTGTACACTTATAATTTATAATTATGCATCTTATGCTTGGACAATATTCTCTGTATGGAGGAACGTGCTATATTAATGTCATGTTCAGCTGAACATATTGAGCTTCGAAATAAGACAACACAGAAATTTGTGTGTCTTCGTCTTCTGTAACTGGAACTGATCTTGATGTTTGTTTAATCGTGCAACTTCCCGTTCTCAATAAATTGGTTTCATAACGTCTGAATTTCGACACAGTCATTGGCTAGGACTCGGGATACCTATCATTAAAGAGCCGACATGTTCTGTTGACAACTCTGTTACACTCTCCATGACAATAAAATAAATTCAGCAATTGTTCGTTTGAATAGCTGGCATTATCCATTATAACGTAGAATTCCTATTAATTTAAACAACAAAGACAAAATAACTCACGTTGTGAATGACAGAAATATAAAACTGACAATAAACGTGAAAATATCAAACATCACATAGCACTCTTAGAATTCAAATACATTTTAGACATACTCCTAAATTTGTCTTTTTTTTTTTTGGTAAACCGCAAATATCTCGACAATTATCAACTTTAGGTATAGGGAATGCTAATACAGTTTTAAAGAGAATCATTTGCTCTATTCAATGAAAAGATAATATACATTTGAAATAAATGAGTTATTCTAGTTTAAAGCAGACCAAATTCTAATACATCCTACAAGACACCCTGTATATGAAACCATTTTTTCTCACAATCATGACCTTGGAACGTGTCTGACAAATTAAAGAATTTTCAGCATCCTAACACGACACGAAATCACCTTTCATTAAGTCAGCCTCCCCTTGAAGATAATTCTCAAATAAATTGACATAACTCGAAAACAGTTGAAGATAGGAAGAGCATACCCTAATCACTTTTAACCTATAATTATATGAGTATTCTAAAAATGCAATAACATAACTGTTCTATCTGAAATAACGATGTTTATATATATATATATATATATATATATATATATATATATATATATATATATATATATATATATATATATATATATATATATATATATATATATTTACTGTGTAACCGGAAGTCCGCCATTTTGTAAATTATTTCCATTAAATAGAGCATCTTCGGAAACCCCCTTATACAAATTTTCAGCACTCAAAAATGTATATTTTCGGAAATAATCTAATACATTACTCGACGTGGGACACCCTGTATATATATATATATATATATATATATATATATATATATATATATATATCGTTAGAAATTAGAACAAAAATGTTTCGATGAATAGAGTAGATCCGGTTATATGTAGTCCATTGTTCGAATTAATATCTTAATAACCAGCGTGTCCTTCATACACGGAATGTTTTATCACGACACACAGTATTACAAAGGCAGGTATGCATGGATAAAGTTATTGGTACATGCAATCGCTGATTATCATTTCCTTTCTTTGATGTTAGTCATGTAAAACGACAATTAATGTTCGCATTCAAAAAGAATAGTGAATGAAAGAGCTAAGGTAATATATTCTTAAGCTTGTGACAACGACAAGTTAATTTCCAATTACATTGACGTTCAATCTCGTTTCTTGTAAATGGGGGCGCAATATCCTGACGCGTTTTTTAAAAATGTATAAAGTTATAAATGTACTCTACCTAGTAGCTTGCATTATTTACGAGAATCCCTTAATAGGAAGCTGATGTGGGATCGGGCGATAATTTATGAATCTTTTATAGACGGAATGGCGAGGCGGTAAAACGTATATAAAAAAATCGATATGACATATGAAAGAATGATTGAGTTCTGGAGACAATATTTCATATCAGAGTGAGAATAAAGGAGAAGTTCGGAAGTGACAGCACGGGTTCACGACAACTTACCATCTTTAGAAATGTGAGTCACACATCTGTCAGATATCGGGGGACAAGGTAGGAGTTCGTCAGGGGAACACTCTTCGTTCGTGGTCCTCGTACACTGGTAACATGTTAGGTTTGTAGATGATGATCGACTTTCTGTAAGAAAAAGTTATCGTCAATAATAATAAAGTTAATACATACCTAGCACAATAATACAATTCAAGAAAATGATTTACAACAGCATCTAGTCATTAATAATAGTATAGTAAAAAAAAGTAAATAAATCAATATTTGTATTAAGAGCCTCGGTGGTTCAGGGGTAAGAATGTGTGCCTCTGAACCCAAGGGGTACTGGGTTCGATCTCAGGGTTCTCCTTTGACTTTTTCAGTACAAACTGCAACACTAACATCAACCGAGGTTCTGGCAGTGTATTTGAGCAAGTTGAATGTCTGCACGTTCCGCCCTTCGGAGTAGGCGTAAAGCCGTCAGTCCGGTGCCCATGCGATGTTGGGAACGTTAAAGATCCCCACCCTCCTTACAGGAAGGCAGGCTTTCGGCAAAATTTCCAGGATAGTGATGTGAAACTGCTTCCTGGCGTCGATGATGGGCCATAGTCGCGGAAACAGGCCGACGTTAAAGAAACAAAACACACACAATATTTGTATTATCAATAATAATACTTTATTGACTCAAGTAATAACAATTACAAATGCCCGCTTGAAAATTACGTTTAATCTATTTTGCCTAAGCTTTTAGACAAAAGTCATCGTTGACCTAGGTCGTTAAGTTTTCACGGATTGTCAAAATTATTTGCGGTCCTCAAGTTGTAATCTCCTAAAGTTTCATAATAGTACCTCCATTATATCCAAATCTGTCAACTTTTCGAAATATTTTGATAAAACAAAAATTGCTCAGAAATGACAGGTGATACCGCAAAAATTATTTTAAAATTTCCTGCCATAGAATAATTTCTTTCGACGCTAGCCCCACCTACAATCTGCATATGACATATCTACGTTAGACTGCTGAACGAAGCCACCGATAACCACAGTCATTTGTTTTTTACAAAGTTGAAATATTCATACTCGTTACCAATGGAATGAGTGAGATGCGTTTTTGCATCTTCAACTGTGAATAATTTTTAAACGAGTTGACAAAACTTCCAAAAAAATTAGTGTGCTGAATTCAGAAAAGAAAGAGCTCTCAAATGATGTAACACTCGACCTATGTTCCCTATTTAAAATATAAGGGTTGTTATCACCACCCTTAAGGGGTTGATGTGACAAAGTTGAGTTTTATGTCAAAACATGTCCCCCTCAATATTAAAACTGACGTGTTTCAGCGTTTATTAAAAAAAATTTCTCTGGACGCAAATCGGTCTGTTTCGTTTTCAATGCGCCACCCTATATATATATATATATATATATATATATATATATATATATATATATATATATATATATATATATATATATATATATATATATATATATATATATATATATATATATATATATATATATATATATATATTCACATAAAACTCCCAGGCTGAGAGTCAATGTTTTGTTGGTTTGTAAACAAAAAATTGACTATTGGAATATTTCTTATCAGAATGAGAGAAATGCGGTTTATTATTTCAGTTTATCGGTCGGTTTGCTACTTGATAGTACTACCGAAAATTTCACAATGGTGTATTCTGTGGAAGAAAGCGTTGAAATAATTACTTTTTTTTTTCAAAAACGATGACTGTGCCAACCGTACCGCAAATTTGTTTAATGAACGACATCCGAACAGACATGTTAACAGAAAATACATTTTGGAGTTAGTTGCAAAGTTTCGACAAAGTGGTTCAGTGGCCAACAAAAAAATGGATCCTGAACGTGAATTTCCGGTTAGAAATGAGACTACTGAGATTCAAGTTTTAGGGCAAATTGCTGCAGACCCAACTTTGAGCACGAGAAAATTGGCCACTGTTTCAAACATCAAAGGAAGAACTATTCAGCGAATATTGAAGCATAATAAATTTTACCCGTATAAAATTCATCTTACAACATCATACAACAACTGAATAAATATGATTTTGATCGGCGGCTGGAGTTTTGTGAAGTTATGACCGCACGAATAGCTGATAACGGGAACTTTCTGTTCAATATCTGTTTTTCAGACGAGTGTACGTTTTTATTAAACTCTACAGTCAATCGTCAGAGTTGTCGTTATTGGGCAGATAATAATCCAATAAATTTCCACGAAGTCCACACTCAAACTCCACAGAAATTGAGTGTCTGGACTGGCATTTTTGGAGACCCTTTAATCGGACCAATTTTTCTTGATGGCAATTTTAATGGCGAAACGTATTTGGAGTTACTAGGATATATCGTTTACCCTCTACTAATTGACATTCTTGAAAATGATGTTCGCTATCAAGAAAATAAATTAGTGTTTCAACAAGATGAAGCTCCTCCGCATTTTTCACAAGGTGTTAGGGAGTTTTTGAACAGAGAGTTTCCAGAGCAATGGATTGGGCGTAGAGGTGCTAATGAGTGGCCCCCTAGATCACCGGATTTAACTCCTTTAGACTTCTTTCTATGGGGCCATTTAAAGAGTATAATTTACGCAACAGAACCGTAGTCTCTGGAATAATTACGACAACGCATTGTTGAAGAATGCCGTCTAATAACTCCACAAATGCTCTAGAATGTCAGAGCTCGTTTTGAACAAAATTTGTACTTTTGTACGGAAGCTGGTGGTCAACAATTTGAACACTTACTTAACTCAATAAACATTTTTGAACGTTTGGTTTTGTTTTTAGTTTTTTTTTTAACGAAAAATTGACTAATTAGTCCATTTCTTATCACAATGAATGAAATACGTTCTTGTAAGTCCAACTGTGAATAATTTTTAAACAAGTTTATAAAACTTCCAAAAAATTAGTTTGCTGAATTCAGAAAAGAAAGAGCTTTCAAATGATGTAACACTCGACCCATGTTCCCTATTTGAAATATAAGGGTTTTTATCACCACCCTTAAAGGGTTGATGTAACAAAGTTGAGTTTTATGTCAAAACATGTCCCCCTTAATATTAAAATTGACGTGTTTCAGCGTTTCTTAAAAGAAAATTTCTCTGGACGCAAATCGATCTGTTTCGCTTTCAATGCGCCATCCTGTATATATATATATATATATATATATATATATATATATATATATATATATATATATATATATATATATATATATATATATATGTATGTATTTATTTATTTATTTATATATATGTGTGCATATGTAAATCAGGCGACACAGACCTACTCTTCAGTATGCTACACCTGCGCTCCAGCAAGACGTTGCGAAGACAGAAGCTTTGCCAGTGTTGTGGCGGCTCTAGGTCTTCACATCAGCTCTCATCCATACACAGTACAGCAAGAAGGAACCTTTTTGAAAAACCCTAGCGAGCGAAAACAACTACACCCCTGGCTAATACCACGACGGATATTTAATTACATCGCTCATCAGCAATTATCACTTAAGTCCTGTCGGGACTTATGGTAAGATGTAATGCAGGAGACACAGACCGGTTTCGTCCCCTTTATGGGCCCTTCAGTATGTCACACCTGCGCTCAAGCAAGTCGACCTTAAAGCACGCGCTGCCATAATACGCAATGGGTAATAGCGCAAAGCGCTTTCTCTGGTGGTGTGATGATTTTAGGCTTCCACAGCAGCTTCTGTAAGGCCTGCTTGTTGTTTTTTTATCAGGCATCTTCGTTATTAGCGATATATATATATATATATATATATATATATATATATATATATATATATATATATATATATATATATATATATATATATATATATATATATATGCGTGTAACAGTGTAAGACATAGTGATAATACTGTGATTAAATCTTGAATAGGATTAAATTATTCCATTTGTCAGGGATGCGAATCCGCATCAGAGGAAACGCGTTAGAAATCGACATTTAGCTTCTTTGTCTATTGGACGATGTCGACTATGTGTTTGGTTATTCTCTTATGCGCAATTTAAATAACAATTGATGGCATAACTAGATTACTGCATCTTGTTCTATAAGTTAACCAGAATAACTCGGACAACAAATGGCGGAAGCGCGAGATACTCTCCGTTATAATTTTTTATATGTTTATATACATAGTTGAGTTTGATGTAGAGTGTTCACCAAACGTGCACATATTTATTGCGTTGAATGATATTTGGAGCTCATGACAAACCACCCTGCTATTTATAAATATGCTAAAGGTTTTATACGATATACCAGATATTTTCTACAGATTTTATTAAAGGGGCTAATTTATATATTTGTCTATTTAAAAATAAAATTACCGAACGCAGGTATATACTTTAAAGCGAAGCCAAAGTTTGTTAATTAACTTATATTCAAATTTTGACTGTAACGCGGCAGGTACTAAGTGTGTTAAGAAATATGAAAGAAGAAAGATACTGGCTGAGAAAAATTGATATAAAGGGGGCAAAATCTGTTATATATATATATATATATATATATATATATATATATATATATATATATATATATTAGTTTTGTAACATTATTTGAAGGAAACATACTTGAAAAAAGAGGAAGAAGGTAGATTAAGAGGAAAACTTCTGTAAACTTGGCCCAATTGATAAAGTGCTGAAGCTGGAATAAAATGAAAACAGCGACTGAAGACAGAATCATAGTTGCGACGAGGGTGACATCGCGTTTAGACTGTGATAAGGATGATGCTTGAGCGTCGGCGTTCTTTGGAATAATTTAACTGTTAACAATGCTTTTGTCATGCATCACCCCAAGTCCCCCAAGTAACACATCCGTTATTCATGAAACATTATAGGTAGTTGTGTGAGTGTGTGCTTATAAGATCTCTCTAATTTAAGGAGCTTTGATACTGAAACTAATTTCGTCTCTGTTCGTCGTATCGTCTTGCTTCTCCTGCCGTCTTCCTTCGCGTGATTTCATTCCTTTCTCCCGCAGTCTGAAACTTGTATTATATCAATTACCGCAAAACACAAAGACTGTTATGATGAAAGCCCGACGTCGTTTGGAGTCAGGCCTACCACGTCAAAGCTTCATAATACAGCCACACAAACTCGCCCTGTCACCTTCAACAGAACATGATGAATTATAACAAGTAGAAAAATATTTGGTTGCTGTTATGAAAAGGCTCCTCGATATCGAAACTACATGATATTTTGAAATAAACGTTACGATGGCCACCCTAATAATTTTTAGTTTTTTTCTTGCTTCAATATTTTAAATATTTGCTCCTATTAGCGAATTAAAAAAAAAACGCTAATATCATTTTCAAAACTAAAAAGGTGCGAAAGATGCTATCTTCTCTTAATACCAGGAAAGCCTCTGGCCTTGACGAGATACCAGCAATTGTTTTCAAAAAATGCGCACCAAACCTTGCTCCTGTCCTGACTCGTCTCTTTCAGACATCTTACAATAGAGGCATATTCCCTAGTAACTGGAAAACTGCTCAAGTACAACCCGTCCCCAAGAAAGGATTCAAAGCGCTTCCTAGAAACTACAGGCCTATTTCACTCCTTTCAGTCGTCTCTAAGGTGATGGAAAAGTATATAAACACCGAATTACTGAAATTTCTTGAAAAACAGTCTAATCCACGACAGGCAGTATGGATTCCGTCAGCGCAGATCAACTGCCGACCTCCTTTCCTTTGTCACCCATTTTTGGAACAAGTCTATGGAACTACACGGTCAATTCCAGATTGTCGCTCTAGACATATCCAAAGCATTCTACCAGGTCTGGCACGCAGCGTTGCTTAATAAATTTCCGGCCTATGGCCTACCACCAAAACGCTGTACCTGGACAGCAAATTTCCTCTACAACCGGAGCATTTCTGTTGTCGTGGATGACCATTCCTCTAAACTGTATCCAATTAATGCAGGAGTTCCTCAAGGTTCAGCTTTAGCCCCTACTTTGTTTCTTCTCCACATTCGTGACCTCCTCTCTAGCACATCCAACCCAGTTCACAGTTACGCGGACGAAAGCACCCTCCACTCAAATATACAGTATTCTAAGCCTGTCTCTTTTGCCCAATTAGATGACGATCGCAGACTCAGGGAGGGTTCTGTCTCCGTGGATTTCCAAAAAATATTAGACTGAGGAAGCAGAAATCTTGTACAATTCAACCTTACCTAGTCACAGTCTTGCTTCCTTTCTCATAAGAGATACACCAGCCCTAGACCCATCACAATGAACAACCAAGCTATTCAAAGTAATGAGTCATTTTGACTGTGGATCGAAATCTGAATTGGCATCAACATGTCACATCAATTGCAGAAGCGGCTGCTAAGAAATTAGGTTTCCTCTTCCGGGCTCGCAAATACTTTTCACCAGCTAATCTTTACACCTTATATACTTTACAAATAAGACCAAACCCCGAATACTGCTCCCACATCTGGGGTGCTGCTGCCGCTTCTACACTCACTATCCTGGACTCCATTCAGAAGAGAGCTATACGCCTTATCCGTGACCCTACTCTCACCCAAAGGCTGCCATCCCTTGCCCACCGACGTGCCTCTCTCTCTCTCTCTCTCTTTTATAGATATCTGCACGGCCACTGCTCAGGGGAGCTTTCTTCCATAGTTCCTCCACCTGCTGCCCCCATCAGATCTACCAGGGGAACAGAGCGAATGCACCCTTTTACTGTCCAGGTCACCAGACATAGAACATCTTGTTATGCCCGCTCTTTTGTCCCGAGGACTTCCAAGTTGTGGAATTCCTTGCCGGCACGTGTTTTTCCTTCTCCCCCGAACCCCCAAACCTTCAAGTCCAGAATTAACAAGTCGTGGTGTGTTGTTGAAATAATAAAATATATATATATATATATTTTTAGTATGTAGTAAGGTATTTATGAGAGCAACATATCAACCAAATTTTATAAAAATAATTTTGTTATTTTTTTGAGATAATAATTTTTGTTTCGGAAAAATTAATTATTTCTTTAGAAAAACCAGTCCGATAGGGCTTGCTAACAAACTTGTCCAAGCCATTAATAAAAGAAAGATTCGTGCCGAGTTTCATCAAAATCGGTTAATAACGTTTTGAGTTATCGTGTGAATACATATGTATATATATATATATATATATATATATATATATATATATATATATATATATATATATATATATATATATATACATATAGTTTTTCTTAAAAAAAAATATTTTTTTAAAAAGAAGAAATGTATATCTCCCAAAGTATCAAAGTTATTTTTATGAAATATGGTTGATATGTTGTCCTCAAAATATCTTACTACATACTACAACTCAACTTTCTAGGTTTATAGAAAATTGAGTTATGCAAATTTTAAGCATTTAATGAAAATTCTCTACCATAACGCACTTGCTGCGTCTCAAAATTTTTTATCATTATTTTACTTCCACAAATACGTGTGAAAGTATGGCATCGACGACAAAAGTTAAAAAAAAATTTCGTTTAAACGTAAAAAGTTTTAAACCGTATAGAAAACATGATTTGGGAAGAGCAATTTTTTGTCTGTATGTCCACCTGCAGATTCATTACAAACTCCTAATCGTCAGTGCAAAGAAATTTTTACTCTGACACAAATGCAAGGATTTAGGTGAATTGTAAAAGTTCGAATGTTTATACTGGCGTCTTATAAACAATCTCCTTCATATCCCCCATAGACAAAAATCTGAGGGATTTGTATCAGAGGATCTTGGTGGCCATTCTGCTGGACCACCACGATCAATCCATCGATAACCGTATGGTATCGAAACGTTCTTCCTAACATCAACCGCAAAATGCACCTGTGCACATCGTGTTGAAACCACATTCTAATTCTCACCAACACAGCCAATAATAGTTCGGTCAGATCATTTATCAGAAAATAGATAGAACAGAATAATTGGACCAATAAATTTATTTCCAATAATACCAGCCCAAATATTTACAGAAAAACGATACTGTGAGTTTGCTACTTGTAGTCAATAGAGATTTTTCTCAGACCAGTTATGCAAGTTGTGAAAATGTATAATTCCCTTTCTTGTAAATGATATTTAGTCTATCAAAAAAACACTACGAGAGAAATGCTGCTCGTTTTTCAACTGATTTAAAAGCCACTGACAAAATTCTTGTCTAGGCTCATAATTTCTTGGTAAAAGATCTTAAGCACCTGTGTAGTGGTATGGTTTAATTGTTGCTTTTACCAGATTCTGCGTATAGACGATGCAGAAATAATTATTATTTCGTTAGAAACGATTATAGTTCTTGCAGTGGGGTTGCGTTCCACCTGACTGAGCACCGACTCTTCAACGAACAGTTCGTCGGTATCTTCCGCCTACAGAATTAGATTTTAAAGATTTTAAGGCATCGGTTTCCCTTAATAGTCTGCAGATATGTTCAAAACTATTTCTGCTGGGTGCTATTCGTTCGGGAAACCTGTCATGATAAATTCTGGCGGCTTCTCTTCCATCTTATCTCTCTATTACCATAAACTAATAACATATCGGTTAATTCAGCCAAGATATAACTGAAAAAAAATTTAAACCATAAACAGCATCTATCACTTTAACAAGTAACTGATAATAACCTGATTTCTTTTATTCATCCCAGGACATATTCAATACACTACACATTTACATTTACTACATTGTCAACACTTGCTGTGAGTCCATTCAGGTACTTTTAACTAGTAAAGAGTTTAAAATGAGGACCTTAAAAATGTTTAAAAAGTTCAATACATAATTTCATTTATCTCATAAAAGAGATAGAAACCGACAAAATATCAAGAGATTTAACGGGAACCAAACGACCTACATAACTGTGCTAACAAAAGAAGAAAGTCAGTGGGGCACAGGTTTTTTAGAAAATCATTGCAGTCAAACTGTCTACACTTTTTTAGTAGTGAAATATATACTAGTTAAATAACTCTCACCTTCCAAATTTCATTCGGATTGCTACAGTCATTTCGGACAAATTTAGAATAAACCAAAAACTAAATATTTCACACCCTGTAGCTACGAAACAAAGTACAATAGGGCCTACGTTGATATGAAAAAACAGTTTTATTTTTACGTGAGGAATCTAACCACGATGGTACATGTTTTTTGAAACACCCTAGTGTAGGCTTTAACTGGTTACTATATAGAAGCTTTGCCCTTTTTTGTGGCGTAATCTTTGCCATTTTTAGATCTTTTGAATAAAGGGTGTATTATTTATTATTATTAATATTATCGACTGGAGTCTCACGGGCTTTCACACTCCCTCAAAGGGAAACATTCACTCATCCCAGTTACCAAAGGGACTGAGCTCAGATGAAGCCATTTCCAAGTTATCGGGCCCTGAACACCAAGGCAACACATCCTCATCTCCCACGGTGTGGGCATTTGCAAATATTACCGCCTTATGCATAAAGTTATAAAGATGCTCTCAAAGACCCAGTCTCTTAATACTCTCTCGAAGATTCTTAGGAACCAGAGCAGTTGACGACATTACTATTGGAATCATACGGACACTATCTGCCCTCCGTTGTCTCTTCACTTGTATCTCGAGGTCTCTGTACATAATTATCTTCTCGTTATACTTTATCTTTAGATTATTAGTATTCCAAGTGTCCATATCAATCAGCGTAGCTTTGTTGCAGGGCTTATTCACTATTATTATATCTGACCTGTTGTGGGCAACTCGTTGGTCTGTGAACACGGTCCGATCCCAGTACAATCTTAATCCCGAGTTCTCTAGAACAAGCTCACTAGTGTATCTATAGTAGGGCACCTTACTAAGATTTAAAGGTCCCAGTTTCAGAGCCCGTTCTTGATGAAGTATTTTCGCAACTGCGTCATGCCTTTCTTTGTACTATGTTGCAGCAAACGCTTGACACCCTCCGGTAACGCACTGGATAGTCTCTGATGATTGACACCAAAATCTGCCTTTGGTTTCTTGGACCGAATTATGTGCAACTATATACTTCAGGTAGTTTCTTGTTTGCTGACTGGTATGGCCAGCAAAACCCCTCTGTCTCTGGAAACATCTGTCCGGACACCAACCTGTACTTCGACGCCAATTTGTCGACATGTGCCTGGGAGGTCTCATTCAGATATCACCCACGGAGAGGATTATGAATCCAATATTGCAGCTTGCCCTGATCAGTCCGATGGTGATTTTGTACATCACTTTCTTTTAATTGTAACGATGTTGAATCATCTGCCTCGCATATGGCACGGTGTAGTTCAGAAGCTACACTGCCGCCCACTGGTGGAAATATGTACGTAGGTTCAATATCTGCTGGTGTAACTGTTTAGGAAATCCCAACACTCCTCTTTCACCTTGGTGTCTAGGTAGGGTTACCCGCTCGATAACACTACAGGGGTGATGTTTTTGGATTTTTTTGGAGTCTTCGCACCTTCCATTGTAGATTTTCGATGTCCGTTTTGCTCCAGTTTACAGTCCCAGTGAATAACTAAGTGCAGAAAATGGATATGTTTTAAGAACCTTAGTCAGGTTTCTGCTGTTGAGATGTGTTCGCACCACCTGCTTTACTAGTTTCGTTAACTAATTTGTCAGAGTGTTCGTCATTAATAAGTGGTCTATTTTCCTCGCTTGCTATATTCACAGGTATTTGCTGGCCATTCTGCATTTCATATAGATTTGGTTGTATCTTCCCTCTGACTACACATAAGGTGCCACATTTGTCAAGCCCAAACTGCATGTCAATATCTCTGAAAAACTGCTCCACGATTTTAAGGAGTGGTTCCAGGTGGCTCTTTGTGGAGGCCATTAGCTTAGGATCATTTGCTCCCTGCAATTGCTTTTGATACCGAAGCCATATCTAGTAGAGTTCAGACGGTTTGATAGTGGATTCAATGCGAGGCATAACCACAATGAGCTTAGCGAGTCGCCTTGAAATTTACCTCTTCTAATTGATATCGTACTGGTTACGATGTTATCACCCGTTTGCACCTGTAACTGAATTTTTATTCTCCAAGTAGACATTGTGTGTTCAAGGAACCTCAGAATATAAGTATCGATGTTATAGGTCTTCAGCACACTTACACAACCGAATCAGTTATTAGCTGTTCTTTGGATGCCATAGATTCTTTGGCACACCCCTTTTGCGTTCGCTGTGCGCATATATGTGTTTGTCAGGGCACGGCGTGGGGTCGGAAGACAAGTTATTGGTCTATATCTGCCGTGGTCTGCAGAACACTGCTGGTCCTTTGACAGAAGATACGTATCTCCTTATGTGAAAAATAATAGCATCTTCTTTGGGTCAACTGTAACATCATTTGTTAACACTGCCAATAGATGATGTGTACACCCAAATTACTTCAGCCAAAAGTTTTGGCCGCCTTCCAATTATGAAACTCTTTAATAACCTTGGAGACTTCATCTGTGGTAAACGACTCATGATGCATCTGTTCGTAACTCTGACAATCTCGGTGTTCTTCGTTAACCCAACTGGCGCGAATATTACACGAGGCTGTTGTGGCTAGTTGGGTTTTCCAGAACTCTTGAATTTCTTCCTTATTTTGAAAAGTATGAGTAACTGCATTCGTAGCTGAATTAATCTGACTGTAGAAAGTCCTTTCAGAGCGTTCAAACATTGTATTGTCGTACTTCCTATTGTTACCCGCTTTATATCTCCTCAAGCGTTCTGCATATAGAGAAAGCTTCTGTTTTAAGGTGTCCACACATTCTTGTGAAGTGTGGTTGACTGGATCTTGTGCTGAGTGTTGTCAAACTCGGCCTATTATTTCCCCTACTCGTTTCTGCAGTTTCTTGTCTATACTGTCCCAATGTATTGCGACAGTTGTCCAATTTCTTTTAGATGTGTTTCCACTCTACTTTTCAACCTTTTTTCCCACGGAGGCACTCTTTGACGCGAGTTGCTGTGATTGGACCTTCGTTCAGAAATCCTAATGCATAGAGTTTTAACTGCTCTAGTTGCTGCACTGAAAATAAGCGTATACATGTGATCCAATGTGTTGATCTCTAGAAGGCAAAAAAGTGATGGCAAAACTATTCTGTTCAAAAGTTCCAATATAATTGCCAGCTTTCCAGATGTGCTTCGTCTAGGTAATGGTGCTCTAGTAAGAGGATTTATTCCTCCATACTCCGCGACTGCACGCCTCATTTCTGTGGACAACTTGTCGATGAGTTCCTCATTTTCTTGCGTACCCTCGATGTGTTCTTCTTCCTCAGTACTTACAAGTTGCAGATTACTACCATCAAACAGCATCTTGTTATTTTCAGCAACCGTTATCTTAGTAATTTCATATTCGAATTCCTGTTTGATGGTACTCAGTTTCGTTTATGGAAGGTTATTCCTAAGTATGACACGATACTGATCCGCTACTCTCTATTGAGTCACCTGTATGTGTGTGTACATTCTGAGAAATTCGGTGTAAAGTTGTTGCCTATATCCGGTCGTATGTTGTCCGAGTTGTGTTACTCTGTAGTAGATGCGCATAATTGTTTCATTCGCATCTATATTCCACTTCATGCGCCGTCTTGGCAATCCCATCTGGGTAAGCGCTGGCTGATTTTCCGGCGTAGTATCCTCAGTGAGTGGAGCTCTTGGTCTTACTAGGCTCCCCTGCCGTTGATTTTGGGCTGTAATTTCTTGCATGACAGGGGCCCGCCTCATCAGCACCACGCCACCGACGTCCCGCATGGTATCATATCCAGCGCTGGCTCCAGAGATGCCCCGGCGAACCCAGGCAGCGGAATTCTTCCGAGGCTTTGGTTTTGCTCCATTTCCATGGGTATGCCACCAATTAACCCTGGTGGCACAGGTTGGGACGGAGAAAAAAGTATGGTAATGTGGTCAAGGAAAAAGAGGATAAACAGGACAGCGGACAGCTGGCGTCGCTGGCTGTACCGTCTACGTCGTTACGAGTAGCGGTTAGCATACTGCTGGAAGCAGTACACCCACCGGCCAGGCAGACCTGCGACCCTAGCCAGGGGCCCTTACAGCGTGCTACCGTTCAGGCCAGACGGAACCTGGTTTTAACGTGGTTGTTACTTCACACCCTACTCCTTTCTCACCTGAGCTTGGGACCGGGATAGGCGGAGTTCTATTATTATTATTATTATTATTATCATTATTATTATTATTATTATTATTATTATTATTATTATTATCATTTTTATTATTATTATTATTATTATTATTATTATTTTGTTCTTTTCTTTGCCCTCGTGGTGCACTCGGTCCCTCACGGAAGAAGACATTTGCAGCACGTTCATCTTTGTCCACCCGGAGACTATAGCGGTAAAGATAACATTTTATTTTCATATAGTTACAGGGATAGCACTTTCCTGACGATGTAGGATGTTTGAAGGGTCGCTGCTTTATGCATTGTTCTTAAATGAGCGGTAGTAAGTGGGAGAACGGTGGTCAGTTTATGGCAGTCTGGTGTTACAAGCACATTTGTTGGTACGACCACTGGGACTATCCGAACCTCTCTCCGCTTGTACAAGTCGACCAACTCGACTGCGATTATTATTATTATTATTATGTAAAAATCCAAACGAACCTTGGTTTCGGATTCTAGGGGCCCTAATTCTCACTTATTTGAAAAACTTTTGTAACCTGTTATGAGCACTGACAAGCACTCTTGGAGAATAGAGTTTATAACGCCATAAAGACAGGAAAGTACAGAAACCTAAATAAAAATCCGCTACCAAAAATGATTTCGGACGTTAGAAATAATCTAAAGAGTTGTCGCAACCTTATAACAAAAGACTTAGGAAAAAAGTTACAAGTTGCAAATCCAAAAGTACCCAAAAAGTACTGTCTCCCAAAACTGCATAAGCCGGGAAAATCAATGAGACCTATTGTTTCGGCTATAGATTCCCCGACATACAATTTAACAAAGTGGTTGACAAATGTGTTTAAAAGCTTGCCCGTCAAACAAAAACGTTTTTCAATAAGAAATTCACTTGAATTTATCAATAAAAGTAAAGAGTTTAAATTGTTGTAGGCGATGTTTTGGTTTCATTTGATGTAGTAACCTCATTGTTTCCGAGCGTTCCCACGAAGCAAACGTTAACGCACTTAAAAGAGTCGTTAAAAATGAATAACATAAAGGAAACGGTCTGCAAAGAATATTTAACTTTAACAAACCTTTGTATTAAAAAAAATATTTTGCAACTCAACAATGAATTTTTTAACAAACCCAAGGGGGAATCCCCTATTGCTATTTATTACAGACGTTTTCATGAGTAGATGTGAAACAGATCTTGAAAGTGAAAGGGAGTATCTCCCGAGAGCGTGGTTTCGTGAATGATATTTTCGCAGTGTTTAACACAAACATTTTCAGAATGAATATTTCATTGCCAAATTAAACAATAAATTGGATTCTATAAAATGTATCCGCTAATTAGAAATTAATCATCAATTACCCTTTCTAGATGTACTAGTTATCAAAAATAAAGACACTTTAGAATTAGATGCCCATAGAAAGGAAACCACCCCCCTAAATTACATGCCGAATGACTCACGTCATACGTACGCACAAAAAATGGCCAGTCTGAATCTTTTAGTAAACAGGTTAATTAATTTTCCTTTAAGTAAAAATAGATATATCAATATATATATATATATATATATATATATATATATATATATATATATATATATGTATATATATATATATATATATATATATATATATATATATATATATATATATATATGTATATGTATATGTATATATTAGGCACGTGGTCGAATATAACGGATACACTGCTTGTCTAGTGGAGAAGTTAATTAACAAACGGAAAATAAAGAAAATATTAGCTGAATCAAGAGCCTCGGTGGTTCAGTGGTAAGAACGTGTGCCTCTGAACCGAAGGGTACTGGGTTTGATCCCAGGGTACTCCTTTCACTTTTTCAGTACATACTGTAAAATTAACATCAACCGAGGTTGTGGCATTGTATTTGAGCAAGTTGAATGTCTACAGGTTCCGCCTTTCGGAGGGGGCAGAAATCCGTCGGTCCCGTGTCCATGCAAAGTTGAGCACGTTAAGGATCCCTACCCTTCTTACAGAAAGGCAGGGGTACGGCAAAATTTCTAGGATAGTGAGGTCAAACTGCTCTCTGGCGTCGGTCATTGGCCATATTCGCGGAAATAGGCTGACGTTAAAGAAATAAAAACATACACAACACACACATCAGCGGAATCAACGTTTAGAAGAAAGAAAACCGAAAACAACTTTGTTTGCTTATTATCTGACCCTAAAATCACGAGGGGTCTAGATAGCATTTTTTTAAAAGGCAATTTGCAACTAACATGTTGGACAAAAAATACTTTAAAAAACTTGCATTACTTTAAAAAATGTCGGAAATTTATGAAATAAGTTGTAAAGATTGTGGTTTTAAATACGTCGGACAAAAACTACTTAAATTAGATTCAAAGAAAATTTAGCACAATTGAGATACGGTACCATAGATAGATCTTCCGTTGTCCGACATATTTTGGATAATAATCACCACGTTTATGAGAAGAGTCTAAAATTGATAAAAAATGTTAGATAACCAGGACAGCTAAGCGACTTCGAAGGTATATGTATGTATATATATATATATATATATATATATATATATATATATATATATATATATATATATATATAATGCTAGATATAAAACGTGTATGAATCTCGCTCCGCCGCCTATGGGTAATCTCCTGACAGATTACTTGATTACTTTAAAAAAATACCGGCAGAAGCACGTCCAATAGATAATAAAAGAATTCAGATATTTCCGCAAAAACGAAATATGTTAATTTTTGGTTCGTTGAACCTCCCTAAATTGTTAGTGACCGACTACCTGCAGAAGAATATAAATAGAGCTGTGGATATAAGATAATTATAATTATTCATTCTCTGATGACGCTAACTTGGCTAGTGAAATGATCCTCACGGTTTTTTTAATGTGTTGTGGTGATTTAGGTTTTCCAAGTGTGCTTACAGTTTTCTGTTTAAATGAGATCGCTAAAGTTTTGTACGATTTTGGGTAGTATTTGAAGCTTATACAATGATCAGTTTAAGAAACTCTTCCAAACTTTTACGTTATGGGATGTTAAGTCAATTTCACACCATCAGGCGCTCCACCGGATTCCAAGTTTAATATCTCTGGGGCATTTAGAAATATTACCGCTATTACACTGTATCCTGCATTGTATAAAGTTCCAAACTGATACTGCCTCAGATGTCGATGAAAGCATACGTTTTAGTTGTGTAGTAAATATGTTTTAGTATTTTATTACTTGATCATCGAAAACTTTAAATAAAACATTTTACACAGATATGCAAACACATTAATAAAACATTCTTATAATACGTCCTCTAAACGTTTCCTAATAATATTACAATGATTAAAATTTCTTACAGTGAGGTTATAATGGCAACAAAATTGGCAGAAAATGTATTTATTATAATAAATGTTATTGGTGAAAAACATAACAATGGATTACCTGAAAAATGAAAAAGATCTAAATTCAGTGTATTCGTAGATGAATCTACCAACATTGCTGCTGTGGGCTTGTTTCCTTAGATGCTCGGTTAACTTCGTTAAGAGATCTTTTGTTTCGATGCGTCTATTCAGAATTCCTAGAAGATATAAAGTTACTTGCACCATAAACAATATAAACCAAAATGACTGGTCGATTTGAGGTTTTTTCTTACGGTAAAATAAAAGCCTGGGCGGTTTATTGTCTCTTCTTTGGCAAAAGATAGCCCTGAACTGATTTCTGGAACAATCCACATGATATACAATATGAAATACAAGGTCGGTCTCCTCTCACGATAGAACGGGACGCTGTGCTGCTTTCTTCAACTATTTACATTATTTTTAATATAAAACCTAATGGCCGGTCGATTAACAGTCTCTTTCTGAATATCTTCCTCCGAGGTCACTATTCTTGGTGACTTCAATGTCCATAATAAGGAATGGTTAGAATCTTCAAAAACCGATCCACGAGGAACAGCAGCGGAGGCCTTTGCAGTCAGCAATTCTTTAGCCAATATGGTTCAGCAACCTACTTACTTTCCTCGCATCCCAACACACAGCTCATATCCCTTGGATCTCCTTCTTACTACAAATCCTGACTGCTATAACATATCAGCCACCGCCCCCCTGGATCGCTCAGACCACGGCATGGTCACTGCTTCCTGTGCAATGCAACCCGATGTCACACAGTCATCACACCCACGTATAGTTTGGCACTACAACTCCGCGAACTGGGACGAAATGCGAGATTTCTTCTCCTCATTTCCATGGGCGTCTGTCTGCTTCTGTCATCCTGGCCCCTCTGATATCTCACAAAACGTCACCGAAATTATCTAAGCTGGCATGGAATTATTTATTCCACGTACACAGAAAACCTCTGCAGCCACTCAAAAGCCCTGGTTTTCTAAAGGTCAAAGTTCACAAAAAGCTTCTACACAATCCCAGTCAAGAAAACCGTCAATCATTTAACGACGCAAGAAACCTCAATGTCCGAATTCTTTCTGAGGCAAAAAAACTCGTTTAATAACCACATTAAAAACAAAGTCTTCTTAAGCTCCAGCGGCAGCAAACGCTTCTGGACTCTTGCTAAATCTATTGGGAATAATTTCTGCAAGAGCACGTTCCCACCTCTTGTCTCAGGGGATGAAGTTGCTTCTACCGCTCTGGGCAAGGCTGAACTTTTTGCCTCGTTGTTCGCCGGCAATTCTTCTCTCAACCCACCTCCAAATGTTTAAACACCAACAATCCCCAATGTCGCGCATAAAATGACGGATGTCATTTTCAAAACTAAAAAGGTACGAAAGATGCTCTCTTCTCTTAATACCAGGAAAATCTCTGGCCTTGACGAGATCCCAGCAATTGTTCTCAAAAAATGCGCACCAGAACTTGCTCCTGTCCTGACTCGTCTGTTTCAGACATCTTATAATAAAGGCATATTCCCTAGTAACTGGAAAACTGCTCGAGTACAACCCACCCCCAAGAAATGATTCAAAGCGCTTCCCAGCAACTACAGGCCCATTTCTCTCCTTTCAGTCGTCTCTAACGTGATGGAAAAGTATATAAACACCGAATTACTAAATTTTCTTGAAAAACACAGTCTAATCCACGACAGGCAGTATGGAATCCGTCAGCGCAGATCGACTGCCGACCTCCTTTCATTTGTCACCCATTCTTGGAACAAGTCTGTGGAACTACACGGTGAATCCCAGATTGTCGCTCTATACACATCCAAAGCATTTGACCAGGTCTGGCACGCAGCGCTGCTTAATAAACTACCGGCCTATGACCTACCACCAAAACTCTGTACGTTAACAGCAAATTTCCTCTCCAACCGGAGCATTTCTGTTGTCGTGGATGGCCATTCCTCTAAACTGTATCCAATTAATGCAGGAGTTCCTCAAGGTTCAGCTTTAGCCCCTACTTTGTTTCTTCTCCACATCAATGACCTCCTCTCTAGCACATCCAACCCAGTTCACAGTTACGTGGACGACAGCACCCTCCACTCAAATATACAATATTCTAAGCCTGTCTCTTTAGCCCAATTAGATGAGGATTGCAGACTCGTGGAGGGTCATGTCTCCGTGGATCTCCAAAAAATATTAGACTGGGGAAGTAGAAATGTTGTACAATTCAACCCCACCAAATCACAGTCTTGCTTTCTTTCTCATAGGAGATACACCAGCCCTAGACCCATCACAATAAACAACCAAGTTATTCAAAGTAATGTGTCCTTTTCACTTGTTGGCATTTCTGTGGATCTAAATCTCAATTGGCACCAACATTACACATCAATTGCAGAAGCGGCTGCTAAGAAATTAGGTTTCCTCTTCCGGGCTCCCAAATACTTTTCACCAGCTAATCTCTATACCTTATATAATTCACAAATAAGACCAAACCTCGAATACTGCTCCCACATCTGGGGTGCTGCTGCCGCTTATACACTCGTTATCCTGGACTCCATTCAGAAGAGAGCTATACGTCTCATCGGTGACCCTACTCTCACCCAAAGGCTGCGATCCCTTGCCCACCGACGTGCCGTTGGTGAGCTCTCTCTCTCTTTTTTATAGATAGCTGCACGGGCACTGCTCAGAGAAGCTTTCTTCCATAGTTCCTCCAACTGCTGCCTCCGTCAGATCTACCAGTGGAACAGAGCAAATGCACCCTTTTACTGTCCAGGTCACCAGACATAGAACATCTTGTTATGCTCGTTCTTTTGTCCTGAGGACTTCCAAGTTGTGGAATTCCTTGCCGGCATATGTTTTTCCTTCTCTCCCGAACCTCCAAACCTTCAAGTCCAGAATTAACAAGCTGCCTCTTTCCTCCTTGTCGACACCCACGGTACGATAGGATTTAGGCTGTAAGCCCTCGTGGTGCGTTCTTGAAATAATATTTAAAAAATGTAATTTTTCAATTTTAAATTGACATGTTTCGGGATTTTCTATAAATATTCACAATAATTGCGGTACTGAATTTAATGCATTTGGCTCTTCCACCTGCATATATATATATATATATATATATATATATATATATATATATATATATATATATATATATATATATATATATATATATATATATATATATATATATATATTTGTATGTATGTATGTGTGTGTTTGTGTGTGACCACGATAAATAAAAAAAATAGTGCTGCACACTGAATCATAACTTCCACATAGCTGTGGTAATTTATTCTCTTAGGAAAGACATTCTCATGGAATGAGTTTAGGGTCCATAACTTGACCACAAAGAAAATATTTGTATGCCTGTACCCATAAACTTTTGAAACGTTTTGTTCATCGAGTTTTATTGACAAAATGTCAATTTTCACCAAATCACCCCTTATCTATCCCCTACCCCCTAAAGCGGTCGTACTCAAAAACAATTCGAAGCGTTCCTTTGTTGGGTGCCAACTGGATACCAAATTTGCAGATGATATCTCAATTCGTTCGAAAGTTATTGCGACTATTAACAGACAGACGTACATGCCGACAGATCGACCGACGGACAAACAAACAAAAAATTCGTTCAAGAATCATGTTTTCTATATGTTTTGAGACTTTTTACGCCGTTGTAGCAAAACAAAATCGAAATTTTTGTCAACAATATTCCACCCCCACACCTTCAACCGCTAATTTAATTTCAGCGCAGAATATCAGATGTTTGATGAAATAAAAAGTTTTCTAGTAAACCCTAAAACGTTATATTACTCGAATTTAAACGAAAAAATGTCAATTTTCACCAAATCACTCCATTCAACCCCTACCCCCTGGAGCGATTTTACCCAAAAACACTCCGAACCATTCGTTTGTCGAGTGCTAACTGTATACCAAATTTGAAGACGACATCTCAATTCGTTCCAAAGTTATCGTGGCTACAAACAGACAGGCATACAGATAGACAGACCGACAGACGGACAGACCGACAGACAAAAAAATTTCGTTCCTAAATTATGTTTTCTATGTATTTTGGTAGTTGTTAGGAGGTTTAAGCGAAACCAAAATTTTTGTCGGCGATGCGGTACTTCCACGCGTTGTGACGATGTGGAAGTAATTATATATCCATTTTTATAAAATTTGACACGGAGTTTAAAATTTTTTATGATCATTCACTACCATAAGACACTTGCTGCCTTCAAACTTTTTACTTATAAAATTTTTCTAAATAATGCCTTCATAACTTTCCTAGATGTAAACTGGTTTTCAGTTTTGTGTACAGGTGTGTATTTTATTGTGTGTGTTTTGTTTCTTTAAGGTCGACCTATTTCCGCGACTATGGCCAATCACCGACGCCAGGGAGCAGTGTCACCTCACTATCCTGGAAATTTTGCCGAACCCCTGCCTTTCTGTAAGGAGGGTAGGGATCTTTAACGTGCCCAACATCGCATGGACACGGGACTGACGGATTTACGCCCCTTCCGAAAGGCGGAACGTGCAGACATTCTACTTGCGCAAATACAATGCCACAACCTCGGTTGATGTTAATTTTACAGTTTGTACTGAAAAGGTGAAAGGAGTACCGTGGGATCGAACCCAGTACCCTTCGGTTCAGAGGGACACGTTCTTACCCCTGAACCACCGAGGTTCTTTATTTTATTGTTACAATCAGCGAAAGCTGCTACAAATTTTGATCACTTCATGATAATATGTCTCATTGTTATTAAAAAAGTTGCGTGGAATGTTTATTAGTCTACCTTGAGTCATATTTATCTTTGTTGCCACGGGACGACTACCTGTTATCTTTGCAGCACAAAAAACTTATTTCTGCTTCCAAACAATGTTTAATTGCATTTATGTAAAGCTGTGTCTGCACTAGAAACGTTTGTGTTTAAAAAATTTAGCAAACCTAGTTAAAACTGTAAAACATAAAATTTACTAAGACCGGTGACATTGTACTGGCCACGTTAAAGATTTCTACCCTCCTTACTGAAAGGCAAGGGTTCGGCAAAATGTTCAGGATATTGGGGTGAAGCTGCTCCCTCGCGTCGGTGATTGGCCATAGTCGCGGAGATAGACCGACGTTAAAAAAGTGCGTTATGATAGTGAATTTTCATAAAAATGTTTTTAATAGCAAACATGTTTTTTAAGAAAGCAGGCATCAATCTATATAATAGAAACAATGTGCCATGTTTCATCAAAATAACTTTTTTCGGCAACCCTCCGTGAAGTAACCACTTCCCGAACGCTTTTTCTTTGAGAAAGTAGCATTTCTCCGGCCTAGTCCGGGAAGTACGTACATCCCGGACTAGCCCAGGAAAAATCACATCGTTGTTGTCATTGTGAATATTAAAATCTTGGTAGGTATGATTTTGATAAATACAGTTGAACATTACCACGGTGGCTGGAAGTCTACCAATGTCGCTGAAGGATATATAGACAATTCACTAACAAACAAAATTAAAATTGCTAATACCATTCAAAAATTATCAGATGAAAACAATCAATATGAAACAGAAACTTTACCTTCTTGTTCTGACAACAAAAGGCATTTAAATATACCAAGCATTTCAAACAAATTAAATCCTTTCAATATTAACAATTGTTCGAATTTTAATATAAATATTAATATAAATAAGAATTAGAATGTTTCTGTTAGTACCTATCTTCTGTTCGAATTTCAATATTTAATACAAATAAGAATTAAAATGTTCGAAATTTTGTTCTACAAAGAAATATAATAAAGAAATGTGTCTCATTGATTTGTCATTCTACACGGTTGCCGAAAAAATAGTGTACGCAACACGCTCGAAAACAGTTTTTTTGGACTCGCAGACTTTCAGGACTCGCCTACGGCTCGTCCTAGAATTTTGTCGACTCGTCCAAAAAAACAGTATTTTCCGGACTTGTAACGTAAATTACTATATTGTTTGCAAATGTACAAAAATTTCCGAAAGTAAACTTAAATTGTTCCCGAAAAAACTGGTTTCCTGGTCAACCTTATAGGTTAATAGCAAATTGAGCTATTCAAATTTGAAGCATTTAATGAAAATTCGCTACCATAATGCACTTGCTGCGTCCCGAATTTCTTTTCTTACAAAGATGTATTATGTTTAGATGGAAAAGACCATGTAATTAATGTAGACCATTTTTTTCTTAACTTGCATAATAACGGATATATTGAACTTTAATGATTTTTTACGAAAATTTGACAAAAATGATATGCCATTAAACGATAAACTCTTTAGCCAACACTACTGCCAAAGCATCAGAGAAAGGGTCTATTTTAAATGAATTTTCTGGTAATATTTTAGTAAAATGAAGGACAATGACGATTGAAACTAAGAGTTGGGGCTTTGTAAAGCATTCTCCTTGAGACATTTTCTTTCCATAGCTCATATTCATTTCAGGTTCATTGCCTAAATATTACCAATTTTGACATTTTAAATCGCGACTTTGACGTTTTGAGGAAAACCCAAATTTATTTTTCTTTAAATGCCTGTAACTTTTTTGGCCTTTAACACACAGCGCTAAATTTTGGTAGGTAGCTTACCTATGATAATGTGAACGCGCGTACCAAATTTGGTTGCCCTTACTTTGTTAATTCTGGAGATATTATATATATATATATATATATATATATATATATATATATATATATATATATATATATATATATATATATATATATATATATATATAAATTGAAACTGACCCCGGATATGGGATCTAGGGGTCCTAGTTTGCGCTCATTTGCAAAAAATTTTTCAAAATTCAAAAGTCGAAATCTCCCCATTAGTGAATTTTTTCTACGAAAATTCACTAAAAATATATTATCGTTCATTAATTGTTGTTGCCCTTACTTGGTGAAACTGTACATACTACATACAGACGTTACTGAATGTATCATCTCAAAGGCAACCCTTGAAAGTATATGAAGAAAAACATGCTAGTATGGAATTTAGAACTTATGGTAGGCACTCAGTAACATATTATGAAAACCTTAGTTAATTATAATATATTTTTAAGCATGAATGTCATTCTGTCAGTAGAACTGAACATCGTTGATAATTACACCATTTATTTTAATTTCCTCGTTGCTGAAACTAACTGTGTTGATAAAACGGCTTAATATCATATTGTAGTAAAGTAGGTGTTACTACAGCGTAATTTAAAAAATTTCTTGCTAAATATCCGCTAGCAGCCTTAGTTTAGCTGAGTATTAGCCTACCCATCTAGAAACTTACGTTCAAAACTCTAAAGGTTATTTCTTTAAAAATAATAATTATGACCTACCAACCGTTAAAGGTGTGGTATTTTATTTTATTTGTAAGGTTATCTGCACTATACACTCTTCATATGGGGTTAAAAATCGTCGGTTCTGTGTACCGTGTGATATTGTGTGCGTTGCAGAATCCTATCTTTCTGCAAGCACCTAAAGTTTTACATAAATTCAATCTAAAATTCAAATTATAAGAATGTAAATATTATTCAACTGACTGACAGTTCTTATTATTGATATTATTACCTTTAGAACATCAACTTCCATAAAATAATTTCAATTCGGTTGCTTTAATTAAATCATAACCGATAAAAATATTTCGAAGTGTACACTCACCTTTATAAATGGTCAACAATTCTTATCTGAATTGTGTAACTGGACAAAAACTATTCAATTTTATTTAAAATCGTTCAGTTTTCGGTTGGAATTCGTGATGCAAACATGTTTTCTTATTAATATGTCATTCTTAATTTTATTCGGGTCGACACAGGTCCACGTTTGCTAAGGACATTTCGGCACTGGTGGTTTTTAAAAAAGTTAAGGAATTATTGCTAAGTGTTCTTCACTTAAATCCCCAGTAAGTGCGGTTCGATTTTTTTATTTAATTCAATCAAGTGAAACGGTGCATTTTAAAAACAGCATATAATTCCTAATTCTCTAAAATAAAGTCAGTGTTTGTGTCTGGTGTCCTTTATGGGGTATGGTTCTGGTTCTGGTTCTGGATATGGTTATGTGTCGTTTGGCTGCGCGGAAAGCGTTGGACATCAGCATTAAGTGTAAGTATTACATGGCATCAAGTCACCGACCTGTTAGTATTTTTTTTACAATTACGCAATAATATTTTTAAATGCTTTTGAGTCATTAATCGTTTGCATATTTTTAAGTAGGATACTTCTGTGTACAAAAAATGATGTTACTTTGGTTTTTAGTGAATTTTCTTAAAAATAATTTACTAATGAGTAGATCCCGACTTTTGAATTTTGAACAAATTTCTTCAAAGGGGTGCTAATTAAGCCCCCTAGAACATATATCCGGGGTCAGTTTCAATTTTTATGTTTATATATACAGGGTGTTTAAAAAAGACGGGGCAATATTTAAGGGGTTGATTTCCCAGGTCATTTTATGAAAAAAAGTTCCCATAAACATAGGTGCTAAAATGCAATGTTTCCAAGATACAAGGTGTTAAATTTTTTTGTAAAATAACGAATTTTTAAAAGTAATTCAAATATCTCCTCACCGATTGTTTTGAAATTTGGCAGCGTTGTTTGTAGTAATAATGGTCTGATTTGGCCCTAATTAGATACAGATTGTCAAGTCCATTGGCGTTAGGGGAGGCACCTCAACAAAATTTAGTGACATAAAAATGTACGCCACTGACTGCAATATGATTTGTATATTATTTTGAGATAAAGAAACTAAAACTACAAGTTTTTTGTCTAAAATTTCTCCCTATCTTGAATCGTTTACACGATAAAAAATAAAAACCTTCTTATGGCATGTCCATTTATCATACAGAAAATCACAAACACGAACAATAATTTTTGTTGAGGTGTCCCCCCCTAAAGCCAATGGACTTAACAATCTTTATCTAATTAGGGCTAAATCAGCCCATTATTACTACAAACAACGCTGCCAAATTTCAAAACAATCGATGAGCAGATATTTAAATTATTTTTAAAAAATCGTTATTTTACAACAACAAAATTAACACCTTGTATCTTGGAAACAATGCATTTTAGCACCTATGTTTATTGGAACTTTTTTTCATAAAATTACCTGGGAAATCAACCCCTTAAATATTGTCCCGTCTTTTTTAAACACCCTATATATATATATATATATATATATATATATATATATATATATATATATATATATATATATATATATATATATATATATAGGTGTCACACCGATAACTCAAAAAATAATGTGCAGATTTTGATTAAATTTGGCAAATACCTTCCTTTTGATAAGTTCGTGAGGCAGGAACATCGGGCAGTTTTTCCCGGAAAATTTTGTGTTTTCTCTCTAGAAAAAATTAAATCTCGGGAAATAACAAAGTAAGGGCAACCAAATTTGGTACGCGGGTTTATATCTTTATAGGTAAATTACGTACCAAAATGTAGCCCTGCAGGTGAAAAAGTTATAAACATTTTAAAAAAAATAAATTGGGCTTTTCCTCAAAACGTTATATTCGCGATTTAAAACGTCAAAATTGGCAACATTTAGCAAAGAACCTGAATCTAATACGGGCTATGGAAAGAAAATGTTTCAAGAAGAATGTTTTACAAACCCTGGAGTCTTAGTTTTAACCGTCATTGTCCTTCATTTTACTAAAATGTTTCCAGAAAATTCATTTCAAATAAGCCCTTTCTCTGATGCTTGGCAGTAGTCTTAGCTATAGAGTTTATCGTAATGGTAGATAGTGTTTGTCGAATTTTCGTGAAAAATCAATAAAGCTCAATATATCTGTTATTATACAGGATATGAAAAAAATTGTATACATTATAGGGTGTCTTGAGCTACATCTTCAAAAATTATTTCTACAATCACAGGCTGGCCCATAAGTCGTTGGTGATACAAATTTTTATTTTTTTTTAGTCGAACACGCCTTATGTTACTGCATTTTTGCATTTTCCATCGAAATGTAATGCATGTTTGTAAGCAAAGAAACTCGGGACGCAGCAAGTGCGTTATGGTAGCGAATTTTGAGTAAATGCTTCACATTTGAATAGCTCAATTTGCTATTAATCTATAAGATTGACCAAGAAACAAGTTTTGTCGGGAACACTTTAAGTTTACTTTCGGAAATTTGTGTACATTTTCAAACAATAAAGTTATTTTGAAGAAACATGGAACATTGTTTTTACTATATAGGTTATACTGGTAACCAAATTTGATGCATGCTTTCTTAAAAAAACACACACATATTTGCTATTAAAAACATTTTTTGTAGTTCTAGTGAATTTTTTATGAAAATTCACTAATGAAAAGATAGCGACTTTTGAATTTTGAAATTGTTTTTTTTTCAAATGAGTGCAAACTACGCCCCCTAGCACACATATCCCCGGTCAGTTGCGATTTTTATATGTTTATAGTATAGATTGGCCCAGGTTTTCCCGAAAAATTTTTATATCTCCGGAAAGAACAAAGTAATTGCAACCAAATTTGGTACCAGTGTTTGTATTATAGCAAGTAAACATTTGCCAAAATTAAGGTCTGCCAGTTAAAAGATAAAAAGAAGTCTGGACGCCGCAAGTGCGTTATGGTAGCGAATTTTCATTAAATTCTTCAAATCTGAATGACTCAATTTTCTAGTAGCCTATAAGGTTCATTGGCCGGGAAACCAGTTTTTTCTGTAACATTTTATGTTTATTTTTGAAAAATGTTTGTAAATTTTTACAAAATAAAGTTACTTTGATCAAATATGGTACATTATGTTTCGCCTATACATGTTATACTGGTAAGCAAATTTGATGCCTGCTTTCTTAAAAAAACATATTTGCTATTTCTATGAAAAATCACTACCCTGATGCACTTGCTGCGTCCAGACTTTTTAAAATCGTGATCCAGAAAATAAAAGTGTGGATTACTTTAAACCAATTTTTATACCTAATGGAAATTGTCACCTTGTATAATTAATACACAGAAATGCTTGTGCTATAAGTCAAAAGCTGTTACTTCTGGAAGCTAATATACCATTTTCTGGTGAAAAGGGTTGAAGTAGTGTTAAATTGCTTTCAAAAAAAAAGAGAACTAACCTAACTAAAGATTTAATTTTAACCACACAAAATCGTGGTCAACATTTTAAGATTAAGAATATTTTCAAATTGTAACATGTAATCTGTGGAAAAAAAGTCTGGTAGTGAATTTTCATTAAAATGTTTTAATAGCAAATATGGTTTTGTTTTAAGAAAGCAGGCATCAAATTTGGTTACCAGTATAACCTATATAGTAGAAATAATGTGCCATGTTTCTTCAAAATAACTTCATTCTTTGAAAATGTACAAAAATTTCCAAAAGTAAACTTTAAGTGTTCCCGAAAAAACTCGTTTCTGGGTCAACCTTATAGGTTAATAGCAAATTGAGCTATTCAAATATGAAGCATTTGATCAAAATTCGCTACCATAACGCACTTTCTGCCTCCCGAATTTCTTTTCTTACAAACATGTATTATATTTCGATGGAAAATGCAATAAAATAAGATGTGTTCGATTTAAAAAAAAAGAAAATTTGAATCACCAACGAGTTATGAGCCACCTGTAATTGTAGAAATATTTTTTAAGATGTAGCTCAAGACAACCTATAATTAATGTATACAGTTTTTCTTTCGTATCTTGTATAATAACGGATATATTGATTTTTTACGAAAATTCAACAAAAATTATATACCATTAAACGATAAACTCTATAGCCAAGCTACTGCCAAAGCATCAGAGAAAGGGTCTATTTGAAATGAATTTTCTGGAAACATTTTAGTAAAATGAAGGACAATGACGATTGAAACTAAGACTTCAGGCTTTGTAAAACATTCTTCTTGAGACATTTTCTTTCCATAGCTCATATAAGTTTCAGGTTCTTTGCCTAAATATTACCAATTTTGACGTTTTAAATCGCGACTTTGACGTTTGGAGGAAACCTCTAATTTATTTTTCTTTAAATGCCTATAACTTTTTGTCTTTTAAGCTACATAGCCACATTTTGGTACGTAATTTACCTATAAAGATATAAACCCGTATACCCGTGGTTGCCCTTACTTTGTTATTTCCCGAGATATAAATTTGTTTCAAAAGAAAACACAAAATTTTCCGGGAAAACCTGGGCCGATTTTCCTGCCTCACGAACTTATCAAAAGGAAGGTATTTGCCAAATTTAATCAAAATCTGCCCATAAGTTTTTGAGTTATCGGTGTGATATTCCACTTCGCGGAAAAAGCCCAGTTTTCCATATTAAACTCTGTTTTATCAAAAAAGTTTCTACTAAAAGTTGTTTCTATCAATCAGCTGCGTAATTCAAAAATATTTAAATTTACACAGGCTGTTCATTTTTTCCGTGGCGGACCAAACTTGCCTTTTTTTAAATAGAACACCCTGTATTTTATATCATTTTTAAAAAGATGGTATCGCAGCAAGCAAATTAAAGCCCCACATGATGGGTCTAGGCCCAACCGTTTCAGAGTTATTCATTTGTTTATTAAAAATATTGGTCTAGTTTGGTGCGTAAATACTTCGATTCTGCACAATGTTTTGGCTGCATATTCACTGGAGTTAATTTTATACACTCCTCAGTATAACAAAATGCGACATGGTAATTCTTAATGTAACCTGACTATACAGAGTGTTAAATTTCGCAAAACTTAAATTCTCCCGAAAATTTTAAATGGAAAGCCCTGTATATTAGAACGTTAGTAGATGCGCATTTGTGTGTCTTTTTCCACAATACTACGTTTGATGACATTATTTTCAACGGTTTCAAAGATATTAAAGCTTAATTACGGAATTATTAATTTTATATAAATTCATGTAAATACTTCACGCTAATATGCAACACCCTGTATTGTATATCATTTTCAAATAGTTTACGTGATATCCTTAATTCATACTGCATAAAAAACTAAAGTGTGTGTGATGTAAAAGAGCAAAACATTTCATGCATATATTAACAAGGTTTAAATCAACAAGAAGAACACTAAATCGAAATTCACAAAATAAACAACAAAAATTCAACGCAGCAAATGTTCAAGTTGGGAGCCGTCATTATCGATACAAATTTGTAATCTCTGTCTTAAATTATTTTGCACCTTCAACAATGTTGCTTCGTGTACAGAATTGAAAGTCTCTGAAATCCTTGCGCGCTTGTCCTCCTTGGTTGTTGGTGGAGTTGCATACACTTTACCTTTAATGTCACTCCACAAAAATAAATCTATTTTGGAAAGATCAGGAGATCTTGCTGGCCAAGGAGTTGGTCCACGTCGACCTATTCATCGTTCATCAAAATTATGGTTTAAAAATGCTCTAACAGCTCCTGTTAAATGAGGAGGCGCTCCATCGTGTTGATACCACATTTCACCCCGGAGTTGCAGAGGAATTTCTTCTAACAGCTCTGGTAGATCATTTTTCAAGAAATTTACATAACGCTCACCAGTGAGCGTCACATCGAAAAAATACGGTCCGATTAAATACGGACCCAAAATTCCAGCCCACACATTTATGGACCACCTATGCTGACGATCCACTGGCCACGAAAAATCTGGATTTATATCAGCATAATAATGCAAATTGTGCATGTTAATTCCTCCACAGTTTGAAGAATTTGCTTCATTTGTAAATAGCACTTTTGCAAGAAATCCTGGTTCCTGTTGTCCTTCTGTAGAGCCCAAATACAAAAATTCAATCTTTGCTGCTTATCGTTGCAGAACTTTTCTAACATGGTATGGGTGATATTTGTTTTCTTTTAAACATCTTTGGACAGAAGTTTTACTGATATTTAAATTTGAAGCTTTTTGTTGCTGTCTGATATGTGGATTTTCAATGACTGATGCTATGATGTTTACAGACATACCTTCATTTAGAACAGTTTTGTTTCTTACGGGAGCCCGATACTGTACACTGCCGTATGCATCAAAACCAGCTTTCACCAATCTAAATGCTTTCAACCGAGGTTGTTGTCGATTAGGGTTTTTCTGCCTATAGATTCTCTTTGCTAAGGCAAAATTTTTATTACTTGCAGCAATCACATACAGCATTGACATAAGTTCTTCAGTAAAAAACATGCTGATATCAAAAATAAAGCGGTTAACCAAGGAAGCTACCTGTCAATAATTTAGTGAATTTTTCACACATCATGTGGCGTTGAAATTTTCGAGAGAATTTAAGTTTTGCGAAATTTAACACTGTATAGGCAGGTTACATTAAGAATTACCATGTCGCATTTTGTTATAGCGAGGAGTGTATAAAATTAACTCCATTGAATATGCAGCCAAAACATTGTGCAGAATCGAAGTATTTACGCACGAAACTAGACCAATATTTTTAATAAACAAATGAATAACTCTGAAACGGTTGGGCCTAGACCCATCATGTGGGATATCAATTTGCTTATCGCAATACCATCTTTTTAAAAATGATATAAAATATAGGGTGTTCTATTTAAAAAAAGGTAAGTTTGGTCTGCCACGGAGAAAATGAACACCCCGTGTAAATTTAAATATTTTTGAATTACGCAGCTGATTGATAGGAACAACTTTCAGTTGAAACTTTTTTGATAAAACTGAGTTTAATATGGAAAACTGGGATTTTTCCGCGAAATGGACCACCCTGTATATATATATATATATATATATATATATATATATATATATATATATATATATATATATATATATATATATATATATATATATATATATAAACATATAAAAATTGAAACTGACCCCGGATATGTGTTCTGGGGGGCCTAAGTAATTAGCGCTTATTTGAAGAATTTTTTTCAAAATTCAAAAGTCGGAATCTCCTCGTTAGTGAATTTTTTTAAGAAAATTCACTAAAAAGACTCAAGTACGTTTGAATAATGAAACACTTAGAATGAGTAAGTAAACACAAAGCCAGAATGAAACATTATAAACATAACATTCTTCAAATATATTTTGCGACAAATTACTTACTCTGACAAATGTAGTAAGCATAATCAAATTTACCGTTTCACTAAATGCATGAGTATTTCTTTCTCCTCTGGAAAAAAATTAGTTACCCTGCTCCTTTTCATACCTTTATGCATTTTCTGATGGCACTAATTAATTAATTAACACAATATTGCATAGTGAAAGCCCTTACAACAAACGATAGCAAATAATGCTGTCTTCTTATTATTGTCATTAACTGTCAAATACCGGAACACCGACGTGTTTGCTTTGTTGCCAAGTTGGATCAACTGCTAATCGCCGGTTGGCTAACCGAGAGTTAAAAATGCTTTGTGAAACGCTCTCCGATATTTAACCCTTGATTAAAGTTAACGGAGTATTAACTAAGCGGGACTTTAATCAGCTTTTGTGAAACCGGGCATCAAACTAACTCCCTTGAATAGTACATCAATTTTTTAAGAATAAATATTAATTTACTGATCCCCAAATTTGTGTGTAAATTTTTTAAATTGACAACACTGCCTATCTAAATTTATACATACCTTCCAGCTTTTAGATATTCAATGAAAACAATCTACGACATCGGCTGTATTATCTGTTTGTGTCGTACTTTACATATTATGCGTTAATGGACTTTTAGCAGTGTGGTAGCTTTTATATTTCTTTAATTAAGCAAAACTCAAGCTTGTGCCAAGATAAGTGCTTCAAAATTAATATATGGCAAGATATTTAAATGCACTACATTTGTGGGAAATTTCATTCTACTCACTGTAATAATTTGAAAAATATAATGTTTTAAAAGAGTTTTTCTTAAAATTTTCCAGGAAAAACTTATCAATACGGGCTGATTAACGAACTCGTCCTCGGTTTTCCCCCAAATAAGAATTGCTAAGTTTGATTAAAATCAGTTTAGTATTTCTTAGGTTATCGCACGGTAATATATATATATATATATATATATATATATATATATATATATATATATATATATATATATATATATATATATATATATATATATATATATATATAATTAACGGACCTTGGGTTCGAGTTCTGGAGACTCAAATTCGCGTTCATCTGAAAAAATTGTTCCAAAAGCTTTTCTTCGTAACCTCTCTATTTTTTTCTTAATAAAAATTCGCTAAAAGTTATCGGCATTTAAAGAAAAAAAATTAGGGTTTTCCTCAAAACGTCAAAGTCCCGATTTAAATCTTCAAAATTGGCAACATTAAGGCAAAAATCCTCAAACGAATACAGGTTATATAAAGAAAATGTCGCAAGAAGATTGTTCTACAGACACTTGATTTTCAGCTTCAATAGTCATTGTCCTTCATTTTACTAAAATAGTTTAGTATTTTTGATCAATCAGTAGCTGCCTGTCTTTCAGGTAATTACATACTAACCTGCCTCTTTTTTGGCACTTTTACCATGGCCACAAACTTGCTTTCATTTCCTTCTTTCTATGCCACGTCCTGTACATTCTTTACGGCATCCATCGTCGAACGCCCCTTGCAGAAGCCAAATTGGTTGTCTGCTAACCCCTCTATTCACTCTGTTTCCTTTATAAGTCTGTCATTTATTACATGTTCATATACTTTTGGTATTCCGTCTTCCAGGTATATAGTCATATAGTTCTATATGACCTCTTTCCTCCTGTTTTCTGTGGCTTCTCCAATAGCACGTGTCAACCATCTTGCATTCTGACGGGAAACTTCACTCATTGATTAGTTTATATATTAGAATCTGTAATATCTCCAGCTTCTGTCCTGCTACTGCCTTAACAACCTCGGGTAGTATGCCACCCGGGCCTGCAGCTTTACTATATTTCATCCTTCGCTTTGTCTAAGTATTGGAGTAGAGAGAATCCGCACTGGATGACTGAAGCACATACACAACACTCTCGTAAAGTGAACTTGTGGACAGAAATAGTCCATGAAAGAATCATAGGTCTTTTCTTCTTCGACAAAGCTCTCACTGAGCAGCAATATTACAATTTTATAACGACTGAGCTTATTCCTGCTCTTCCCGCAAGTTCTCCAATTGAAGATGAACCTGATTTACCAAGTGGTAATATTTGGTTTCAGCAAGACGGTGCACCTCCGCACTTTGCACGTCCTGTTCGCGGGTTTCCAAATGGCTGATTTCCTGGCAAGTAGGTTGGTAGATGAGGACCAATATAGTTGCCCTCCAGGTCCCCACATCTTACGTCGCTAGATTTTTTTGTCGGGGTATATCAAATAAAAAATCCATGTTAACAAACCAAACCACCTAAAAATCGGATTAGGTACGAAATGAGTCGAATTAGCCGTGACGTTATTCGCAATGTACAAGAGAACTGTGTCAACAGATTTGCCTATTGTCAAAAAGTCGGTGGAGTGCATTTCGAGCATTATATTTAAAGCAACTGGACCTAATTTGTTAAATAAGAGCCCTTACATTTTAATTGTTGTTATAAATAAAGTTTATGTTTTGATTTATGTTTATGATTTTTATTCCAAAATGTAACAATGTGAGGTATCAAAATTGTGATGGTACCGTGTAGACAATTCAACGACATATCAAAAAAAAAATTGGGTTGGCAGGAGTGGGAAAAATGTAAATTTTATGCAAAAATGTGTATTTTTTACAACTAGAGTTGACGTGTCCGAGCATTTCGTCAAAACACAAACCGTTTAAATTTTATTGATTGAATTTATTTCATAATTTTGCTTAAGGCTTCAGGCTGCTCAAGAACGTAAAACTGAAACAATGTGCTTGACTCTAAAAAACTCGGGACGCAGCAAGTGCGTTATGGTAGTGAATTTTTATTAAATGCTTCAAATTTAAATAACTCAATTTTCTATAAACTTAGAGAGTTTAATTTCAATACGTAGTAAGGTTTTATCTAAGGCAAGATATCCACAAAATTTCATTAAAATAACTTTGTAATTTTCGGAGAAAAAAATTTTTTTCGAAAGAAAATTTAAAATTTGAGTAACTCAATTTTCTCTAAACTTAGAAAGTTAAATTTTGGTACGTAGTAAGGTTGAGGCAACATATATAGTAAATTTCATTGAAACAGCTTTGTTACTTTCGGAGAAAAAAAATTTTTTCGAAAGAAAACTCAAAATTTTTCCGGAAAACCCCGTCTGATTTTTCTGGATAACGAACTCATCCAAGCCATTAATAAAAGACAGGCACTTGCCAAGTTTCATCGAAATCGGTTAATTATTTTTTGAGTTATCATATATATATATATATATATATATATATATATATATATATATATATATATATATATATATATATATATATATATATATATATATAAACATATAAAAATTAAACCTATTTACAAATTAACTTTAATAAGATATTGTGACAATACCTCTCTCAAGCACCCTAAAATATAATCAAAATGTGCACAGTTATATATGTTTTATTTCTTTTTCCCTTGTCTTAATACACTACATATTTTATGACAATCGATTTAATTTACTTATTTGATTTCATAAATAGTGACTTGGAATGAAGTAGACACCACATGTTCAAACATATTAAGAGAATATGAGTAAATCAACAGCAACTGGGAATGAATTCGGTCAGTCGCCCAGCCACGTGGTTAAAAAACACTGTTTGTAAGAGTGGTTACAACTCTAGATCTAAATAAAAGGACTGTAACAGCGGCAGAAGCAGAAGTCAATGGAAGGTTGATGAATGAATCTCATGAGTCAATAAGAAAAGCATTGACTAACCAACAGCAACCACATACTTATGATTTAAACATGTTTCAAATTTGAATAGCTCAATTTTCTGTAACCCTAGAAAGCTGAATTTTGGCACATAGTTAGGTATTTCCCAAAGCAATATATAGACCAAATTTTATCGAAATTTTCGGAAAAACAAATTTTTTTTGAAAGAAAACTCAAAATTTTCCCGGAAAACCCCGTTCGATTTTCCTGGCCAACGAACTCATCCAAGCCATTAATAAAAGAAAGGCACTTGCCGAGTTTCATCTAAATCGGTTAATTATTTTTTGAGTTATCAGACGGATACATATATATATATATATATATATATATATATATATATATATATATATATATATATATATATATATATATATATATATATATATATATATATATATATATATATATATATATATATATATATATATATATATATATATATATATATATATATATATATATATATATATATATATAAAAGCATATAAAAATTCAAACTGACCCCGAATATGGGTTCTAGGGGTCCTAATTCGCGCTCATTTGAAAGAATTTTTGCAAAGTCTCACCATCGATACCTCTCTATTAGTGAATTTTTTTAATAAAAATTCATTAAAAAGTATATCATGCGGGGTTTTATTGGATGCTTTTGTTACATTTTAATTTAACATAAATATATTTCTTTTAAAAAATCACTAATGAGGAGATCTCGACTTTTGAATTTTGAAACAATTTCTTCAAATGAGCGCGAACTAGCCCCCCTAAAATACATATCCAGGGTCAGTTTCAATATATATATATATATATATATATATATATATATATATATATATATATATATATATATATATATATATATATATATATATATATATACATATATATATATATATATATATATATATATATATATATATACATATATATATACATATATATATATATATATATATATATATATATATATATATATATATATATATGTATGTATGTATCACACAATTAACTCAAAAAATAAAAGGCCAATTTTGATGAAATTGGGTCAGTAAATTCTTTTTGCAAGTGGCTTGGATAAGTTAGTTAGCCAAGAAACTCGGACAAGTTTTTCCGGGAAAATTTTACGTTTTCTTCTGGAAAAAAAAAATTAATATCTGCGGAATAAATAAAGCTATGACAACCATATTTGGCAAGCTGGTTTATGTTGTAAAAAACAAACTCTGCACCAAAATTTATGTCTCTATGTTGAAAGGAAAAAGTTATAGGCACTTAATAAAGAGAAATTTTGGTGCCACTAAAAGTCAGAGAAGACGCAATACCAAAATACTGTATGTGTTAAACAATATCTACTAAATATTACAGACAACGTTTAAGGGCGCAAAAAGTTCAAGAAGTTACAAGAAGATTACTTTGAGAATTTTATAATTTTCTCCTGTAAATGTCAAACTGGAGATTTGAAACGTGAAAACTAGTAACTATTGCGGTTTATGAATGGAGAATATTGCATAAAATGTGTATTAGAACGTTCTAGATTTATGCTACTCTTATCATTTGCCAGAAAATTTATTTTAAATAGACCCTTTCTCTGATGCTTTGGCAATAGTTTAGTTAAGTTTATGGTTTAACGGCTGATTTTCGTAGAAAAAATTCTTTAGCTGAGTGCAAACTAGAAAACCTATAATGGTTTTTTCTGTATACATATATACGGGGTGACGCATTTTGCGGTAAATCTCAATATTACTGTCTAAGATAAGAGAAACAATTGTATACGTTAATTATAAGGTGTCTTGAGCTGCTCTTCCAAAATTATTTTAACAATCGCAGTATAGCCCATAAGTTGTTGGTGATACCTACAAATTTTTTTTCGAACATCCCTTATATTATTGCATTTTTGCTTTGCATTTTTTATCGAAATATGATGCATTTTTTTAAGAAAAAAAATCGAGACGCAGTAAGTGAGTTTTGGTAGCGACTTTTCATTAAATGCTTCAAATTTAAATAACCAATATCCTATTAACCTAAGGTTAGTTGGCTAGGAAACCAGTTTCTTCGGAAATATTTTAAGTTTATTTTCGGAAATTTTTTGTACATTTTCAAACAATAAGTTATTTTGATAAATTATGCTACATTGTTTCTACTATATGATTATACTGATAACAAAATTTATGCATGATTGCATTAAAAAGACATTTGCTATTAAAACATTTTGCTTCCATAACGCACTTACTGCGCCCAGACTTTTTAATTGTGGCTTTATATTTTAAACTTATAGTCATTTCTTTGTTTCAGAGTACGTATTGAAGATATTGTAGCTGCGACGTGGAATATAGCCAGCCTTAAGGGCGTTCAATTGAGGTGGGTTGTTTTTAGTGAATTTTCTTAAAAAAAATTCACTAATGAGGAGATCTCGACTTTTGAATTTTGAAAAAATTTCTTCAAATGAGCGCTAATTAGGCCCCCCAGAAAACATATCCGGGGTCAGTTTCAATTTTTATATGTTTATATATATATATATATATATATATATATATATATATATATATATATATATATATATATATATATATATATATTTATATATATATATATATTTATATATATATGTATCACACCGATAACTCAAAAAATAATGGGCCGATTTTGATTAAATTTGGTGAAAAAATTCCTTTTGCAAATGGCTTGGATAAGTTCGTTAGCCAGGAAAATCTGCCTAGGTTTTCCCGGAAAATTTTGTATTTTCTTTCGAAAAAAATTTATATCTCCGGAATTAACAAAGTAAGGACAACCAAATTTGGTACACACGTTTATATCCTTATAAGTAAGTTACCTACCAAAATTTAGCTATGTAGCTCAAAAGACAAAAAAGTTATAAGCATTTAAAGAAAAATAAATTGGGGTTTTCCTCAAAACGTCAAAGTGGCGATTTAAAATGTCAAAATTGGCAATATTTAGGCAAATAACTTGAATCTAATACGGGCTATAGAAATAAAATGTCTCAAGAAGAATGTTTTACAAACCCTAAAGTCTTAGTTTCAACCGTCATTGTCCTTCATTTTACTAAAATATTGGCAGAAAATTCATTTCAAATAGACCCTTTCGCTGATGCTTGGCAGTAGCCTTAGCTATAGAGTTTACCGTTTAATGGTATATAATTTTTGTCGAATTTTCGTAGAAAATCAATAAAGCTCAATATATCCGTTATTATATAAGATATGAAAAAAAATTGTTTATATTAATTATAGGGTGTCTTGAGCTACATCTTAAAATAATATTTGTACAATCACAGGCTGGCCCATAAGTCGTTGGTGATACAAATTTCCTTTTTTTTTAATCAAACATGCCTTATGTTATTGCATTTTTGCATTTTCCATCGAAATATAATGCATGTTTGTAAGAAAAGAAATTCTGGACGCAGCAAGTGCGTTATGGTAGCGAATTTTTATCAAATGTTTCATATTTGAACAGCTCAATTTGCTATTAACCTATAAGGTTGACCAAGAAACGTGTTTTTTTAGGAACACTTTTAGTTTACTTTTGGAAATGTTTGTACATTTTCACACAATAAAGTTATTTTGATGAAACATGCCACATAGTTTTTACTATATAGGTTACACTGGTAACCAAATTTGATGCCTGCTTTCTTAAAAAAACACACATATTTGTTATTAAAAACATTTTAATGAAAATTTTTTTAATCAAACACGCCTTATGTTATTGCATTTTTGTATTTTCCATCGAAATATAATGCATGTTTGTAAGAACAAAAATTCTGGACGCAGTAAGTGCGTTATGGTAGCCAATTTTGATCAAATGCTTAATATTTGAATTGCTCAATTTGCTATTAACCTATAAGGTTGACCAAAAAACGAGTTTTTTCGGGAACACTTTAAGTTTACTTTCGGAATTTTTTTTACATTTTCAAACAATAAAGTTATTTTTATGAAACATGGCACATTGTTTTTACTATATAGATTATACTGGTAACCAAATTTGATGCCTGCTTTCTTAAAAAAACACACATTATTGCTATTAAAAAATAGTTTTATGAAAATTCACTACCATAACGCACTTGCTGCGTCCCGAGATTTTTTTAGTTTTATAGCCTTGCGAAAAATGCGCATAAAGCAAAAAATCGGTTAGAATTTTTTCGTTTTACATATTTTTGCGTAATCGGTTCGCTCTGTGGTAATGTGTTAAAAAGTTTGTGATTTTTTGTGCAATTAATACTGTTATTTGAACAATAAATCAGGTAAGTATTATACATTCTGCTTGACATTTACTGTAATGTAATATATATATATATATATATATATATATATATATATATATATATATATATATATATATATATATATATATATATATATATATATATATATATATATATATATATATATATATATATATATAGATATATATATATATATACTAAAACAGGATTGATAACACGGCATTTATGTACTATACAAGGAGAAAGGTTTAAGGGCAAAGCCGCAAGGAGACAATTTATTTATTATTTGTCTCCTTGCGGCTTTGCCCTTAAACCTTTCTCCTTGTATAGTACATAAATGCCGTGTTATCAATCCTGTTTTAGTTAATATAACTAAATCCGGATGTTCACGCAGGTGATTTCTTTGCCTCCGTAGCTTTTTTGGTTGTTTCCCTCGGATTGAGGGTCTTCCAAATGTTGCTGCAATTGTGCACTGGTTGCCTGTTGTGACTTCGTATATTACCATCTTCATCCAGAGTGTTACCATCTTCACCTGGCTATACCGTACTGATGATGGCTAATAAGCCTGAAACACGTGTTTGCGGTTGTCTCCTTGCGGCTTTGCCCTTAAACCTTTCTCCTTGTATATATATATATATATATATATATATATATATATATATATATATATATATATATATATATATATATATATATATATATATATAAATCCAGTGATAAAAATGTATTTTTGGTTTCGTTTAATAATGCACCAGATAATACCATTCTTCAATGTATAGGTAAGGACCTATTCAATATTTATATTCGACAATATTATTTTTATAGCATATTATGCCTATTCTTTTACCTTGTGACATTTCCTTATTTGTAGGTAATAATCATTTTTCTTTCAGCGAGAGGTAAATGTTTTCTGTTTTTACTAAATATTATTTTTTCTTTCAGATTTGGTGAGTTGTATTTTGTGGTTTGGATTTTACTTATTGCCCTATATTTCTTATTGTTTACCATGTATATATATATATATATATATATATATATATATATATATATATATATATATATATATATATATATATATATATATATATATACCCCTACTACTACTACTACACAGTAGTAATTATTTTTAGATTTAAGAATATTGTTGTTATTCTTTTAATATTCTGTTTTGTTGATTTTATTACCCTTTCTTTTCAGGTATAATATAATTTTTCCCATTTCAGGCTTAATTTTATATTTCTTTCAGAAAACTACTAATTTTTTTCAGATTTTTTTATTCGACGAATCCTTTGAGTAATCAGCAGGATGAGTGAACAAACAGTATGGTATGGTATGATATTTTTAATTCGTTCTTAACACAACAAATTTATTTCGCTCTAAAAGGGACGCGATACCAGATCGAACGAACATATCAAAGTTTACAAGCTGACGTTAGACTACGTTAGCCGATGTTAGCTGATGTTAGCCGATTTGCACACTGAGCCAACTTGGCTCCTCGGGTCTTTTATTTCAATGCATTTTCTCTTTGTGTATTATATATTTTATAGTATAAATCGTATGTGTACATGTATTTTTTTAAGTTGTGATTCTATCATCATCGTCATAGTCTAAAGGCGACGTCAACTTGTCGTCGCAACCATGAATTTTTGTCTTTAGCAGCTCTTTTGATTTCATTGTAGCTTACGCAATTCATCAATTAAACCAGATTTTCCCGAAATTTTCGTATTCCTCTACCTATTTCTTTCTTTCCAAGTGCGTGCCTCGCAAATAATATTGTTAAAAAGTTATGTCTCAGAATATGTTTCACAAACTTTACATCCCTTTTTTCAATTTCTTTCAGTAAGCATATTTTTTCTTTTCCCTCTCCTATCACATTTGATTCGTTTTTCTATCGGCGTATCTTGTCTTGCTGCTCTTTCACATTTTAAAAGCTTATAATTTCTTTATTTTCTGCTTACACAAAGTGCAGCTTTGCGCCTCATACATTATAACACTCCATACGTATGATTTGGTGAACCGTTTCCTCAGGGACAAATTATAATGTTTATAAATAACAATAGTATTGTTTTTACTACATCTCAGTTATTTGCTACGTTTACCATCATCAGTAACAATACTTCAAAGGTATTTGTTTAAGTCGTTGGTTGTTTAACTTTATATCCATTTTCGCACTCACAGCCTTACTTATTTTTATTACTTTTGCTCTCGTTATATTGATTTTCAGTTTAATTCTTCTTAACGCACCATCCCGTACACTAAGCATTATTTGCAATTGTTTATCTCTTTTTACTATCTGCGCCATGTCATCTGCGTACCTTGTGTATGGAACTTTTTTCCGTTTTTTTTATTGTCATTTCTTTTTCTCCATCCTAATAATAATGAACTAAGACAATTCGCTAAAAAATATACGGAACATAAATTACGATAATGGGAATCTTTTACGTACACCTTTCCTTATTTTAGCTTCAATCTCATATCCGTTAACATATATTATGGTACTTTGATTCTGGTATGGATTAGAAATAATGAGCCTATGTATCCAATCTAATCCAGCTCGCTTCATTTTATAAAACAGTATTTCCGACTCCACATGTTCCCAGGTCTAAAATGGGTACAAACCTAACTTTATTCTTCTCAAGCCTCCTCAACTTTTTGTTTTAACAGTATTTACAATACCACTTTTGCAAGGCCTACAGAGGCAACAAACTTAACTCTATTCTTTCCAAGTCTCTTTCTTCTATTGTTTTACAGTATTTCCAATTCCACATTTTCCAAGACCTACAAAGTAAACAAACGTAAATTTATTCTTCTCAAACCCCTCTCTTATATTGTTTTAACGGTATTTGCAATTTGACATTTTCACGGGCCTACAAAGGCAACAAACGTAATTATATTCTTCTTAAGCCCATTTCTCCAATTATTTTAACACTATTTGCAATTCTACATTTTCCCAGGCCTACAAAGGCAACAAACGTAACTTTATTCCTCTAAAGCCTCTCTCTTTTATTGTTCCCCTTTTTACAAGGCCTACCAAGGCAACAAACGTAACTTTATTATTCCCAACTCCCTTTCTCATATTGTTTTAACAGTGTTTGCAATTCTGCATTTTCCTGGGCATACAAAGGCAATAAACTTAATTATATTCTTCTGAAGTCCCTTTCCCCCATTGTTTTAACACTATTTACAATTCTGCATCTTCTCAGTGCTACAAAGGCAACAAACGTAACTTTATTCTTCTCAAGCCTCTTTCTTTTATTGCTATAACAGAATTTACAAATCCACATTTTTCAAGACCTACAGAGGCAACAAACTTAACTATATTATTCTCAAGCCTCTTTCCTCTGTTGTTATAAAAGTATTTTCAATTCCACATTTTCCAGGGCCTACAAAGGCAATAAACGTAACTTTATTCATCTCAGGCCCTTTTCTTATATTGTTTTAACAGTATTTGAAATTCTACACTTTCCCTGGCACACAAAGGCAACAAACGTAATTATATTCTTCTCAAGTCTATTTATTTCATTGTTTTAACAGTATTTCCAATTTCACATTTTTCAAGGGCTACATAGGCAACAAACGTAACTTTATTCTTCTCAATCCCCTTTCTCATATTGTTTTAACCACTTTTGCAAGGCCTACAGAGGCAACAAACTTAACTCTATTCTTCCCAAGCCTCTTTCTTCTATTGTTTTAACAGTATTTCCAATTCCACATTTTCCAAGACCTACAAAGTGAACAAACATAACTTTATTCTTCACAAACCCCTCTCTTATATTGTTTAAACCGTATTTGCAATTTTAGTTTTTCCCGGGCCTACAAAGGCAACAAACGTAATTATATTCTTATCAAGCCCCGTTCTCCTAATATTTTAAAAGTATCTGCAAGTCTCCATTTTCCTAGGCCTACAAAGGCAACAAACGTAACTGTATTCTTCTCAAGCCCCTTTCTCCTATTGTTTTCACAGTATTTGCAATTCTAAATTTTTCAGGCCTACAAAGGCAACAATCAACTATTCTTGTCAAGCCCCTTTCTCGTATTGCTTTAAAAGTATTTCTAATTATACATTTTCTCAGGGCTGCACAGGCAGCAACTTTATTATTCTCAAGCCTCTGGGAAATTAAAACAAAGGAGATGTTTTAATTTCCCAAGCGTACAAAGGCATCAAACGTAACTTTATTCTCATCAAGCCTCTTTCTCCTATTGTTTTAACAGTAGTTCTGCTCTACATTGCCCCAGGACTACAATGACAACAAACGTAACTATATTGTACGCAAGCTTCTTTCTCATATTCTTTTAGATTTCAAATTATGGTAAATGTAGCAAATATCTGAGAAGGAACATCGCGAAGGCAAAGCAAGCGTTCAATAGACAAAATATTCGTCTCACTAAATTCTCACCGAATCACTCCTTTTACATTTTAACTTGTACTTGAGGAAGAGGTTCATCACGTCGCACGTATAAAGTTTTACAATGTGTGTGGTGGAAAGGTTGATTTTAAATATATGCATGAAAAAGATGACAAAGACAAGCTACACTTACTGAATGACGAATAGGAGACGAGAAAAAATATGCTTTCTGGAAGAAATTAAGAGAAGGAAGACAAATTTTATTGAACATGTGCTGCAGTATAATAAGTTTCTAAACACATTCTTTAAAGAACACATACTTGGCAAAAAAGGAAAGAGGTAGACCAAAAGGAAACTTTTTAAAAACCTCATCCAAATTATTAAGTGTGGGAGCTACAATCAAATGAATAGAGCCGCTAGAGACAGAGTCATAGTTGCGACAACAAGATGCCGCTTTTAGACTCTGATGATGGCCCTATTTTTTACGATGATGCGCAACTTTATTCTACATTTATTGGCATGCCTACTGGTTGGATTTTCGTGTATTTGCGGTTTTTGGAACACTAATACTTTTACCCTTAATAAACTTTCTGGACGGTTCTTCCGACTTATAACGTTTCGTAATAAGTTCAAGCAGTTCATGTTTTTATTTTCCAGCATAAATTTTTCAAAGTTTCTCTGTTAATTTGTCCTCGCCAGGCAAGTTTTTCTTGTCTACGTTCCGTTGGGATCTATCAAATTCTCCCCATTAAATGAACGAGCCCAGATCATCTACGTTTATTTTCTCCATCTTCTCAATATACTTTTTTCACAATTAATTCCACTTCCGTGATACAACCCGTTTTTTTTACTGGGCTTATCAGTGTTAATATTTGTATTCCCTTTCCAACAATAAACTTCCATCTAATACCTTTATGGCGCTACTTTTTGTTATTCTACCGTTTTTACTAGGGGTAAGCATTATCCGAGCGTCATTTTTTCATGTATGGTATATTTTCTTTACCCTTAGTATAATTTGGCTGATAAATAAGTATCTACCTGTAAATGTTATAGACGCGATATTCATGCCTATCTGGAACTGTCGCTACCAGTTTTCTGAAAATTCAGCTTCACCAGTACTTCCACTCACTCTTGTTCTTTACACATCTTTTGCATTCATACTTATTTTGCTGTCCTACGTTTTTGTTTGCTCATATTTTACTTTTTTTATATTTGCTGTAGGGCTCTTCATTCCTGATTTTTCCCACCTGTAGCATTCTTGTATTAACTTGAGTACTTCTGGTGTCATCCATGGTGTCGTTGGTTCTAGTTATTGTAAAATAATTTTTCCACATCTGGCTTCAAACCACTGTTTACTTCTATCCATTAAGATACTCTGCAGCTAAACTTACTTTGTTTGTTTCTGCTTTGAATTTTTCCAATTCCTCTGGGTCTTTTACTTGGGACATTTAATTTCCTGGCAACATTTTTTAATGGTGTATTGTTTTATCTTCATTTCTATTGTGTTCGTATAATTTATCTTATACGGTATTTTTTTTTCAGGTGGCGAGGGTGCTCAAATACCTCCTCGTGGTCCTCGCTGGAGTGTAATATATAATAAATCTATGTACCTGCGTTTTTTTAATGAATTAAAGCTTTATCTAACCTTGAATACATATGGCACAGGTTATCAAAAACGTTTAGATAATGAGGAATAGTGCACATTTTTTTATTCTCCTCTTATTCAATTCTCCACATTGTATAAAATCAATTGCCATATAAAATTTAAATTTTTAACTAATATTTTTCCTGTAAAAAAATATAGAAAATCAAACTAATTGTCTCCGCGCCAAAACGCAGCCGTAAAGAAAGACGGCCTACTGTGACGTCACGATCCGGTATCGGCCAAACGAGTCTCGCTTACACACACAGATATCCTCATATCATTAGTGTTTATGCGACTTACGTGTGCCGGATAGTTATTGTTATCAACTTATATTATTGTTAATACCTATATACTCGTATTAATTATTTTAAAACCTGTACAGTCTTATATTATAGCTACAAAAGTTGGATTTGTCCAAGGACAATCTTATAATTTACCAAAAATTTATGTACTAGCAATGTTTGCGTTTTTAGGAATTTCACGGGTGCTGAGCTAAAAGGAGTGAAAGCTGGGTGGTATGTGTCTGATATGAACCTTATTTTATTTTATCCAGTAAATATCTTTGTTGGATTTTATGTAGTAATTTCTTATAAAATATAATGTAAATAAAAGCATAACCTCAAAATGTTCTCCATTCAAATAATCTAAAAATATACACCATTTCTTCCTGATTTTCTCATCCTTAGGTACATTAAAGAATAATTTATTGGGGGTAGTTATTGTTGTGGAAGTACATTTGGGCACTTTACAGCACTTATAATATTTATGTCCAGGCACTGCTATGTCTTTCGCCTTGTAATTCTGAATCTGCTGAAGTCATCACACAGTCACGCACTAAACTAGGTTAAACACGACTTACTACCTTTGAACCTATATTATATACTAAACGCCAAAACTACTTAAAATTATGATAAAACTGCTCAGAATTCGATGCAAACACAACGGTATCACGCAGATATACCGGATCGTGACGCCACAAACCTCATCACCAATCAGATCGCGTTTTCGCCCACCCTGTCTTTTTGAATTATATTCAATATTTCAATAATTAATTACTAATTAGTGGTTCACTTTAAGGGGGGTTTACTTATATACATATATTTTTAGAGTATTTTGCTGTACTGTAAATATTTTTTTCATCAAAAGTAAATTATATGCTACTTCCTCATTGTAAGCTATATAATAGTTTTGGATTGCAACGCTTCAAAACTTTATAGCTAAAGTTATTTTTAGTTAGCTTTCGATGCTTTATATTTAAAACGCTTGAATTGTGTAGACGCCGCAGCCAATACACATATTTACGGTACAAGTTTTTTTTTGCTGTATATTGGTGCACCAAATTATGTTTTATAGGTTAATTTAATCTTATATTTTTGTTTTGAATTTTTAAACGTAAGTAATGTGTTTATAAGTTTGAGTCAAAGATTTATTATATGTTGCATACCAAATTTTGAGCAACTTTATTTACAGGTCTGACACGAAAGGTAACTAACCCCTTTAACTTTCGTTACCTTTAAATGAGAAAATAATACATTAAATTATGTTTCTTCGTAATTTTTAGAAAGATCTTAAATCATCGTCATCATCATAATCACAATCTAAGTGCGATGTCGCTCTATCGTCGCAACCATGTTCTCTGTCAGCAGGAGTTGTCTTTATTAATGAATTTTTCATAAAACGAAAAATTCACTCGGATCTGTGTATATATATATATATATATATATATATATATATATATATATATATATATATATATATATATATATATATATATATATATATATATATATATATATAGATGTGTGTGTGTGTATGTATGTATGTATGTATCACACCAATAACTCAAAAAAAATAATAGGCAGATTTTAATGAAATTTGGTACGTACCTTTCTTTTGTAAGTGGCCTGGATAAGTTCGTTAGCCAGGAAAAGCTGATTAGTTTTTCCGGGAAAATTTTGGGTTTTCCTTCGGAAAATTTTGGTATCTCCGAAAATAACAGCGTTATGACAACTAAATTTGACGTATGCGTTTCCACTGTCGAACTTACCCCACATGCTAAAACTCAGATCCCTAAGTTGAAGGAGTAAAAAGTTATAGGCATTTTAAGAGAAAAATAAATGGGTGCCACTGGTGATCAGAGGAAAGCACAAGAACAAAATATGTTGTGTGATTTACAAAACCAATTGAATATTACATCCAACGGTTAAGTTTTCTTGACACAAAAACGTCAAGAAATAGCAGAAAAAATATTTTGAAAATTTGATAATTTTTCTTCTTGAAACGTCAAAATTTGAAATTTTCAGAGACAACGAATTTGGAACACATATGGATTATGTAGACGATATGTCGTAAGAAGTGTGTTTTACAAAGCCTTAACATTTAGCTTCAACCATCATTGTCCTTCAATTTACTAAAATATTTTCGGAAAATGGATTTCAAATAGACCCTCTTTCTGATGCTTGGGCAGTAGTTTCAGCTATAGAGTTTATGGTCTAATAGTCTATATTTTAGAATTTTCGTCGAAAAAATTCGTGATTGAGAAGACCGCGACTTATGAATTTTAAAAAGATTTCTTCAAATGAGCGCGAACTACAACCCCAAAAACCCATATACGGGGTCACTTTCAGTTTTTGTGTTTACACATATACAGGGTGACGCTTTTCTACGGCAACGCTCAATATATCCGTTATTATACAAGATATGACAAAACAGTATATATATATATATATATATATATATATATATATATATATATATATATATATATATATATATATATATATATATATATATATATAATTAATAGGGTATCTCGAGCTGCATCTTATAAACTTATTTTCACAATCACAGAGTGACCCATAAGTCGTTGGTGCTACACACTTTCTTTTTCCAATAGAACGCCACCTTATTTTATTCCATTTTTGTGTTTGTCAGCGAATTATAATGCATGTTTGTAAGAAAAAAAAAATTGATATCGTTCATCGTTTTTGAGTTATTTCAATTGGTTTGCAACCTTTCGCGTTTTTGCACATATTTCAAACACATATTACAAATTGTGAAACGGCGTTTTTATCAATAGATAGCGGAGGTCCATGGAAATGACGCATTCAGAGAGTTTTTTGTTTATATTACTCGTCGAAAAATCGAGCTGCTGTAATGGGCACGCTCAAATAGTGGCTGAATTTTAAACGTTTTCGCAGAAATGTTTTTAGTGTTTCTGTGGAATTTATTTTTGTAAGATTTGTGTGATATGTTGGTAATTAATAATAAATGTTTAGTAAGTTATTGTAAAAGAAAAGTTGTCGAATTTTGGTGAAAAATGTAATTTAGGGTAACATTACTGAAGACAATTTCTGTAAAAAAAATGGTGATTTTCTGTAAAAGAAATTTTTGCACATTTTCATTATTTTTTTTTAAATTTTGGTCCTAAAGCTGTTGTGAATAATTATATCCTGGCAGGTGTGTAAACAGCTTAATGAGGTTCGTTGGCCAGGAAAATCGGACCAGTTTTTTTCTGGAACTTTTAAGGTTTTTGGGGAAATGTTTGTACTTTTTGAAGCATCAAAGCTATTTTAATGAAATACCGTAGATTGTTACTAATATATAGGTTATACTGCCAGCCAAACCTCCTTCTTTTAAAAACAAGACATATTTGCCATTAAAAGCTTTTAAAAGAAAATTCGCTACCATAACGCACTTGCTGCGTCCCGTCGTTTTTCATTATAAATTTCACACCTTATCAGTTGTGCCAGGATTTTTAGAAGCTTTCCACTAGATCTACCTGTTATTTTTGTTAAGTATGTGTGTTCCAAATTGTGTTTCAATTTCTGTTAGGAAGCATCTTTTTTCTCTCACCCCTTCTGGTACACTTATTCACATTTCTATCGGTATACCGTATCTTTTTAATTTTTCTCTAGGTTCACATTTCAAAAACTTTTATTCTCGTAATGTTCTGCTTAGTCACAGTCCAGGTTTCCGCCCCATATATTACCACACTTCATATGTTCGACTTGATCAACTCTTTCCTCATGTTCAAGTTAAAATGTTTATGACTGAGAGGATTTATCTATTGAATGCTTGCTTTGCCATCGCGATCCTCTCTCTCAAAATTTGTTACATTTACGGTCATCTGTAATAATACTCTCGAGGTACGTGAACCATTCTACTTGTACAAGTCGTTGGGCATTTAGCTTTACATCCATTGCGCAGTCCTATCCTTGCCAATTTCTTACTTCTGTTTTCGCATTATTAATCGTTAGTTTCATTTGCTTTAACACGTTATCCAGCTCAATCAGCATTCTTTGTAATTCTTTTTCATTTTCTCTTATCAGCGCTATGTCATCTACAGACCTTATGCAATGCAACCTTTGTCCATTACTGTTGATATCTGCTGTCTTTTCCTTCAGGCTATTTATGGTATCTTCTATGAATAAATTGGACAAATATGGGGGTAATGGGCCTTCTTGCTGTGTACATTTTCCTAATTTAGATTCAGTTTCATATCCGTTATTATACAGGGCGATTTACGTAAGCAGTGCAATAGAAGTTTTCAACTTGCAGTTGGATTATAAACGTGAAATTTGGCATGCTACCACAATCGATGATAACTGTTCCAGCTAAAACATTTGCCGTCCCCCAGCTATAGAGTGTGTGCCAAAAGTCGGTGCCAAATTTCCTATTTTAAATAGAAACCTATATTTCTTTCACAAGAGGTTCGATTGGCCTTATAATTATGAGTTTAGGCAACTTAAGTCATATGAACTTATCTATTGCAGTTTTTGACATATGTCGTTTCTTGTAAAAAAAATTCGACGTGGTAGCTTATTTAAATTTAACGAACTTATCCAAGCAACTTACAAAAGGAAGGTACCTACCAAAGTTCATCAAAATCGGCCCATTATTTTTTGTTATATGTATATATATATATATATATATATATATATATATATATATATATATATATATATATATAATGGTGGTGCTAATGATAACAATATGTGCGAATGACATTATGCCACAGCCAAACCCGCTTAAATTAAAAAAAGTCTGGACGCAGCAAGAGCGTTATGGTAGTGAATTTTTATTTTATAAAAATGTTTTTAATAGGAAATATAATGTTTTTTTAAAGAAAGCTTGCATCAAATTTGGTTACTGATATAACCCATATAGGAGAAACAAGGTACCATATTTCATCAAAACAACTTTATTGTTTGACAATATACAAAAATCTTCCGAAAATAAACTTAAAATGTGCCCAAAAAAACTGGTTTCCTGGCCAACTCAGGTTAATAGTATATTCAGCTATCGAAAGAAACATTTTATGAAAAATCGCTACCATAACGCACTTGCTGAGTCCCGAATTTATGGGTCACCTGTGATTCTAAAAATAATTGTATAAGATGCAGCTTCAGACATCGTATAACTAACATAAAAAATTTTTTCTCATATCTGGTATAATAATGGATATATTGAGCTTTACCCTAGAAATGCGTCACCCTGTATATATGAAAACAGACAAACACTGAAACTATACTGGATATATGGGTTCTATGGGGCCTAGTTCGTGCTCATTTGAAGAAATATTTTCAAAATTCAAAAGTCACTAAAATGGTATCCAACTTTATGAGTAAAATTGTGATGGCCAAAAGTAAATATGAATATAAGAAGAAGAGCATGCCTGCATTTGTATTACAAATGTCAGAAAACAAAATACTTATTTACATGTCACTTTGAAAGTAGATCTGACATTTATCAAAATAATTTTTCAGTTGAATATGACATGTACTGTTGCCGTAGACTGTTATGCACTATTGTATTACGCCTTATAAGAATCTTTTTTTTGTGGAGTACGAAAGGTTATTTTACTGTTTAAACATTTTTTCATCCTTCAACCTGAAATGGTTTTCGTCTCATTTAACGTTGTTTCATTATAGCGTCACAGCAAGTTTTAGAATCTAGAAATTATTCTATTTTGTGTGAATTTTTTATTTTCCTTCAATTATAAATGATAATTTTAAGTAAATTCCTATATTTTCTGTGCCCAATGTGTTGAACGGATGCGAAACGGGAGACGGAAATTTCATTTAAAGTTAAAATGACGAAGAGAACTTTTATTCTAGGCACGAGCGTTGTTTCCATTTTTTTTTATATTAATAACATTTATAGGTTAATTAGCAGATTAGCGTATTGTTCGTTTTTTTTTTAAATTCAGAAACATGCTTAGAGGAACCCCTTTATGAATTAACCATCGAATAAATGCTGTGATATCAATTCCACACTACAGTTAAGAGACCTAAAGTAAATTATGCACAGTGCCCAATTTAAAAAAAAACGCTGAATAATAGGCGTAATGTGATTCCTTAAAATTAAACAAATAACTTAAACTACTACCAAAGCATCACATAAAGGGTCTATTTTAAATTAATTTTCTGCAAATATTTTAATAAAATAAAGAGTATTTTAACTTCTTATGACATTTATGCTGTATAACCGTTCATGTAGGTTCTCTATCTAGAACATGTCAATTTTGACGTTTTGAATCGCGACTTTTTTGACGTTTTAAGAATAAAAACTTATAACTTTTTTTATTTTAACGCAGATATTCGAATTTTGGTGCATGGTTTTCTTTTTATGATATAAACCCTCGCACCCAATATGGTTGCCCTAACTTTGTTATTTCCGGACATATAAAAATTTTCCGAATGAAAACGCAAAATTTTCCGAGAAAAACTAGTCCGATTTTCCTGGCTAACGAACTTATCCAAGCCACTTGCAAAGGGAAGGTACTTACCAAATTTTATCAAAATCGGCGTATTATTTTTTTGAATTATCTGTGTGACACATAAATATAAACATATTACGTCTGAAACCGACCTCGGATTTGGGTTCCAGGGGTCTCAAATAGCGCCGCTTTGAGGAATTTTTTTCAAAATTCAAAAGTCGCGATCTCCTCATTAGTGAATTTTTTAAAGAAAATTCACTAAAACATACTTCGACGAACTATAATTTCAGTTTCAATTAATTTCTTTGGTATAATTATATCGAGAGCAAAAAATACGAGAAGTAGCGTGACATTGATCGATAAGAGTAATAAATCTCAACCAATTTGAAACGTTTAAGATGTTTCTTAAGACCAAATCTACGCAATATCTACGAGAAACGTTCAGCTGAAATTGCGAATTCTAAACTCATTTACATTTTATGAAACCATATTTTTGTGTAAAAGTCAGTAACAGATGTGTTTTCAGAAGCCTGGAAAGAAGTTTTAATGATACAGGCAAATTGCGTTCACATTTAAACAATAACGGGTCATATAAAAATCGTTTAGATAATGAATGAATGTTGGATATCAATTTTCATTAAAAAAAAACTATTATTTTCCTACGTCTTAAAAATGATACACAACGCTAACAAAATATGTAATATGTGTATGTAAAATCTTTTTTATATGCCTGGCCTAATTTCCAAATTTACAACGTATTTTTAGTGAATTTTCTTTTAAAAAAAATGCACTGATGCACTTTTGAATTTCTTAAAATGAGCGCCAACTAGCCCCCTAGGTACCAAAATTTAAGTCTATAATTTTAGACAAAGTTATGGGCATTTAAAGAAAAAAAAATTGGGGTTTTCCTCAAAACGTCAAAGTCGCGATTTGAAACGCCAAAATTGGCAGCATTTAGGCAAAGCACCTGAAACAAATACGGATTATGTAAAGAAAATGTCGCAAGAATAGTGTTCTGCAAACCCTTAAGTTTCAGCTTCAACCGTCATTCTCCTTCAGTTTACTAAAATATTTGCAGAAATTTATCTGATGCTTTGGAGGTAGTTTTAGTTACGCTTGTGGTTTAACGGTCTATAATTTTTAGCTAATTAGCGTAGAAAAAATTCGTTAATGAAGAAGCCGCGACCTTTGAATTTTTAAAAGATTTCTTCAAATGAGCTGAAACTAAGCCCTCTAGAATCAATATCCGGGTTTAGTTTCAGTTTTTATCCATTCACATATATACAGGCTAACGAATCGCTACGGTAAAACTCAATATAGTTGTTATTATACAAGATACGAGAAAAAGTTGCATACGTTAATTATAGAGTGTCTTGAGCTACATCTTTTAAATTATTTCGACAATTACAGTGTGGCTCATAAGTCGTTGGTGATAGCTACAATTTTATTTCGAACACCCTTATATTATTGCATTTTTCCATTTTTATCGAATTATGATGCATTTTTGTAAGAAAAAAATCGAGCCGCAATAACTGCGTTTTGGTAGTGAATTTTTACTTAATGCTTCAAATTTCAGTAACAAAATTTGCGATTAACCCAACGTTTCTTGACTATGAAACCACTTTTCTCGGAAACATTTTAAGTTTATTTTCGGAAAATTTTTGTAAATTTTTAAACAATATGTTATTTTGATAAAATATGGGACATTGTTTCTACTATATCTCTACTTGCATTAGAGAGGCATATCTGATATTAAAAACATTTTTATGAAAATTCACTTCCATATCGCACTTGCTGCGTCCTAACTTTTATATTACTCGGTAATTGGCCAAGGTTGTCAATTTTGTAACGCTTCTCTGGCATTCATTAAATAAGAATGGTCCTCTATACGGACGTTTATTATATATAAAACTAGTATTGTTCACTTGTAAAGTGCCTTTTCTCTAGGAGATAGGAAAAAATGTTATGGAGAAAAGATGATGGGAGAAAAACTGAGTAGGAATACTAAATTTTAAAATCCTAAGCCTACTTTTATAATAAAACAATGTTTTGACGGTTGTCAAAAATTACGAATTGTAATTTATGTCGTAGCTGTGGTCTAAAACTGAGCCGAAGTTAACTGGGAAGTAAAAAAATGACAATTATGCCAAATATCAAAGTAGGCTTAGGATTTAAAAATTTTGTATTCCTACTCAGTTTTTATTTATGATCATCTTATATCTCCTAGAGAAAATGCACTTTACTTGTGTAAAAAATTAGTTTTTTGTAAATTTCCAAAGCATACTTGATTTTTGGAAATTAACACAAATTATTTTCTATTCAAGCAAGGCTTATTCCCAAAAAGGGAAGTTTGAACTCAAAAAATTACAGTCTTTTTCATCTATTCAAGCGTCGATCCGGGGAAATACTATATATATATATATATATATATATATATATATATATATATATATATATATATATATATATATATATATATATATATACTTTTATATGTGTCTATAATTTGCGATTGTCTGATTGATTAGATTTAAAATATATTTATCTATGGAGGTAATTGTTATCCCAAATATGCTGCGCAACGCATGACTATCTATAGTACTATATCTCAGTTGTGTTGAATGTATTTTTAAATCTAGTTCAAATAAATCTTTTAGTTTGTCCAACATATTTAAGTTTGTGACGGTGTACTTCCGAAGGGTGGAGTGATTCGGTGTTCGGTTCGGTCAGAATACATGCCAACTCGAGCGCCACCACTTTATTGGAAATTTTTACGCTTTGGGGGAAAGTTGAAGCCCCAAACAACGGAAAATAAAGGGAATGGACCTCCCTACTCGCAATATTGCTATCTTTCCGACTGATTCGGAACTCGGTCACCAGGGAAGCTTTCATTCATCTAGTTACAATGAATACTATACGATTTGGTTGAAATTAAAGATTGTAATTATAGCACGTCCGTGCGAACACTGACTTGTATATCCGTTTAACGCGGCAATAGAATTGTTTAATGTGATGTTTTGTAATTCTATTATAAAACGACTAAATTATTATGTTGCAATATTTAATTACTTGTAACGAGATTTCCTTAAAAATAAAATAAAATGTTTTGTATTTACCAAAGTGTATATTACACAATGCTTGGAATTTGCTAATTTGTTTATTGATTCAAAAATTATTCTCGATAGGTTTTTCGTGTATTTTGGAAAAAAGAATTTTGAAAATACAACAAAATGCTTTCTAATTATAATACGTACTATAAAAATAACTTTGTAATATTATCAATAATTAATTATGTTGCATTTACGAAAAGAAAACTTTGTAAAATGCAGTGGAATAAAAGAAACATTTTGTAAATGCTATTAACTAGATATTTGGCATTTGCGAAAAATTAATTTTGAAAAATAAATCCCAGTATTATCAAAAAAAACTTTTGTGAATACTATTAATAAAATAATTTGAATCTACGAGAAATGAATTTTCTAAATACATAAAAGACACAACTGAAATGGAAATGAATGAAAAATGATTGACTTACACAAGGGAAACTTCCTTGTTGGTCATTTGTGGCTTTTCTTCCAACGCCTTGATCTGTCTTCTTGGATTTTGGTTCTTGGTGCCAACACAAACTTTCAAAAACGACACGACAATTTGGTGAACTCTAAGGTTACAAAAAAGTCGTTACCGGATACGGTTCGCAGCGCCAGTTAAATAATGCCCTTTTGGATTCTTGATAAAAAATATTTTATTTAAAACCAAAACTACATCAAAATACAGTCTGGCGATACCCGGTGTCCCAGCCGTCCTGACGGCACTGTTTGGAGGCATTGTTTTTTTTTTCAACTTGATAGGGAGGACTTTCTTTATTTTGTCGAGGGGAAGTTTCCATCTCCCTAGCGAGACACTACCTCAAGTCGTAGAGGGTCAGTATGACTGCATCGCATGCTTGAGGGTCCGTAATTGATTAGTGATAGTAGAAATTAGAACAAGCCGTTAGCTGATCTTGATATTGCACCTAGTGTTGGCTTTTAATTCGCACATTGCATGCCTGCTTGAATCGACCACCCGCCCGTTGGCGATCCGCTTACAGGCTTAGAATTCACAACTCCTCTTCATGATACCGCCCGTATAACTCGCGAATATTTCTGTTTCTGCCTCTGGTATCTAATAAATTAATTTGTTATCCAATAAGTTAGTTTAGACGTGTGGTATTTCGGGAGAACCCCTTGTGTCAATATTTCTTTGTATATATTTTGGAAATATTTCGCCACCAATATTTTTGTAAATAGATTATTTGTTTTATACGGTGTTTCAGTCAACGCTTCCCAACCAATCCACCCCAACCTAATACGCAACATTCTGATCTCTAATACACAGGCCCAAATTAAGGAGTCCTGAGAGACTTCGCCCGAGGACTTAGGTGAACCCTGTCTTCACTGAAGTTTACTCCGGGTCCGGGTAACTGTAAATAGCAACGGAGGACAGAGATATAATCCTGAGGGAGCGCAGCGACTTCCTTTAAACCCTCGCTGCTGACGCCTGAGACAATCCCGTAATAAAGCCGTATTGGTAAGTCCCGTGGAAATCTCCCCATATTAGAGAAAGATAACCTTATCCCAATTTGACCCCTCACAACATATATATATATATATATATATATATATATATATATATATATATATATATATATATATATATATATTATAGGCCACTTTTGATTAACGTTAAAATCTATTTTCTAGTAATTATTATCCCAAATATGCTGAGCAGCGCATGACTTTATGTATGGTACTATATATCATTTGTGTTGCCTAAATTTAGTTTCAATGGATCTTTTAGTTTTACAACAAGTTTACAATATATTTAATATATCCCTGACATCCACTGCCCTCATCCGTACTATGTTAATAATTTTTTTACTAGGCAAATAGAGTTGCCGTTATATTTGGCTACGTCCTTAATGAATTATAATTTTTTGTTATATTTATCTTTAGTTAACTAAAGCTGTACTACTAACCTATGAACTAACAAACTTAGACTAGCCAATTGTTGATGCTAACCTTATTAGCGATTTAATGATCGTCCGGTCTTGAAAATGTGAATTGGGTTCTCCAAGGTGTGCTTATATAGTCTCATATTGTGAAGTTTTTGTTAACCTACTTAATTTAGAGTGACTGCCATTCAGTAAAAAATTGCGAAAAGTATAGGTATGCTATTAGAACAAAATCACCACATATCAGCTCAAAAAGGTCAAACATATAGTCACGCAAGTAATTTATTTTTTTTTATTTTTTTTTATTAGAGTTTTGACTTTGAGAACTGGCTCATTCAGTCACTGTCAATTTTCAAAATGAACAAGGGTGCATCTGACCTTGCTTTTCATTATGGAAAACCCTGTCTTAAGAATGTTAATCTAACAAGCTCTTTAACTTTTTTCTTTTAACTTCTTTTATCTCTCTATAGGCTTGTTGTTTACTAAAAATATATCTTAAAATTAAAACTGACATACTCCACTCAACACATACGCGAGCCCATATACACTCATGTATACGCACACACGTCAATAGGCTTTATACGTTCAGTACTTAACACTATGTGCAGGACAGAAAATGCACATTATCGCTTCATGTGCACATACACACACATACATATGCATGCACACATCTACACTACAAGTTGTTGCAGGAGAAACACCGGGACACTTTTCACACCAATGGAGCCTGTCATGGTGACTTTTTAACGTACTGGGGAGGCTGCGGTCAAAAGAGGTTAACACAAGGAAAGACACAAAGGAACTAACTTTTATCTCTCTGACTATAAAATAATCTGCTAAGTTTATTTAGTATCCTTTAAGACTATATAGTATATTGCCACTAGTACAATATTTATGGAACAGTCCAATTTTCAGAATATCATTTTTTTACTAAGACCTATATAAATCTAGCTAACTTAGAGTCTTTAACAAAACTCAGTAAAGCTACCATGACACTTTTATTACACACAGCTTCATACATAAGTGACGTCACATTAATTTATTTGGTATGACCCTTATTTAAAACATGATTGTGTACAAGGTACAAAAACATCGGTTAACTGATAAAAAATGTAAATGGCAAATCTAATTAGCAAACTGAGATTGGCAGTTAAACGGATGTTCTCATTACTTAGCGTTACAGTGTGTGGGCAGACGTTGACCTTTTGCAATAATTAAGCATCGGACTGCAACACGTAGCTTATACAAAATCGATAAGATGATACGACTGGACCCAACTACATTGCTCTACGGAAAGATGTTGCATAACCGAAATCTTATGTTGTGAAATCGAGAAAAGATAACTATCGAAACTCGAATAAGTTTCCTGCGGTTTTCATTGTTCATTAGCACGTAAAAATTTTAATAAAACCTACACAGAGCTCCTTTGAAGAATTCCCGATTCCTTTAAATGCGCTTATACATCGCACTATACACTCTCTTACACATATATGATTTATTTATTTTTTATTTTCCTATTAGTCAATTTTCTTAAAAAAAATTCACTAATGAGGAGATCCCGACTTTTGAATTTTGAAAAAATTTCTTCAAATGAGTGCGAATTAGGCCCCCCAGAACACATATCCGGGGTTAGTTGTGTGTGTGACATACTTGGTTCTCGGGTTGAACCGCGTCCAGAATTTATGAGAACTCGACGTTTCGGCTCCTGTTTTGGAGCCATTTTCAAGAGGTAAAGGAAATATGTAAGGAGCGGTGGACAAAGGTGGGTTGGGTTGTTGTAGCTCGATTACGGGGCCTCAATTTGCCTACTCCCCAAATCTCGCCGGAGATCGTCTGTGAGGTCTCAGTGTGTTCAACCCTAGGTCTCAAAGAGATCTGGCAGTTCGTTGCAAGTCTTGTCTTATATATGTCGTTCCGTCTACCTGCTTCGTTATCAGTGAAAGTAGTGGGGTCACCGTCAATTAATTGGGGAGATTTGGTCACGGTACTTAGAGGATGAGAAGGATTAAGAGGGTCACCGGCATTTGTTGTGGCAGATAATAGGGAAATAAAATTGTCTGCGGAATTTACCCTCCTTCTGTATTTGTGTAAAGAAGATATAATAGGTTTTCAAGTAGTCGGAAGGCGTAGACCATCATCTCTCTTATTTAAGCAATCGGGACGTTTTTCAATCTCGATTGCTTCGCGGATAATTCTCGTTTTGAAGTTGTAAACCGGTGCTATTGTTTTGGCATTATCGAAGTCTATTTTGTGCCCTGTATGAATATGATGCATGGCCAGCGCCGATGTGGGATCGGATCTCCTACATAAGTTCGGGAACTGTCGGAACAAGGAATTTCGTAAAGTCCGTGGGATTCGTTTGGAATCGTATCCTTGGGATTTTTATCATATTTGACAGTTTTTGCTCTGTTGTGAATATGGTTTTGATATTATGCGTTCTAAAAATTCGGCTAATTTTGCCGGTGACACCTTTAATGTATGGTAAAAACTCTGTATGTTGTTGTGTGGGCTCTGTTTGTTCTTGTTGTGGTGTAGTGGTTTGTTGTTGTGCGTTTCTAATGTTTCGTAGTATGTGATTGTTGTCGTATGCGTTTTCTAGCAATGTCTGTCTTAAAAAGTTTAATTCTGTCTGTTTTTTGTTGTTGTCCGTTAGTCTAAGTGATCGTGTTACTAGTCTTCGAACCACGGAATTTAGTTGCGATGGGTGATGGTGAGATTGGGCGTTAAGATAACGATTAGTGTGGGTTGGTTTTCGGTAGACAGTGTAAGAAAATCCTCTGACTGGGTTTTTAGTGATGCGCACATCTAAGAAAGGCAAAGAAAAATTATTTTCTATTTCCATGGTAAACTGGATTTGAGGGCTGATGTTATTTAGGTAAGAAATGAATTCGTCTAAGAGATTCTTTGCCGTGTGGCCAGACAGCGAAAATGTCGTCAACGTATCTTGACCAACGGGTTGGTTTAAGTTGGGATGAATTGAGGGCTTGTGTCTCGAAGTTTTCCATGAAAATGTTAGCCAATGCAGAAGAGAGAGAGAGGTGAACCCATTGGAGCACCTCGAACTTGTTTGTAAATTTTGTTTTGAAAAAGGAAATAAGTGTTAGATGTGCAGTGTTCTACAAGAGCTAAGGTATCGTGGGTATCTGAAACCCTTGACATTCTCAAAAATAAACACAAAATTTCCCACAGGTAAATATTTATTTTCAGTAATACAACTGAATTGAATATATATATATATAGATATATATATATATATATATATATATATATATATATATATATATATATATATATATATATAATTTTATTTATTATTAATATTTTTTAATTTTTTTTATCACATTTCGCAATAGAAGCATATTCTCTAGTAACTGCAAAACTGCTCGAGTACAACCCGTCCCCAAGAAAGGATCTAAAGCACTTCCTAGCAACTACAGGCATATTTATCTCCTTTCAGTCGTCTCTAAAGTGATGGAAAAGTATATAAACACCAAATTACTAAAATTTCTTAAAAAACACAGTCTAATCCACGACAAGCAGTATGGATTTCGTCAACGCAGACCAACTGCATTCTTGGAACAAGTCCATGCAACTACACGGTGAATCCCATATTGTCGCTCTAGACATATCCAAAGCATTCGACCGGGTCTGGTACGCAGCGCTGCTTAATAAACTTCCGACCTATGGCTTACCACCAAAATTCTGTACCTGAACAGCAAATTTCCTCTCCAACCGGATCAGTTCTGTTGTCGTGGATAGCCATTCCTCTAAACTGTATCCAATGAATGCAGGAGTCCCTCAAGGTTTAGCTTTAGCCCCTACTTTGTCTCTTCGCCACATCAATGACCTCTTCTCTAGCATATCCAACCCAGTTCACAGATACGCGGACGATAGCACCCCCCACTCAAATATACGATATTTTAAGCCTGTATCTTTTGCCCAATTAGATGAGGATCCCAGACTCATGGGGGGTTCTGTCTCTGTGGATCTCCAAAAAATATTAGACTGGGGAAGTAGAAATCTTGTACAATTCAACTCCACCAAATCTCAGTCTGGCTTTCTATCTCATAAGAGATACACGAGCCCTAGACCCATCACAATGAAAAACTAAGTTATTCAAAGTAATAAGTCCTTTTCACTTATTGGCATTTTTGTGGACCGAAATCTCAATTGGCACCAACATGTCACATCAATTGCAGAAGCGGCTGCTAAAAAATTAGATTTCCTCTTCCGGGCTCACAAATACTTTTCACCAGCTAATCTCTATACCTTATATACTTCACAAATAATACTGCTCGAATACCTCGAATACTGCTCCCACATCTGAGGTGCCTCTGCCGCTTCTACACTCGCTATCCTGGATTCCATTAAGAAGAGAGCTATACGTCTCATCCGTGACCCTACCCTCACCCAAAGGCTGCCATCCATTTCCCACCGACGTGCCCTTGGTGACTTATCTCTCTTTTATAGATATCTGCACGAGCACTGCTCAGAGGAGCTTTCTTCCATAGTTCCTCCACCTGCTGCCTCCAACAGATCTACCAGAGGAACAGAGCGAATGCACACTTTTACTGTCCAGATCACCAGACATAGAACACCTTGCCGCTCTTTTGCCCCGTGGACTTCCAAATTGTGGAATTCCTTGTCGGCACATGTTTTTCCTTTTCCTCCGAACATCCAAACCTTCAAGTCCAGAATTAACAAGTTGCCTCTTTCCTCCTTGTCGACACCCACGGTACGATAGTATTTAGGCTGTATGCCCTCGTGGTGTGTTGTTGAAATAAAAAGAAGATCGCTACTATAGCGCTGCGTCTCGAGTTTTAATTTCAATATTTTATGATACAAGCAATTTTCATATACCGACATTTTTAATGTAAAATCGTGAATATATCAGATTTAGTATGATATCTGTATCAATATTTACAATAAACATTCAACACTTTATTTCTCTTTCATTACTTATGTAACGTAATATCTTCTTAACATTAAGAAATGCATAGTACGGTCCTTTTTGTAATAAAGCTAAGGAACAACAGTTTTACGGATATGCGGAGATCGTAGCCCAATGAATCTCGACGTAGGGAGACATAAAGTTGTGGAAGAAATCCTTCGCAGAAACTCTCCAAGACGTTCAGAACTTAGAGACTTATTTATTCGAGACAATATTGTCTGACGTTGATTAAAGCTTGCCAGTCAATGTCCTTATTTCTTGTGTGCGAGAAAAAAGATCGTTGGGATTAAGGTTTCCCCTGCTTTAGCAGGAAAACTGTGGATTTGTGTGGATATAAAAGACACAATTATCGAGCACGGAAACGTGTTCTCTGCAAATAGAAAATGTAAAGAAAATTTTAAACGATTTCTTTTCATATCGGTAATGTAATAAATAAGATTTTTTACTCTTGTGTTTAAGCTAGTTAAAAGTCTTCACGTTCCGCCCTTTATATTTTGCCTAATACCGTGGGTGCCGCGTAAAGGCACATTAAAGATCCTTACCTTCTTTGGAAAAAAAAAGAGATTTTCTGCCACATCTACCATCTTCTGTAATACTTCCAAGGTACGCAAATTATTCTATTCAAGTTGTTGACCGTTTAACTTTATCTGAATTTTTGGAGTCATACGTTATTTATCTTCATTATTTTTCTTTTTGATAGTTTATTTGTATTCCTTCCTGATATATTTCCCTTCAGTTTATTTAGTATCATTATATATATATATATATATATATATATATATATATATATATATATATATATATATATATATATATATATATATAAAGAGTGGACCATCTAACGTTGGGAATTAGAACTATAGGTTATTTTGAGGTTGGAAGGTTTCATGAGATTTCCGATGTGTCAGAGAGTTAGTTTTATGTTTGACATTTATAAAATGGGTCGCTTTTCGCTTGAACAAAGTTGGGAAATATTAAAAACTTATTTCCAAAGTGGTGAGTCTTCCACTCAAACTGTAAAAAATTACGAAAAAAATTTGACAAAAAAGATGTGTCAAAAACGCAGTTTGTGGATCAATTTGTGGAGCGAGTTCGTGAAACTGGATCGTTGTTGGATAAAACAACCCGTGTGGATACTCGCCCAGTGCGCTCAACCAAAAACACCGCCGCTGTTACTCAGAGTGTGCGTGAACAACCCTCAACATCAACTCGTCATCGTTCTCAAGAATTGAACATTTCACGCACTCCTTTGAGAAGAAGGTTGCATAAAGATCTCGGTATGAATGCGTACAAAGTTCAATTAGTACAAGAGCGAAAGCCGCATTATCATCCGATGCGTTTTCGGTTTGCTCAATGGGCCGAAGACCGCTTGATCGAAGATGAACATTTCTACCGAGAAATCATCTTTTCAGATGAAGCTCATTTCCACCTCAGAGGATACGTCAATAAGCAAAATTGTCGTATCTGGGGCGCAGAAAATCCACACGTCATCCAGGAGAAACCAATGCATCCACAACGATTGACTGTCTGGTGCGGATTTTGGTCTGGAGGCATTATTGGGCCATTTTTCTTTGAAAATGAGCAAGGAAACACCGTTACGGTGTGTGGCGATCGCTACCGCGTCATGCTGAGAGATTTTTTGTTTCCCAAAATTGAAGAGTATGACATAGACGACATTTGGTTTCAACAGGAAGGCGCAACGTGCCAACGTAACCATTGATCTTTTGCGCACTGTTTTCGGAAATCGCATAATCAGCCGAAATGCTTATGTCAATTTGTCACCTCAAAGCTGCGATCTGACTCCGTTGGACCTTTTTTGTGGGGAGCCGTTAAAGACAAGTGTTACGCTAACCATCCAGAGGCGACTGATGACTTAAAACATGAAATCGAAGTTGCCATTGACGAAATAGAGGCCCAAACAATCGAAAATGTACTGAAAAATTTGACAGATCGAATGGGGTATTGTAAGGCTAGCCGTGACAGTCATCTGAATGATGTCTACCATTCCTAAATGGAAAGGTTCAATCTTTCTAATAAACTCATAACTTCATAACATAATATTCATTAGTTTTTTGTTTTGTAGCCGATTAAAATTCCAAATCTTACATGGCCCACCCGTTATATATATATATATATATATATATATATATATATATATATATATATATATATATATATATATATATATATATATATATATATATATATCCGAATTCACATGAGAAAATTTGGGTTTGGCCATAAGCGGATATAAGGAATCTAGTAAAATTATCTTGATGTACATGGCACTTCCGATTTAACCGGAAGTGCCATGTACTTCATTATTTTAAACAGAACACCTGATATATTTTTCGGTTTTAGATTTCCGATCAAATTCTAAATCAAATCTTATGAATTCACCATGTGTCTATTTTTGACACATGGTGAATTTATAAGATTTGATTTACAAAAATACAACGTTTTCGAGTTAAATAGATTTTTTCGAAAATTTCCAAAATTTCACTACTGTGTTTGATAATACATATCTGCGCTCCTAATCAAGGTCGGAAATTCTGCCTTGGTGAGGAGACTAAGTAAGCTTGGTTCTAAGTAAAGCAGAGTTGATGTTGTCAATAACTTATACAGAGCGTTCTATACTAGGTGCCCAACTGAATCAACTTATTTCATAAATAACTTCATAATTTCAAATGGAACACCCCATATTTTTTTACTTAGTCTTATGGCACACTAAAATCTTATTGAAATTTCTTAACACTTCCCTATACCTAACTCTTACAATTTCTGAGACATATTGATTTTTATTTTACATTTAGCTGCTTTTGTTACGGTCGACTTTTTAGTTACCGTACCATTTTGCTAATTCTACCAAATGTCTAAAAAAAAATTATAATGATCATTACATCTTCTTATCATTAAATAGCGAATGAGCTATCAAAATAAAAATTATATGAAAATTCGCTATTATTTTTGCTATCGTAATACACATCTGACCTTTCTCGAACATTCTAAAGTGACTCCCAAAAATATAGTAGCATACATTAAAGTTTTTGTGCAACTATTAGGATAAAAATCAGTCACAAAAAAACTTTGGGTCGTAACGCGAGAGGCTAAAGGCTTACACGACTCATTAAACAATCTACACGATACAAGGCAGGCACTGCCATTAAACAGTGGAGAATATTGCGAAGCGCCATCTCTGGTTTTGTGACGGCTCTAGGCTTCCACAACAGCTTCCACATACACACAGTACAGCAGGAGGAAGGCTATGGGGAGAAAAACAACCACTTTCCTGGTTAATAACACGACGGCGCTGGATCACATGTGTTCTTTAATGACTATCGTAAAATGCACTTGATCAAATGTCAGAGAACAGAAAAGGAATATAATACAATAGCACATATACCGCTCTCTTTATTTGTACTATTATACAGGACGCTATATTATTTTTGATAAATAATTATCGATGAAATACCCATAACTGCGCCACTGGTTAAGTTTCTGATGCTGGTAAATTTGGTTAAATTGTCTCAAGCGGTTTAAAATTGAAAACGGTTTTTTAATCTTTGACACCCAGTAGTTTTACAACGGCTCCCCTAAGGTCCAATATAATAGAAGAGCAAAGACTTATTTTTGGCCAGAGAATACGCCCCTGGACACGTTACAAGGCAGGCACTGCCACTAAACAGTGGCGAATAGTGCGAAGCGCCATCTCTGGTTTTGTGCCGGGGCGACTGAATTATACACACGAAGATTATTTAAATTTGTTTATTATCTATGGGGAATGTAACAAAGTTTTATCAAGAACATGCCAGATATTTGCTGATATATATCCAGATAAACAGTATTTGAGCAATTTGCCTTTGGTGGAATACAAACAAATTTTTTACAAATATGATGGCGCCTCACCCCACAGAACCGTTCCAGTTACCAACTTTATGCAAACAGCATTTGATGACAAGTGGATCGCCGACAATGGGCTTTTCCTGATTTGACTGTGTTAAATTACTTTATATGGGGAACGCTAAAAACATGGTTTATTCCAAACCATTGACAACGAAGGAGGACTGTATGGTGAGAGTAAGGGGCGCGTTCGAAAGCTTATCTCCAAATTCAATTAGAGCGGCCACCCATGAAGAACTTACTCGGAGATACCAAAAATGTTTGGAAGTTCAGGGTGGAAACTTTTAACATTTATTAAAATAAGTTCTTACCCTGTGTAAGTATGGTTTTCTTTTAGTCGGATAAATTGGTCTTCTTCTATGTATATATATTTGCCTTAACGGTACCAAAACTTCTGTAATTTTATATTGTTCGTCCAACACTCTTTCGCGACAGTTTCTGTTTATCTGGATATCTATCACCAAACATCTGGCATGTTCTTGATAAAATTTTGTTACATTCTCCATAGATAATAAACAAATCTAAACAATCTTCTTGTGTATAATTCAGTCGCCCCTGTATGACTTTAATTAATAATTGTCAAATGACAACAACTAGTGACGTTTCTATAGCACTCGATAGTTTTCTTTTAACGCGCGTCGCCGTCATGGCTGACTAACGACAAAACTTGAAGCCGTATAACATTTAAGTGAATTTTCTTTTAAAAAATTCACTAATAAGGAGATCCCGACCTTTGAATTTTGAAAAAATTCCTTCAAATGAGCATTAATTAGAACCCTGAGAACAGATATCCGGGGTCAGTTTCAATTTTTACATGTTTATATATATATATATATATATATATATATATATATATATATATATATATATATATATATATATATATATATATATATACAGGGTGGCGCATTGAAAACGAAACAGAGCAAAATACGTCCAGAGAATTTTTTTTTTAAAGAAACGCTGAAACATGTCATTTTTAATATCGAGGGGGACATGTTTTGACATAAAACTCAACTTTGTCACATCAACCCCTTAAGGGTGGTGATAACAACCATTATATTTTTAATAGGGAACATGGGTCGAGTGCTAAATCATTTAAAATCTCTTTCTTTTCTGAATTCAACACACTTTTTTTTTTTAAGTTTTATCAACTCGTTTAAAAATTATTCACATTTGGAGTTGCAAGAACGTATTTCATTCATTGTGATAAGAAATGCACTAATTAGTCAATTTTTCATTAAAAAAACTAAAAAGCAAAACCAAACGTTCAAAAATGTTTATTCAGTTAAGTAAGTGTTCAAATTGTTGACCACCAGCTTCCATACAAAAGTACAAATTTTGTTCAAAACGAGCTCTGGGATTCTGGAGCATTTGCGGAGTTATTAGACGGCATTCTTCAACAATGCGTCGTCGTAATTCTTCCAGAGACTCCGGTTCTGTTGCGAAAATTCTACTCTTTAAATGGCCCCATAGAAAGAAGCCTAAAGGAGTTATATCCGGTGATCTAGGGGGCCACTCAATAGCACCTGTACGCTCAATCCATTGCTCTGGAAACTCTCTGTTCAAAAACTCGCTAACACGTTGTGAAAAATGCGGAGGAGCTCCATCTTGTTGAAACACTAATTGATTTTCTTGATAGGGATCATCATTTTCAACAATGTCAATTAGTAGAGGGTAAGCGATATCTTCTAGTAACTCCAAATACGTTTCGCCACTCAAATTGCCATTAAGAAAAATTGGTCCGATTAAACGGTCTCCAAAAATGCCAGTCCAGACATTCAATTTTTGTGGAGTTTCCTCAAAATTTCTTGGATGCCCAATACCGACAACTATGACGATTGACTGTAGAGTTTAATAAAAACATACACTTGTCTGAAAAACAGATATTGAACAGAAAGTTCCCGTTATCAGCAATTCGTGCAGTCATAACTTCACAAAACTCCAGCCGCCGATCAAAATCATCTTCATTCAGTTGTTGTACAAGATGAATTTTATGCGGGTGAAATTTATGATGCTTCAATATTCGCTGAATAGTTCTTCTTTTGATGTTTGAAACAGTGGCCAATTTTCTCGCGCTCAAAGTTGGGTCTGCGGCAATTTGTCTTAAAACTTCAATCTCAGTAGTCTCATTTCTAACCGGAAATTTACGTTCAGGATCCCGTTTTTTGTTGGCTACTGAACCACTTTGTCGAAAGTTTGCAACTAACTCCAAAATGTATTTTCTGTTAACATGTCTGTTCGGATGTCGTTCATTAAACAAATTTGCGATACGGTTGGCACAGTCATTATTTTTGAAAAAAAGAGTTATTATTTCAATTCGGTCTTCTACAGAATATACCATTGTGAAATTAATTTTCGGTAGTACTATCAAGTATCAAACCGTCCGATAAACTGAAATAATAAACCGCATTTATCTCATTCCGATAAGAAATGTTCTGATAGTCAATTGTTTGTTTACAAACCAACAAAACATTGACTATCAGCACATTTCTTATCGCAATGAGTGAAATGCGTTTTTGCATCTTCAACTGTGAATAATTTTTAAACGAGTTGATAAAACTTCAAAAAAAAATTTGTGTTCTGAATTCAGAAAAGAAAGAGCTTTCAATTGATCTAACACTCGACCCATGTTCCCTATTTAAAAGTTAAGGGTTGTTATAACCACCCTTAAGGGGTTTATGTGGCAAAGTTGAGTTTTATGTCAAAACATGTCCCCCTCAATAGTAAAATTGACGTGTTTCAGCGTTTCTTAAAAAAAATACTCTGGACGCAAATCGGTCTGTTTCGTTTTCAATGCGCCACCCTATATATATATATATATATATATATATATATATATATATATATATATATATATATATATATATATGTGTGTGTGTGTGTGTGTATATGTATGTATCACACCGATGACTCAAAAAATAATGGATCGATTTTGATCAAATTTGGTGAGTACCGTCCCTTTATAAGTGAGTCGGATAAGTTCGTTAGCCAGGAAAATCTGCTCAGTTCAAATAGATTAAACATTACTTGGTTTTAATTAGACAGTCGGATTTCCTCGGTCAGTGTCAGTTCTGAGCTGACCTTAAATGTATGGAAATTCGACCACGAAATTATAATGCATGTTTTTAAGAAAATAAATTCGGGACTCAGCAAGTGCGTTGTGGTAGCGAATTTTTATTGAATGCCTCAAATTTGAATAGTTCCATTTGCTATTAACCTATAAGGTTCGTTGGCGAGGAAACTAGTTTTTTCGGGAACATTTAAAGATTATTTTCGAAAAATTTTTGTACATTTTCAAACAACAAAGTTATTTTGATTAAATATGGTACATTGTTTCTACTGTATATTGTATACTGGTAAGCAAATTTGTCGCCTGCTTTCTTAAAAAAGTACATATTTGCTATTTAAAACATTTTCATGAAAATTCACTATCGTAACGCACCTGCTGCGTCCAGACTTTTTACAATATAAAAATATTAAATTCCCAATATGCCGAAAATTACAAATTGTTGGCATAAACAACCTTACACAGAGTTCCCCTCTTTTATAATGCTGAATCAGATAAAATTATAAAAATAGGGGGTTTCCATTTGAAAAAAAAAAACTTTTGACGATTTTGTCAAATCAATTTTCAATGTGAATTCTTGATCAGCCTGTATTTATCTATTATTAAAATAACATCACAGGCCACTAAAGTTGTTCCCCTTCTACAACAAAATCAAATCCAATTAAATGATAAAAGCTTTCATATAGGAGAAACTGACAGTTATGTTTAGGCCTCTAAACGTCATTTTGGACATAAAATCTGAGACATGTCAAAAACGGCTGGACTTATGTATAGGATATTATGCATAAAATGTGTCTAAAACTTCCAGTGTTATCTAAAAATGCAATAATATATATCAACACCCTGTATAACCGGTGACACTATCTTGAAAATATTTTAGCCGAGTCGCCCCTATCGACTTCAGTAAGCTGCCAAATTTTCAAAACATGCCAAAGTCTAGTTTTAGATAAATCGATCGCGGGCGTTGGTGGTGGGACCCTCTGTGTGTGTGTATATATATATATATATATATATATATATATATATATATATATATATATATATATATATATATATATATATATATATATATATATATATATATATATATATATATATATATATATATATATATATATATATATATATATATACTTTCGTAAGCATCTACCTGACGAGACTGCCTGACATTTTTGATTAACTTAAGATGTGCTTTATATACATGATGATTATTATCCCAAATACATGATTTATCAATAGTGCCATATCTCAGTTGCGCTAAATGTTCCTTAAATCTAGTTTCAATAGTTCTTAGTTTGCCCAACACATTTATGTTCACAATTCTAACAGCTTATGTCATAAATTCCCGCCACTTCTGTGGTTTAATCTTTATCCTTTGGGTTACCCAGCAAATTTTGTAAGGTATTTTTTGTAAAAAATGTTAGCTGTAAATTGGCTTTCTTAAAAATGTTATTTTTTTAAAATTTCAACAACACACTACGAGGGCTTACAGCGTAAATACTATCGTACCGTGGGTGTTGACAAGGCGAAAAGAGGCAGCTTGTTAATTCTGGACTTCAAGGTTTAGAGGTTCGGAGGAGAAGGAAAAACATGTGCCGGCAAGGAATTCCACAACTTGGAAGTCCTCGGGCCAAAAGAGCGGGCATAACAAGATGTTCTATATCTAGTGACCTGGACAGTAAAAGGGTGCATTCGGTCTGTTCCCCTGGTATATCTGTTGGGGGCAGCAGGTGAGGGAACTATGGAGGAAAGCTCCTCTGAGCAGTGCCCGTGCAGATATCTACAAAATAGAGAAAGGTCACCAACGGCACGTCGGTGGACAAGGGATGGCAGCCTTTGGGTGAGGGTAGGGTCACCGATGAGACGTATAGCTCTCTTTTGAATGGAGTCCAGGATAGCGAGTGTAGAAGGGCAGCTTCACCCCAGATGTGGGAGCAGTATTCGAGGTTTGGCCTTATTTGTGAAGTATATAAGATATAGAGATTAAATGGTGAAAAGTATTTGCGAGCCCGGAAGAGAAAACCTAATTTCTTAGCAGCCGCTTCTGCAATTGATGTGACATGTTGGTGCCAATTAAGATTTCGATCCACAGAAATGCCAACAAGAGAACAGGACTCATTACTTTGAATAACTTGGTTGTTCATTGTGATGGGTCTAGGGCTGGTGTAACTCTTGTGAGAAAGAAAGCAAGACTTAGTTTTGGTGGGGTTTAATTGTAGAAGATGTCTACTTCCCCAGTCTAATATTTTTTGGAGATCCACGGAGACACAACCCTCCATGAGTCTGCGATCCTCATCTAATTGGGCTAAAGAGACAGGCTTAGAATATTGTATATTTGAGTGGAGGGTGCTGTCGTCCGCGTAACTGTGAACTGGGTTGGATGTGCTAGAGAGGAGGTCATTGATGTGGAAAGGAAACAAAGTAGGAGCTAAAGCTGAACCTTGAGGAACTCCTTCATTAATTGGATACAATTTAGAGGAATGGCCATCCACAACAACAGATATGCTCCTGTTGGAGAGGAACCTTGCTATCCAGGTACAAAGTTTTGGTGGTAGGCCATAGGCCGGAAGTTTATTAAGCAGCGCTGCGTGCCAGACCTGGTCGAATGCTTTGGATATGCCTAGAGCAACAATCTGGGATTCACCGTGTTGTTCCATAGACTTGTTCCAAGGATATGTGACAAAGGAAAGGAGGTGGGCAGTCGATCTGCGCTGACGGAATCAATACTGCCGGTCGTGGATTAGACTGTGTTTTCCAAGAAATTTTAGTAATTCGGTGTTTGTATACTTTTCTATCACTTTAGAGACGACTGAAAGGAGAGAAATAGACCTGTAGTTGCTAGGAAGCGCTTTGGATCCTTTCTTGTGGATGGGTTGTACTCGAGCAGTTTTCCAGTTACTAGGGAATATGCCTTTATTGTAAGATATCTGAAACAGACGAGTCAGAATAGGAGCAAGTTCTGGTGCACTTTTTTTGAGAACAATTGCTGGGATCTCGTCAAGGTCAGAGGCTTTCCTGGTATTAAGAGAAGAGAGCATCTTTCGTACCTTTTTAGTTTTGAAAATGATATCCGTCATTTTATGCGCGACATTGGGGACTGTTGGTGGTTGAACATTTGGAGGTGGGTTGAGAATAGAATTGCCGGCAAACAACAAAGCAAAAAATTCAGCCTTGCCCAGGGCGGTAGAAACAATTTCATCCCCTGAGACAAGAGGTGGGGACGTGCTTTTGCAGAAATTATTCCCAATAGATTTAGCAAGAGTCCAGAAGGGTTTGCCGCCGTTGGAGCTTAAGAGGACTTTGTTTTTGATGTGGTTATTAAACGAGTAAAGTATTGAAACCTCTCGTAATTTGTGGTTCAAATGGTGAAGAGACACAGTTTTATCTTTTCTAAAAGTCATAGATTCTGCTTAGTGTATTCATCCCTCTGATGACGCTAACTTTGTTAGCGAAACGATCGTCACGTCTCACGACTGTGATGAATTTGGTTCTCCAAATTATACTTATCTCTGCTCATCACAGGTTCCAAACTTCACTCATTGAACGTAGTATAAATATTATGTGTAGTAGGTAGGTAGTTTATAATTTTTCATCCTCTGATGACACTAACTTTATTGAAACGATCGTCAGGTCTTTAAGAAATATGCCGTGGTGATTTGGGTCCTCCAAGTGTACTTACTAGTGCTCATCACGGATTTCAATCTTCACTTTTACTTATTACTTGCTTTTATTGAGCAAATGCATTTACTACATCTATTAAAGAGCCTCGGTGGTTCAGGGGTAATAACGTGTGCCTCTGAACCGAAGGGTACTGGGTTCGATCCCGGGGTACTACTTTCACTTTTTCAGTACAAACTGTAAAATTAACATCAACCGAGGTTCTGGCATTGTATTTGAGCAAGTTGAATGTCTGCACGTTCTGCCCTTCGGAGGGGGCGTAAAGTCGTCGGTCCTGTGTCCCTGCGATGATGGGCACGTTACGTATCTATACCCTCCTTACAGAAAGGCAGGGGTTCGCCAAAATGTCCAGGATAGTGAGGTGAAACTGCTCCCTGGCGTCTGTGATTGGCTATAGGCGAAAATAGATCGACGTTAAAGGAAAAAATACATCTATTAACTAGCCATTATGTTAAAAACGCATTTTAATGATAATTCGCTGTTATAACGCACTTTCATATTTTTTTTATCGTTATCTACGGAATTTTGTTTATTTCTACGTTCCTTATCATTAAAGAATCAAATTCCGAATTTTTCGGCTAGTAGTACAAATTGGATATTATTGAACAACGTATTTCCAAGCTTGAACCCACACCAACAAAAGTTTTTCCTATATTAAGTTCTGAAGATCTCGTTTTTACAAGTAGCTATTCTGACAGCAACTTTTTTATATGCGTTTCACTGCTTGTTCACGATTTAATGAATGTGAAAGAGAAAAACGACTAAATGAATTTTAGAATCAGATATGTCAGCAGAGTAATAAATTCTGGATCCCCATAAAAATGATTTATTATCAACAATATAATGGTTTTACTGGAGCTTTTCCTTCTACTTTCTCTTTTTGAGGAATTTTCATCAAGAATTTCGCTTGTTATAAAGCAGTGATGTAAACACTTCCCGGTTGTTTTCAACTAAGTGCTTATACTGGGTGGCCCATTTTTCTGTACTATAGTACTTTATTTGGCTATTTCGTACCAAATGTAACGGTTGCCCTTTATACTAAGGGTTATCCGTTACTGAATTTTCTCCCAACACTATTTCCACCCAAAGTCACCCCTGACCTGACCTGACACCCTTTTTTTTTCTCACTCAGGGCTCGTCCGCGTCTTTGCCGCCTCGATAGCACTGCAGCCTTTGGCTTATTGTGCATGCTCTTAGTTTTTTCTACTCCACCCATTCCAAAATCAGTGTGCCTTGAACTAGTCTAAACAGCGATTGGCAGGGTGAAGTTTTATATTGCTCTGTCTTCGGTCTAGACTGACCGTAGATCAGTTGTCTTTTGCGGTCCAAAGCTCTACACTCGCACAAGATATGCTGGGCTGATTCCCCCCCCCCTCGCCCCATTTTATGCAGGTGTTTCTTGACGGCCATGTGTCCCGTCAAGAAACCTGTTATGTTTCTGAGCTGTCCTCTGTTAAGATTTAGCAGCTCCACAGCTCTCTTTGAACTGGGTTCGTCAATTACTGACTTCTCATGTCTAAGCCCTGGACAGTCTGCCCAGCATACCTTGTGTTCGTTTCTGACCCAGGACTTAATGGCTCCTCTGGCCGTGCTCTTTGTCAGAACCGGTTGTGGTCCTATAAATGGTTCTGCTGACCCTGTCTTCGCGAGACTGTCAGCTTCTTCATTGCTTTGACCTCCGAGTGACCCGGCACCCAGATGAGGGTGACCTCATTCTGCCCAGCCAGGTCGCTCGTCTCGTCTTGGCACTCACTTACTAGCCTGAAATTTGCCTGTGGGCTGCTTAGTGCCTTAAGGGCTGCCTGGCTGTCTGTGGCTATGAGAATCCGTTTGTTGGTGTAGTCCCTCCCTTTGTTCTCCCGCACAGAGTGGAGGATGGCGTACATTTCGGCCTGAAAGTCCGTTGCATGGGCTCCGAGGGGAATATTATGACTTACCCTTGGTCCTTTCGAATAAACACCTGCCCCCGTCCCACGCTTCCCGCCGGATCCGTCCGTAAACCAGACGAGCGCGTCCCGTGGCAAGCCCGTCGTCTCTCCCGCCATACCTCGCGGTCAGGGATTTCGACTGTAAAATTGGTTTCCCTGCAAATTCGCCGGCTCGTGAGGTCTGAGCTCATTTCAAGCATGGGCTCCTTCACGATCTCCTGAATTTTTCCGTTGCCCCTGAAGCCTACCATTGTAGGCTAGTCTGTATAGCCCTAGCCTAGCCTCCCCCATGATAAATAAGTGTAGGGTGGGCAGATCCAGCAACACCTCCATCGCGGCTGTTGTGGTTGAAGTCATGGCCCCTGTGATGCCCAGGCCAGCCATACTTTGGATCTTGCCTAGTTTTTGTTTGGCACTGGTTTCTGTCACCTTAGGCCACCATACCAGTGCCGCGTATGTTAACGATGGTGTGACCACCCTTGTGTACAGCCAGTGCGCCATACTAGGTCTTAGTCCCTACATTTTTCCATATAGCCGCCTAGTTACGGCTAAGGTCATGACTGCATTACGCAGTACTTTTTCAACGTGACCATTCCAGGTTAGCTTAGAGTCCAATAGGACCCCAAGATATTTTACCTCCCTGGCCATTGGGATGTTTCTACCGTATAGAGTAAAAGTTCTGTGGCTCTCCCACTTCCACCTCCTCGTAAACAGTCTGACGGTTGCTTCCTCCGGGCTCACCGTGAGCCCTTGGCCAACCGTCCACCATTCCACCACTTTCAGTGCTGTCTGCATGCGCTCCCACACTGGCTGTGTAACCTTTCCTCGGACTATGATGACAAAGTCGTCCGCATAGCCCTCTACCTCGTACCCCTTCTCCCGAGGGCCTTCCTAGCAGACCGTCCACGACTAGGCACCAGAGCAGGGGAGACATAACACTGCCCTGCGGACACCTCACCGCGACTCCCTCCAGCAGTCACTCCCGCGAGAGAGGTGAACACCGCCCTATCCCTGAGCATGGAACCGATCCAACTGCAGCAGGTCTCCTCCATTCCACGCTGCCTGACAGCTGGCAGTACCGATCCGAATGAGGTGTTGCTGAAGGCCCCCTCTATGTCTAGTAAGGCCCTCAGGGCCAACTCCCTGTTCTCCAGCGTATTCTCCACGTTCTGCACCAGTTGGTCCAGTGCTGTTTCTGTTGAAACTCCTGCTCTGTATGCATATTGTCCGCAGTGTACGGATATCCTTCCAGTACACCGCTCCTAATGTGCCGGTCGAGCAGTTTTCCATTGTTTTTAGCAAGAAGGACATGAGACTTATTGGCCTCAGGGACTTTGCCTGGTCTGTCGGACGCGCAGGTTTGGGAATGAATACAACCCTGGCCAGTCTCCATGCCCTTAGAATGTACCACAGAGCCAGGATAGCCCTCATAATGAGGGTAAGCGCCGGCGCCAGTATGTATATACCCTGTTGAAGCAGGGTGGGCATTATTCCATCAAATCCCGGGGATTTGAATGGTTTGAAGCTGTTATTCGCCCAACTGATTTTGCTCTAAGTAACCACCTCTTTAGCGGCTGTCCAGTATATTCTAGATGACCGCCTGTACGGCGCATCTATTTCTGAGTGTTCCTAGTCTCGAGGTGATGGAAGTGCCTCTGGAGTAAAACTTCCATAGTTTCCTCCCCCGAGCATGTTAATCCTCCTGTAGATGTTCTAAGGGAGCCTATGTTGGTTTGAGGGCCCTTAGACAGGTTCTTGTGTAGTCGAGCACTCTCGGATGCGCTCTTCACTTCCTCGCAGTGCCTCCTTTACGACTCCTACATCTATTTAAATTCTGAAAATTAGTATCCGCACGTTTTTGTTACTATTCTTTCTAACTAAAATATTTTCAATTAGCCTGCACTTCCGGTTATACCGGAAGTCGACACAAACTGTGTTTTTTTAAATGGAACAGCCTGTATATTATTAGCTTTTTGAATTACACGTTCAATTTAATGGCCACTTGATGACAACACATTCGGGCTAGTTTGTACCGTTTCGGATTTATTCGTCATTTTGTAGAAAAAATTACGATTCGAGCGCTTTAAAAAAATTCCGATATCTTTAAAGAACTGCAAGATAGAAACATGCGGTTTTCACTATCCCATAGAGCGTAAAAATTCCTACATACTGTTATAAACACAATACGATTTTAAGATAACTGTTATTTAGAACATATATTTGAATTTGAAAATTTTCAATCAGAGATAACTTGATTTTTTTAATGGAATGGTACCCATATGTCCCCAGCATCTGATTCAGCTGCAATTCCCTATCTTTTAAGTAACATTACCCTATACCTATTTCTTATAGTTTTCTTAGAATATTGATTTGAAAATAGTAATTGTTAGCGGGGTGATGTCATTTTTTTGTACGTAACAAAAAAATACAGTAGAAACAAAAATATTTTATGTTCAAGTTAAAAATTATAATAAAGACATATTGTTACTGTGTTTGAAAATTATGTATTTAAAAATTTTTATTAAAATATTTTTTTTTCTAAGGATAACAAGAGTTATATTAATACCCAATCTTATAAATCCTCGAAGTATTATTACAACACGAGTGACAAAACAACTCACACCTTCTAAACTAGTAACTGCTCAAAATGTCGTCCATTAACACTCAAACATTTTAATATTCGTGTCGTAATACCGCTAGTGGTTGCTGACAGAATCTCATTCCTATCTAACTTTTCAAACGCCCTTCTTACTCTGATCTCTAATTCTTCACGTGAATCGACGGGCGTTTCATATACTTAGGTTTTTATCTTTCCCCAAAGATGGAAATCAAGCGGGGTAAGATCTGGACTTCTTGCGGGCCATATCCAGGGACCGCACTTTCCAATCCATCCATCTTCAAATAGATTGTCGAGTGTGTTAGATATTTCTCCTGGAGAGTGAGCAGGAGCTCCGTCATGTTGATACCAACAAGTTCTATATTCTGATAATGGTAAATTGTCTAAAAATTCTGTAACTATTGTTCTTAATATTTCCATGTAACGATTAAAAGTTAAGCTCCCATCAAAAATATGATTAAATGAAACACATTAAAGCTAAATTTTACTTGAAATCCCCTTTCCCTAATAGCGTGAGGGTTTTGATTTTCCCAAACATGACTGTTATGTCTATTGAAAACTCCTTCATGGGAAAATTTTGATTCATCAGCCCATATATGATTTTTTTTAAAGTCATCATCTCCTTGAATATGAATTAACAACGTTTCACAAAACTGGACCCTTTTACTAGCATCTTCTGGATGCAGAGCTTGCACTAAAGTAAACTTGTAGTTGTGCATTTTGTGCTTCCACAAGATTCTTTCTACACAGGAGTAAGGAATGCCTATGTCGTTCACTGCAGTGTAAATAGAGGCATCTGGATATGCTTCGAAATAAGCCAGGACAGTTATTTAGTTATCTTCATCTCTAGTCACTGGACTGGGATTAACTTTGGGTGCTTTTAAAGTAACAAATTCTAGGAAATTTGACTCAATTCTTCTAAACTTATGTTCTCTCATGGGTGGCAGATTAGGATTTAACTCATTAAACCTTCCACATGTTCTACTAATACTTCGATTACATTCTCCATGAATAATCTGCATTGGAATAATGATTTTCCATGTTAACTGTAAACATTAGTACATTGACATTTATAGAATAATTTAGAATGACAAGTATATAATATAAATTGTTCATCATGGCACACTTGCCTTAACGTTGACGTTCAACCACAGTACAAGGAAAAATTATGCTGTGTTATGTTTTTGAATGTCTCTAAATACGTCAAAAACTATCCTTTTTAACTATAGGAAAAACCCAATATAGGTCGGAAAGTTACCAAAAAATGAATTGGTTGGAACTGCAAGTTACTGTATGTCCTTTTTAAAATAAGACACTTATTGAAGGCAGAAGTAGTCAAAGGTTGGCGCCACCCCGCTGACCATTAATATTTTCAAATCAATTTGTATCAAACTGTATGAGATAGGTATAGGGTAATGTATACTTAAAAGATAGGGAATTTAACGTTGCATCAGATGCTAGGGACACATGGGTACCATTCCATTTAAAAAACTCCAGTTATCTCTGATTGAAAATTTTCAAATTCAAATGTATTTTATAAATAACAGTTATCTTAAAATCGCATTGGGTTTATAACAGTATGTATGAATTTTTACGCTTTATGGGATAGTGAAAACCGCATGTTTCTATCTTGCATATCTTTATTGATATCGAAATTTTTCTGAAGCATTCCAATCGGAATTTTTTCTACAAAATGGCGAATAAATCCGAAACGGTACGAACAAGCCCAAATATGTTGTCATCAGGTGGCCCTTAAATTGAACGTGCAATTCAAATAACTAATAATTTACAGGGTGTGTCATTTAAAAAAACAAAGTTTGTGTCAACTTCCGGTATAACCAGAAGTGCAAACTAATTGAAAATATTTTGGTTAGAAAGATCAGTATCAAAAACGTGCGGATATCAATTTTCAAAATTTAAATAGATGTAGTTCTCCATAAACGTCTAATAGGCCACTCACCGTGGAGCACCCTGTATGTAAAGTAGCATGGTTGTGTCGGCTCCCCAAATTTAATATGATAAAGTTTTCAGAATATTAATAGCTTACTTGCTGTTCTTCTTCTGCTGCCTATATCTAGTAAAATCGCAGTTCCTTAGATCCTTAGACATGCTTAGATTTTGTATGCTTGGCCCTATAGCAGGTGAAAACGAGTACAGTAATGAAAACAACCGTTTATTTTGTACAATTGGCACACTAACTGCATTTTATAACAATTTTCTTTATTTATTTGCCATACCTAGTATATCTGTCTTCAGTTTAAAAAAATTTATCACGATCATTAGCTTTCGTACAAAACAGGCTTTAAAATGTGCATAGAAGGGAGATACAGTTAGATTATGTGCTTTCTGGAAAATGAGGTTTGAAAAAGTTTGATGTGGAAAAAGTTTTGTTGATGCGAGTTGGAGATTGGACTCTGCACTGTTGGGTAATCCCCGATTTAGACTACAAGCTATAACTTCAGGCATTTCGATTCACCGGCGGTCGACGACGTATCGATACAAATACTGTTGGAAAAGAATAAAAAGGTATAAAAGCAGACGGCTGGAATTTATTTCCCAGAAGATACATGTTTTTATCGAATTTTCGTAGGAAAACTTCAATTATGGCGAGATTGCGATTTTTGAATTTTGTACAGTTTCTTCAAATGAGCGCAAGCTAGGACCCCTAGAACCCATATTCGGGCTCAGTTACAATTTATATATATATATATATATATATATATATATATATATATATATATATATATATATATATATATATATATATATATATATATATATATATATATATATATATATATATATAGACATATGCGTGCATGTGTGTATGTGTGTGTGTGTGCTGCATCTTGATGGCCTTCGGAAAATAGGTCCATTAGCCACAAGGTGTTGTATTAGTATATATATATATATATATATATATATATATATATATATATATATATATATATATATATATATATATATTGTGGCCCATTTCAGATGGAAACACCCTTGTAACTTTTGTAGTTATGACGCGATTTTTTAACGAGATCTGAAAAGATATAAAATGAAGAAATCTATATAAATCCTGTGAAAATTGTTTCCTATGCCCTTCGATCACGGCCTACCAAAACTATTTTCATATGTCAAAAATTATAAAAAAAGTTTAGAGTTGGATTTAGGAAAACAAATAGGCACGCCCCTGGATTCCCCATTCTTTAAAACTCTACCAAATTTCATAAAAAAATAACTATTATGACGAACTACGAAAGTCAACGTCCCAAAAGTTGAAGAAAAAGAAAAGAAAGTGTATAAATGCTGTGAGAAAGTTTATAAATTGTATCAGAAAGAAGGCCTACTAGTGCAGTTTTTCTGTCAAAAAATAGAAAAATAGAAAAAAATCTAGACTGGTAAGTTCAGGAGGCCATTCGAATAATGTACTATTTTGACCTATCGGTTTATTTTCAAAATGCTAATTCAACCAGGGCCTCATCTGAGCAGAATTGTGTATTTGGCTACCGTTTAATTGAAAATATAGGTTTGTCAGGTGAACTTGTAGTAAATCTTCAATCATTACGTCTTGTTGAAGAAGTTGCAAAACATTTTGGCCATTCAGATTTCCATTCAAAAAGAAAGGTCCTATGATAGTGTCATTTAAAATACTGCACCACAAGTTCACTTTTTGTAAGTACTGGCTTCTACAGTTGATAATTCATTCCATGCCAATGCCGAAGGTTCTGCGATGAAAGCATCCCATATCCCGAAAAATGCAAAAAAAACAGCTTAGCCGGATCTATATTTCATTATTATTATACCATGCTGCAACTACACCTCCTTAAAATCATGTTTACCCCGCTCAGAACCCCTATTCGCCTCAGGTCCAGTACCTTTTTTGTGGGTTTTTCCCAAGAATTTTTTCTTGTAGCGTATGCATTGAAGGTGGTTGTATGCCTGCAGTGGTGGAAGGAAAACCCCCTGGACGAAGCACCCACTCCACCCCCGTCTCCCATGCTGGCTGGATTAGCCCTTCCTTAACACCTTCAATACATAAACCAAAGAAAAAAATTCTTGTGAACAGCCCCCAAGAAAGTTACGGGACCTGATCTGTGCGGAATAAACAAGATTTTAAGGATACATCGCTGCAAAATGGGATAAAGGCAGCGTATATAGGTACAGATAGGTTGTTTTTTTTCACATTTTTTGCTTATACTTCTTCTTCCAAGCACCCCTATTCACTCCTGGTATTTTATATATCCAAGTGGGCTTCTAAGCATATTTCCGTGAGCTGCAAATATACCTAATACTTTTATTTTTACTCCTTTTGGAAAAGAAAAGAAATAAAATGTATCTCCACTTTTCATTACCCTTTCAGAATTATTTTTGTACATTAATACACTACAAACAACTCCACCAGGCAGTTAGACATATATTTAGGTCTAGTTATTTATTGGTTCTTATTTTACGTATATATAACTAATTTTTTTCATTAAACACATATCTACATTTATGACGATTTACGGACTTACTTCTTGAATATAAAAATAATCTTGAATAAATAACGTTCGACTCTTAATACCCGTTTTTGCATCTTCAACTGTGAATAATTTTTAAACGAGTTAATAAAACTTCCAAAAAAATTAGTGTGAAAAGAAGGAGCTTTCAAATGATGTAACACTCGACTCATGTTCCCTATTTAAAATATAAGGGGTGTTATCACCACCCTTAAGGGGTTGATGTGACAAAGTTGAGTTTTATGTCAAAACATGTCCCCCTCAATATTAAAATTGACGTGTTTCAGCGTTTCTTTAAAAAAAAATCTCTGGACGCAAATCGGCCTGTTTCGTTTTCAATGCGCCACCCTATATATATATATATATATATATATATATATATATATATATATATATATATATATATATATATATATATATATATATATATGTATATATATATATATATATATATATATATATATATAACGGGCCGAATTTAACGAAATTTGGCAGGTACCTTTCTTGGACAAGTTCGTTAGCCACGAAAATCGGACCAGATTTTCCGTGATAATTTTTTGTGTTGTTCCTGAATTTTATATCTCAGAATATAACGAAGCTATGGCGGTCAAATTTGGTATGTAGGTTTATGTTATAAAAAGTAAACTACGTACAAAAATTCAAATTTCTATGGTACAAGAAAAAGTTATAAGCATTTAGTAAAAAAAATGTTTGGTTTCAGATTATTTTTATTAAAATTCACTAATGAGGAGATTCCGACTTTTGAATTAAAAAAGAATTCTTCAAATTAGCGCTAATTAGGCCCCCTAAAGCACATATGCGAGGTCAGTTTCAATTTTTATATCTAATTTGGTGAATACCTTCCTTTTGCAAGTGTCTTGAATAAGTTTGTTAGCCAGGAAAATCTGCTCAGGTTTTCCCGGAAAATTTTATGTTTTTTTTTTCTCCAAAAATTTATGTCTCCGGAAAGAACAACGTAAGGGCAACCGAATTTGGTACGTGTATTTGTATTATAAAGAGTGAACTATGTACCAAAATGTAGGTCTCTAAATTTAAAAACAAAAAGTTATGGGCAGTTAAAGAAAAAAAAATTGCAGTTTTCCTCAAAACGTCAAAGCCGCGATTTGAAACGTCAAAATTGGCAATGTTCAGGCAAAGAACGTGAAACAAATACGGATTATGAAAAGAAAATGTTACAAGAAGAGTGTTCTGCGAACCCTTACGTTCCAGTTTCAACCATCATTCGCCTTCATTTTACTAAAATGTTTACAGAAAATTCATTTCAAATAGACCCTTTATCTGATGCTTTGGCTATAGGTTTAGTTAAGTTTATGGTTTAACGGTCTATAATTTTTAGCTAATTTTGGTAGTGCAAATTCGCTTATGCATTTTTGCATTTGTTTTTAACCGAGGAGGTATACAATTCTACTGTATCTCTTTTTATGTTTGGTACCTCAGAAGTTTTTTCTAGGTGAACCGATTTTGATGATTGTTTCTTTATTCAAAAGCTGGTGCCTCTCGTGTGGTACTATATAAATATAATCAAGATCTGAACAGTAGCTTTTGAGTTATCCTTAATTTACCTCCGATAACACGTTAACAAATGGTGGCAGCGAGATATGCATTTTTGAGTTATCCCTAGTGAAGTCGGTTTTCTATTATTTTTTTTAATTTTTGCTTGCTATTTGTACTCCGAATTATAGATTATCACTCTACAAGCATACCTATTGGCTAAACTTTTAATTTATTTTATGCGAAAATGCCATGCGATGTTAGAAACTTTCTTATTGTGCAAAAATAATTAAGGTGCAAATGAAAAATTGAATACCTACTAGAATAATAACTAAATTTAGGATAATGTTTCGACAACCGAAGCTTTGGCGTTTGTTAGATTAATTCACAATGAAGCCAGCATGTTAAGCCATACGAAAAAGCTTAAACTGCTCAAATCCGTTTCGTCGGTTTTATTTCACTCCTTCTCGCTTGTATCGCTTGGGCTCAATTCGTCGTAAAAACGGTCTAAATTATAGATTACCCAGCGAGAACTGTTCGTAATCTATTGTTCCTACGAGCACAGTTTCCAGTTTATCTGGAAAAATCAAACATATACATTTTGCTTTCATCTACGCGTATATTGCTTCGTAAGGGCAAAACCTAAATATGAAAATGTTATCTGTGGTGCTGTTGCTTGAAGCAAAGATTCAGATTAATCTGGAAACCATCGTTATCCGAAAATAAATTGTACTTCTTCCCTGGTTTATTTTATACCGTCTGTTTCCAAGGGTTTTGCTCTCTGATTTTATAGACGTCCTCATCACAATCTAAAGGTTATATCGCCTTATCGTCGCAACCATGATTCTTTATCTCAAGAAGCTCTCTTTATTTCCTTGTAACTTTCACACTTTGACAGTTATCCTATTATGCTTTCCATTTTCGCCTTGATCTACCTCTTTCTTTTTTAGTGAATTTTCTTTAAAAAAATTCACTAATGAGGAGAACCCGACTTTTGAATTTTTAAAAAATTCCTTCAAATGAGCGCTAATTAGGCCCACCTAGAACACATATCCGAGGTCAGTTTCAATTGTTATATGTTTATATATATATATATATATATATATATATATATATATATATATATATATATATATATATATATATATATATATATATATATATATATATATATATATATATATATATGTATGTACGTATGTATGTATTACACCGATAACTCAAAAAAGAATGAGACAATTTTGATTAAATTTGGTAAATACCTTCCTTTTGCAAGCGTCTTAGAAAGTTCGTTAGCCAGGAAAATCGGTGTAGACTTTCCCGGAAAATTTTGAATTTTCTTTAGGAAAAAATTTTTATGTCCGGAAATAATAAGTATTATATTTAAATTTTCTACGAAAATTTAGCTCTGTGGGTTAAAAGATAAAAAAGTTGTAGGCATTTAAAGAAAAATAAATTGGGGTTTTCCTCAAAAAGTCAAAGTCGCGATTTAAAACGTCGAAACCGGCAATATTTAGGCAAAGAACCTGAAGCTAATACGAGCTATGGAAAGAAAATGTCTCAAGAAGAATGTTTTACAAAAGTCTTAGCTTCAACCGTCATTGTCCTTTATTTTACTCAAATGTTTCTAGAAAATTCATTTTAAATAGACCCTTTTTCTGATGCTTTGGCAGTAGTGTTAGCTATAAAGTTTATCGTTTAATGGTATATAATTTTTGTCGAATTTTCGTAAAAAATCGATAAAGCTCAATTTATCCGTTATTATACAAGATACGAAAAAAAATATTATATACATTAATTATAAGGTGTCTTGAGCTACATCATATTTCTACAATCACAGGTTGACCCATAAGTCGTTGGTGATACACATTTTCTTTTTTTTTAATCACGTTTCGAAGAAACCCCCAATTTATTTTTTTAAATGCCTATAACTTTTTGTCTTTTAATCTACAGAGCTAAATTTTGGTAGGTAATTTACCAATAATAATAATAATAATAATAATAATATAAGCCTGCATACCCTTTGGTTGCCCTTACTTTGTTATTTTCGGAGATAGAAATTTAGAAATTTTCTTCGAAAGAAAGAAAACACAAATTTTTCCGGGTAAACCTGGTCGATTCTTTTTTGCTATATATATATATATATATATATATATATATATATATATATATATATATATATATATATATATATATATATATATATATATATATATATATAGCAAAATATATATAACATATAAAATTTGACACTGACCTCGGATATGTGTTCTAGGGGGCCTAATTAGCACTCATTTGAAGACATTTTTCCAAAATTCAAAAGTTGGTCTGTTTTTAAGAAAATTCACAAAAAGCAAACAATTTGCTGTTAAAAACATTTTAATGAAAATTCACTACCATAACGCACTTGCTGTGTCCAGACTTTTTTAAATATGTGTCTTTCAAATATTGTTAGAAGAAAGTTACTATGGCTCCAATAATGTTTTCTTTAAATTTCTTTGAGCAAGCATATTTCTTCTCTCACATCTTCTAGTCTTATTGATGTACCATCTTTGTTATTTTTAGAAGCCTAGCATTTTTATTTTAAACCAGGTATGAAATAAGTTCAATATTTCAACTTGCTTGCTTTTTAAACGAATCAGCATATAAGGGTTGTAACTTATGACAATTAATGAGCCAAATAGTGGCGTCATTGGTGTTGTCGGATTTGTCGTTTTAGTGAATTTTCTTTACAAATTCACTAATGAGGAGACTGCGACTTTAGAATTTTGAAATCTCCATGAACCACGTGTGTAACATGAGATTTTTCACTGCTAATTTAAAATGTTAACAGTGTTTTATTAATGTGACCATGTAAGCAAGGTCTTATACTGTTGTCCTGTATGTTCTGTGTGTTTGTTGTGTGTGAAGTACTTATCAAAAACAGGTGAGATGTCTCACTCACTTTGTGAGTTCCCTTACTGGCTGCTTCTCATACTTTGTTCAGCTTTCGGCTCCTGATGCAGTACCAAAGGAGGTGCGAAATATAGAAGCATTTTTAGCAAAGAACTTGCGTTTTTTAATGCCGATAAAATTTTGAGTGCTATAGCCCTTATTGAGACTTAAAATTTTGGAAACTAACAATAACGACCGTTATTTCCAGTTGTTCTATATATATATATATATATATATATATATATATATATATATATATATATATATATATATATATATATATATATGTATGTGTGTGTGTGTATAGGGTAGCGTATTGAAAACGAAACGGACCAATTTGCGCCCAGATAATTTTTTTTTAAGAAACGCTAAAACACGTCAATTTTAATATTGAGGAGGACATGTTTTGACATAAAACTCAACTTTGTCACATCAACCCCTTAAGGGTGGTGATAAGAACCCTTATATTGTAAATAAGGTACATAAGTCGAGTGTTACATCATTTGAAAGCTCTTTCTTTTCTGAATTAAGCACACTAATTTTTTGGAATTTTATCAACTCGTTTAAAAATTATTTACAGTTGAAATTGCAAAAACGCATTTCACTCATTCCGGTAAGAAATGTGCTAATAGTCAATGTTTTGTTGGAAATGAGACTACTGACATTGGAGTTTTAGGACAAATTGCTGCAGACCCAACTTTGGCCACTGTTTCAAACATCAAAAGAAGAACTATTAAGCGAATATTGAAGCATCATAAATTTCACCCGTATAAAATTCATCTTGTACAACAACTGAATGAAGATGATTTTGATCGGCGGCTGGAGTTTTGTGAAGTTATGACTGCACGAATAGCTGATAACGGGAACTTTCTGTTCAATATCTGTTTTTCAGACGAGTGTACGTTTTTATTAAACTCTACAGTCGATCGTCATAATTGTCGTTATTGGGCAGATAATAATCCAAGAAATTTTCACGAAGTCCACACTCAAACTCCATAGAAATTGAATGTCTGGACTGGCATTTTTGGAGACCGTTTTATCGGACCAATTTTTCTTGATGGCAATTTGAGTGGCAAAAAGTATTTGGAGTTACTACAAGATATCGTTTACCCTCTACTAATTGATATTGTTGGAAATAATGATCGCTATCAAGAAAATCAATTAGTGTTTCAACAAGATGGAGCTCCTTCGCATTTTTCACAACGTGTTAGGGAGTTTTTGAACAGAGAGTTTTCAGAGCAATGGATTGGGCGTAGAGGTGCTATTGAGTGGTCCCCTAGATCACCGGATTTAACTCCTATATATATATATATATATATATATATATATATATATATATATATATATATATATATATATATATATATATATATATATATATGTACGTATGTACCACTCAAGTGTTTTCTTTCGGAAAATATTTAGTTCTCCGGAAATAACAAAGTAATAGCAACAAAATTTGATACTCGTGTTTGTATCATAAAAAGCGAATCATTTACCAAAATGTAACTCTGTACGTTAGAAGACTAAAAAGTTATAGCCATTTAAAGGAAAAAAATTGGAGTTTTCTCCAAAACGTCCAAGTCGCGATTCTAAACGTCAAAATTCAACATTCAGGTAAAAAAAATGAAACGAATACGGGTTATGTCAAGAATATATCGCAAGAAGAGTGTTTTAAAACCCTAGACTTTCAGCTTCAACCCTTATTGTCCTACATTTTACTAAAATATTTCCAGAAAATTAATTTCAAATAGACCTTTTCTCTGACGCTTTGGCAGTAGTTTTAGTTAAGTTTATGGTTTAACGATCTATAACTTTTAGCGAATTTTTGTAGAAACATTTTTTTTAGTCTTAAATAGATTTCTTCAAATAAGCGCAAACTAGGCCCCCTACAATCCATATCCGGGGTTAGTTTCAGTTTTTATCTGTTTACATATATACAGGGTATCGCATTTCTACGGTAGCGCTTAATATATTCGTTATTATACAAGATACGAGAACAAATTGTATACGCTAATTATAGGGTGTCTTATGCTATAAGTCTTATCAAATTATGTTGATAATCACAGGGTGGCCCATAAGTCGTTGGTAATACAAATTTTTTTTCGAACCTCCTTTAGATTATTGCATTTTTGGATTTTTCATCGAAATATGATGCATGTTTGTAAGCAAAAAATTCGGGACGCAGTAAGTCTGCTTAAGGAGCAAATTTTTGTTAAATGCTTCAAATTTTAATAAACCAATTTGCTATTAACCTAAGGTTTGTTGGCTAAGAAACCAGTTTTTTTGGAAACATTTTAAGTGTATTTTCGGAAAATTTGGGACATTTTCAAACAATAAAGTTATTGTGATAAAATACGGTACATTGTTTCTACCATATAGCTTATACTGGTAACCAAATTTAATGCCTGCTTCCATTAAAGAGACATTTGCTATTAAAACATTTTTATGAAAATTAGCTTCGATAACGCACTTGCTGCGTCCAGACTTTTTCTTGGTTGTAACCGAATTTGTTTATTTAAATCCAGCATCCTGAATATTCCTAAATCAAGAACCCTTTAAAACATTTGAAAACTAGAAACCTCAGTTTTAGTACATAGTTGAAAAGTAATTCACCAAAACACATATTTAAGACCTGACTATCATTTTGCAAACAACGTTAGCGTCATGTGTGGGGTAAATAATCTGTGTACTTAATAAATAAGTCTCTATTAAGGTAATATGTGTACAAAATTAACTGAAAATAACCATTTACAAAACTACGTCCTTTAGTAAAAGATGTTTTTTAGCTTTTTTTAAGGAAAGTAAGTTTTCATCCATGGGAACTCCGAACGCACCTGAATTTGTATCTGTTTTTTTTAACAAGGCTTTTAGCTAATTTTCGTAGAAAAAATTCACTAATGGGGAGATCCTGACTTTTGAATTTTGAAAAAATTTTTGCAAATGAGCGCGAACTAGGACCCCTAGAACCCATATCCGGGGTCAGTTTCAATTTTTATATGTTCATATATATATATATATATATATATATATATATATATATATATATATATATATATATATATATATATATATATATATCACACCGATAACTCAAAAAATAATGAGCCGATTATGATAGAATTTGGCATGTACGTTCCTTTTGTAAATAGCTTGGACAAGTTCGTTAGTCAGGAAAATCGGAAGAGGTTTTCCGGGAAAATTTTGATTTTCATGCGAGAAAAATTGTTATCTCAAAAAATAATGGGGCGATATAGATAAAATTTGGCATGTACCTTCCTTTTGTAAATATCTGGGATAAGTTCGTTAATCAGGAGAATCTGACGGGGTTTTCTGTAAAAATTTTGGGTTTTCATTCGAAAAAAAAAAATTTCTCAAAAAATAAAAAAGCTATGTTAACCAAATTTGGTAGGTAGGTTTATGATATAAAAAGTAAACTATACGCCAAAATTTAAATTTCTATGTTTCAAGAAAAAAAAAGTTATAATAAAATATTTTGTGCCAGATTATTTCTATGAAAATTCACAACTATAACGCACTTGCTGCGCCCACGTTTTTATTCATTCTGACCATGTAGTCACGGCTTTTAGAGGTGTTTGGTTGCGTGTTTGTGTGTCCTTTAGATGTGATATGTCTCCGAGATTGTGAGATGTCTCACCTTCTTTCTCATGTTTCTCACAAAAGGTTTTCTTACATTGTTCCGCTTTTGGCTCCTGAGAAAGCACCAAGGTAGGTGCGGAATATAGAGCATGTGTTATCAAAAACTTGCATTATCACTTGTACACATTTTAGAGATCGGAAGCCCTTTTTGAGATTATATATATATATATATATATATATATATATATATATATATATATATATATATATATATATATATACATATATATTTATACAGTGTGTTTCAGTTTAAGTGCCTATATTCATTATTTCATAATGGGTCGGCCGATTTTCAAAACAAAAAAAATCCTTAAATAAAGTACTCCAAAAGCTCCACATCCATTGTTTTAAAATTCGATTTTTTCATACCCTACTACGATAACAAATAAGACCGCAAAAATAACTAAAGCATATTAAGCCAAAAATGAAAAAATCTACTTTTTTGGAGTGCGCAATGTAAACGCTACTGATTGTCTGGTAAGTATTAGATTTCCACTGTATTAAGAGTCACCTAGTGTATGAATTCACACAATATCATCTGCATATCTTATACAGAGTGTTCATAGTAAATACAGAAACATACCCTTTTGCAATGTTTTACCCAATTTGGACTTTGATCGTACCAGCATCCTAAATTTTGGGAAGACACCACTCCATTATTCCTGAAAGTAGCGAAGTGAAGATTGGAACCTGTGATGACCACTGATAAGTAACATGAAAAATATAATTTTTCATCCTCTGATGACGCTAACTTTGTTAGTGAAACGAAAGCCAGGTCTTTAAAAATAAGTGTCGTGGTGATTTGAATTCTCCATGTGTACTTATTAGTGCTCATCGCAGGTTCCAATCTTCCCTTAGCTAGTTTCAGAAATAATGGAGTGGTGTCCTCCCAAAATTTAAGATGCTGGTCCGGTCAAAGTCCAAATTGGGTAATACATTGCAAAAGGGTATGTTTCCGTATTTATGATGAACACTCTGTATAAGGTATGCGGATGATATTATGTGACTTGATACACTAGGTGACTCTTAATCCATTGAAAATCTAATATTTGCAAGACACTAGGCAGCGTTTACACAGCGCACTCCAAAAAAGTCGCTTTTTTCATTTTTTGCACTCAAGTTGTGAACATTCTGTATAAGTTACGATATTGAAATTTGTGATTTGTGGCTACAGATGTGCCTAAATCGATAGATATATTTGTTTTTTCGCACAAAAATGCCTAATATGCTTCAGTCGTTTTTGGGGTTTTCTTTGTTAGCGTAGTAGGCTATGGAAAAAGCCTATCGTCAATATTGCACACCAGGATGTGGAGCTTTTGAAGTACTTTGTTTAAAGAAAATTGAAAATCGGCCGACCCGTTATGAAATCGTGAATTGTCGCCACTTAAAGTTAAACACAATATATATATATATATATATATATATATATATATATATATATATATATATATATATATATATATATATATATATATATATATATATATATATATATATATATATATATATATATATATATATATATATATATATATATATATATAAATTGAGCTAAGTGTTCGTTGAATATAATTCCAATCGATCTTTTTGTTTATCCGACGTACTTAAGATTACAATCTTCACAACTTATTTCATAAAATTCACGATATTTTGGCCGTGCTATCCTTGTCTTTTGGGTTACCTAACAAGTTACTTAAGTTGTTTTTTTGTCAAAAACTCTAAGCCTAGAGACTCTAAGCTACATTGCGAACGACTCACATCAGAACGTGGCCAAATATAACGCATACACTGCTTGCCTGGTGGAAAAATTAATCAGAAAACAAAGAAAATGTTGAAGGAATCAACGACGTTTAGAAAAGAGAAATCAAAAAAAAACTTTGTTTGCTTACGATTTGTACCTCGAACCACGAGGGGTATAGATAGCATTTTTAAAAAGCCAACCTGCAACTAACATTTTCGACAAAAAAATGCCTTAAAAAACTTGTTAGCTAACCCAAAAGACAAGGATAGCACGGCCAAAATGTCGGGAATTTATGACATAAGTTGTAAAGATTGTAATCTTAAATACGTCGGACAAACAAAAAAATCGATTGGAATTAGATTCAAAGAACACCTAGGCCAATTGCGATACGGTACTATAGATAGATCTGCCGTCGCCCGACATATTTGGGATAATAATAATCACGTTAATGAAGGTAATGTAAAATTAATAAAAAATGTTAGACAACCAGGACAAATAAACGCGTTCGAGAGTATATATATATATATATATATATATATATATATATATATATATATATATATATATATATATATATATATTTATATTGCCAAATATAGTTGCTACAAAAAATGTATGAACGTTTCTGCAGCGCCGATTACAAGTCACCTGATCGATTGCTTTGTAAAATAAATTCCCACGTTTTAACATGTCCTAGAGATAACATAAGAATACAGATATACAGATATTTCCGCCAAACGAAACCATGTTAATTCAGTTAATATAATTACTAAAGATCTACGACTTTTAGATAAGGTAAAAATCTCGGGACGCAGCAAGTGCGTTATGGTAGTGAATTTTCATAAAACTATTTTTTAATAGCAATAATGTGTGTTTTTTAAGAAAGCAGGCATCAATTTTGGTTACCAGTATAACCTATATAGTAAAAATAATGTGCCATGTTTCATCAAAATAACTTTATTGTTTGAAAATGTACAAAAATTTCCGAAAGTAAACTTAAAGTGTTCCCGAAAAAACTCGTTTTTTTTTCAACCTTATAGGTTAATAGCAAATTGAGCTATTCAAATATTAAGCATTTGATCAAAATTCGCTACCATAACGCACTTACTGCGTCCAGAATTTTTGTTCTTACAAACATGCATTATATTTCGATGGAAAATGCAAAAATGCAATAACATAAGGCGTGTTTGTTTAAAAAAAAAGAAAATTTGTATCACCAACGACTTATGGGCCACCCTGTGATTGTAGAAATAATTTTTTAAGATGTAGCTCAAGACACCCTATAATTAATATATACAAATTTTTTTCATATCTGGTATAATAACAGATATATTGAGCTTTATTGATTTTTTTTACGAAAATTCTACAAAAATTATATACTATTAACGATAAACTCTATAGCTAAGACTACTGCCACGTATCAGAGAAAGGGTCTATTTGAGATGAATTTTCTGGAAACATTTTATTAAAATGAAGGACAATGACGGTTGAAACTAAGACTTCAGGGTTTGTAAAACATTCTTCTTGAGACATTTTATTTCCATAGCCCGTATTAGATTTAAGTTCTTTTCCTAAATGTTGCCAATTTTGACGTTTAAATCGCAACTTTGACGTTTTGTGAAAAACCCCAATTTATTTTTGTTTAAATGCCTATAACTTTTTTGTCTTTTGACCTACAGAGGTAAATTTTGGTAGGTAACTTGCCTATAATGATATAAACCCGCGTATAAAATTTGGTTGCCCTTACTTTGTCAATTTTAAAGATATAAATTTTTTTCGAAAGAAAACACAAAATTTTCCGGGAAAACCTCGTCGGATTTTCCTGGATAACGAACATATTCAAGCCACTTGCAAAAGGAAGGTACTCACCGATTTTGACGTTTAAAATCGCCATTTTGACGTTTTGAGGAGAACCCAAATTTATTTTTCTTTGAATAACTGTAACTTTTTTGTCCTTTAACCTACGGAGCTGAATTTTGGTAGGTAACTTTCCTCTAATGATATAAACCCGCGTATGAAATTTGGTTGCCCTTGCTTTGTTAATTTTGGAGATATAAATTTTTTTCGATTTTTTTTGAAAGAAAACACAAAATTTTCCGGGAAAACCTTGGCGGATTTTCCTGGATAACGAACTTATCCAAGCGACTTGCAAAAGGAAGGTATGTGCCAAATTTTATCAAAATCGGTCTATTATTTTTTAAGTTATAGGTGTGACACATAATATATATATATATATATATATATATATATATATATATATATATATATATATATATATATATATATATATATATATAACATATAAAGTCTGAAACTGACCTCGGATTTGAGTTCCGGGGGTCCTAAATAGCGCTCATTTGAAGAAATTTTTTCAAAATTCGAAAGTCGGGATCTCCTCATTAGTGAATTTTTTTTAAGAAAATTCACTAATAAAGACAGTTCAAAAACCTCGTCCAACGATAAAAATACAATACACTGCAGAATTTGCCTGCGACTAGGTCCCCTCTCGGTTTCGTTTATTCACCTAAGATTCGGTATATAAGGTGATGTTAGTTTTTAAAGTAGTTAGAATTTTTCATCCTCTGATGATGCTAAGTTGGTTAGTGAAACAATCGTCAGGTCTTTTTAAATGTGTTGTGGTGATTTGGGTGATACAAGTGTTCTTATCAGTGCTAATCACAGGTTCCAATCTTCACTTAGTGTATCGTTTAACTTGTGTAACAATTGCACTTTGTAAGGATCAGACTTCCTTTCTTTGAATAATTTTACCACTAAAGATTGGTCTACGTTGTTATCTAGGGCTAGCTGCCTAATAGAATGGTGAGGATTTTCTTCAGATTCAAGCGGTATATCCAATCTGACTTGTTAACTTACACGAGATCGACCTTCTTCAGGCTTCAGATCTTCAAATTGGCGGTCTATCAGGATGTTTTTGGTTAAATAACTCGAGTGCTTCCTGATGACTTCTAAGCCTGTCGCCATAATCAATCATCATTAATATATTTATTTTTTCCTTTCCGTTAACCGTACCATTTTTGTTAAGTTCGAATTAGAATTGATTACTTTAAGCACTTTTACACTTTGACCACTAAGGCAATTAATTAATTTAAACGGTAGGTAATAATTATGATATTAATTAATATGAAATTAATTCACGATTTACCATTATTGTCTTTATTTAGTGAATTCCAAATCCATAGTGCGATAAAAGTCCGATAACTAAATACTGATAACAGAAAATAATCAATAAGTTATCACGAGTGTTGTTAAAAATTGAGTTAGACTTTAGTTTTTGTTCCACCTGTCAAATAGTTACATGCCAACGTATCAAAAATCACAAAATCAAGTGTTCTGCTTTAGAAAAGTGAAGAAAAACCTCATTAGTCTTCAGAAAACTCATGCTAAATACAAACGGTGAGAAATATTTCCCATTTCATATTTAATTAAGCCATGCATTTTTTAAAATTGTTTTGTCAGGTACCAATTCTTTTTCTCGTCATTTAAGTAGTATGCCGGTCTACGGAAAAACAGTAAAAAAATATGGTTGTCGTTTAAAAAACTTATGACGATAGCATTATTCAGACACAGGTGACTTCATAAATGTAATTTTTACATCATAAGTAGGTAATTGAAAAGATAGAGTTGAGCTGTCCGAGAGTTTTTCTTGAAAAAAAATTTATATAACGCCTTTATGAATTATGTTCCAAACTTTATCATCACACTGTATATATATATATATATATATATATATATATATATATATATATATATATATATATATATATATATATATATCGACATGAATGACCTATGTCTCCTAGAAATTCTCCCTCAGCTGCTTCTTCTTGCAAACTTTTGTATTGAGACAAAGTGCTTTCCCAAAATTTCGAAAGTTGCAAAGATTTTCATGTTTCCAAAAGGAAATAATCCAACTGAGTTTATTCACTTAAGACCTATAAGCATTTTCCCAGTTCTTTTAAAGTTATTGGAGAAAGTGATGTCCGAGCAGATAACTGCTTACCTTGGGGGCAACAACATCTTGCCAAATGTACAGTCCGGATTTGTTAGGGGCAGGTCCACCACAACAGCATTAGCAAATATTAGTGATGACATCCTCACAGCTAACGATACAAATCAAGTTACAGCTTTGGTATTGCTAGACTACAGTAAAGCTTTTAATACGATCAGTCATGAACTTTTGTGCTCGAAGTTACAATATATTGGTTTCAATCATGACGCCGTTCAGTTTATAGAGAGTTACTTTTCAGATAGGGCACAGAGGGTAGTCTGCGGATCGGATGTATCGGATTCTTTGAGTTTATTAAAAGGAGTTACACAGGGCTCTATATTGGGCCCCCTTATATTCAATATTTATACGTTTGATTTTCAAGAACAAATGATCTCGAGCAAAGTACACTTCTATGCCGATGATACCCAGCTTTACAAATCCTTTCCTGTCGAAAATGCCTTAGACGCTATAGCAAGTTTAAATGCAGACCTTGATAGGTTGGTCACGATAGCAAAGAAGCATGATCTTGCGATAAATGTCAATAAGTGTTGCGTACTTTATTTTGGCAGGAAGGACAGTAGGAATAGGGTTTGTTATCAAAATATTGATATTTTGATAGATGGGAGTCGCTTGGAAGCAAAACAATTTGCAAATAATCTTGGTCTCATAATAGATAATAATTTAAAATTTTCTGATCACGTCACTAATCTTCGTAGAGCTAGCTTTGGCCTATTGAAATCTTTTTATAGCCACCGAAATTGCCTTCTAGTGAAAGTAAAAGCTCTCTTAGTAAACTCGATGATTCTCGCGCGCGTTAACCATGCTGATGTTGTGTATGGACCTGCCCTTGACAGTTGGGATCGGCAAAGAATAGAAAAGGTTCAGAAGTCATGTTTACGGTTCATCTTTAAACCAAAAAGAATAGATCGTGTTTCTTATAACTTAAAAGAATTAGATTGGCTGAATATAAAGAATCGCTCGAAAGTACATCTTCTTTGCTTAGCTCGCAAGATTGTCCTCGGGGCGGGACCTGATTACCTACATCAGAAGCTCTGTTTTCACAAAAGCTACCTCTTGGTATTTTTTCGTTCAAGGTATCCCCTAGGAGATATGATTAATTTTATAAAAAGGGGCAAAGTACCGATTAGTCGGCGTAATAATAATAATAATAATAATAATATATGTTTACTGCAACCATAAGAATATGAAAAACAAAACATATAGTAAACATTACAGCAATAAACGTGCAAATAACTAACCTACGTAAAACTTATTGGTGATAAACATTGAAATGAATATTACAAACATTGATAAAAAATGATAAATAAAAAATAAAAATAAAAAATGAAAAAAGTAATCGTAAAGACACCATGATTTTTCCAAACTCTTGTTTTTTGTAAATTACTCAATTGACTTTAATAACAAAGCTAAAGAAAATGTTGAAAGTGACCACCATTAGCGTCGTTACAATTATTTAACCTTCTGCGCAAAGATCTTCTTACTTTTCTGCAAATATTTTGATCTTCTCTAATGCTGCCAAATGCATATTCTATTCTTCCCAACAATTCTTCTCGTGTGTTTACTGGTGTTTTATACACTATTTCTTTTAAATAACCCCACAAATAAAAATCGAGAGGATTCAGGTCCGGAGATCGAGGTGGTTATGACACCGGACCTCCACGACCAATCCATCGGTGACCGTATGTGTTGGCTAAATATGTTCTTACAACTGCTGCAAAATGTGCGGGCGCACCATCATGCTGGAACCACATTGTACCATTTCTCATAAAAAGCGGTAGTAACAACGGCAAATCATTTTGTAAAAAGTTTAAATATGATTCATGGTCAAGACGATTCGGTAGAACAACAGGACCAATTATGTGATTTTCAATAATAGCAGCCCAAATATTGATGGAAAATTGATACTGCGAATTTGCAACTCTTAGAGAGTGTGGGTTTTCATCGGCCCATGTATGTAAATTGTGAAAATTTACGATACCTTTTCGCGTAAATGACGCCTCATCGGTAAATAGTACACGTTTAGAAAAATGTTGGTCGTGCCTAAGTTTGTTTAAGAACCACTGACAAAACATTGCCCTTGGTCGAAAGTCTCTAGGTAGAAGTTCCTGGACACGTGTAAAATGATAGGGATATAAACTTTGATCCTTCAGAGTTCTGTGAACTGATGATGCCGAAATATTACCCAGTTCGGTGGCAATAATTCTCGTACTTGTACTAGGATCACGTTCAACTCTATTTAATATTGCCTCTTCAACTCGTACAGTTCGGCGGTATCTTCTGCGTCCAGAGTCAGCTTTTAAAGGTTTTAAAGAACCAGTTTCTCTCAAATGTCTTACAATACGTGGGAAAATATTTTTGTCAGGAATTCTTCTTTGCGGATAAGTTTCCTGATAAACTCGCACAGCTTGTCTAGCATTTTGATTTGTTTGTCCATAAATTAACAACATATCAGTCAAATCCGCTGAAGTGTACTTAATGAAAACCATCTTGAGAGGAGGAAATAATATTAATGAGCAACTCACTATCAACAAATAACTAAAAACGAAAATACTGCACCGTATCAAAATTTAAAGAATAGCACGAAAACTCTTTTGACGCCTACAAAGCACTTCAAAATTGTAGAATTTAGAGAACTGTCAAAAATTATAGTTTCATGGCACTTTACGATTACTGTTTTCATTACTCCAACGAATCGGTACTTTGCCCCTTTTTATAAAATTAATCATATCTCCTAAGGGATACCCTGAACGAAAAAATACCAAGAGGCAGCTTTTGTGGCTTATGTAATAAGCTTCATAACTGATGTATCAAAATTGGAAAAAGACGGTGGCGCACATATTTTTACCCCAAATGAATTTTTACAGTTACCCCGTACGCACGCCACTGACGCAGTTGTAAGTAGATTTTCACTTGAAAATATGCACTTTCATAATACACTTTCAAGTTCCAAGTTTCATTAAAATCAATCCAGTGGTTTTGAAATTATTTATAAAAAATTAAAAAAATAATTAAAATTCAACTCCCTGTATATTGGAAACTATGCGTTTCCGGGCCCATGTGCACAGGAACTTTTTTTCTTATTTTTTAGTAAGAAATTGCCCCACGAGCGATGGTGCATGTTTTTTGAAACAGCCTGTATATATATAAAGCATACAAAAAAGAAAGCCACCCTGCATATGGATTTTACGGTTTTACTGGTCCCAGTTAGCATATATTTGAAGAAATTTTTTTAAAAATCTTAAAGTGTTAACTTTGTCAAAAGTGCAATTTTATACGATAGGTATAATTAATTGTTGGAAGAGTATAGCTTGGTTAGTTTTCCGTGAATATCTAGTCGGCTATCATCATTAATAGTCCTGTATCTAACAAACTTTAGCGTAGGTATAGCAGTACAGTTAAAATAGCTTAAATTGAATTGTATTGAATTAGAGACGAGAAATTACTAAATCTATTGAACTAAATGCTTCTAGCAGAATGTCTTGATTATTATATCAGCGCTAGATTAATTAAACAGAACAACTTTCCAGACGCTTTAGATTTAGGCCTTTGGATGCGCGCAAAATTATTCTCTGAGTACCAGATTGTGTAACAGATGCTTCTTAGAACAACGGAATCAGAAAGATTACGTGATATACAGGCTGATTCACGTAGCCCGTTCGTTAGAAAATTTTTGATTTCCCGAAATCGTATTATTATTAATTTGACAGCAGGCCAGAATATACTGCTGCAAGTCTAAGTGAAATATTTACAAAATTACGGCACTTCCGGAAATACCGGATGTCGGTGCCATGTTTTTTATAATGGGGATACACCATTTTGATTTCATGCCTGGATTAGACATTAAACTCTGAGTTCAGAACGTCCCAGTTGTCAACACTTATCTATCATAGTTTTTGACATATGTCACATTTTTCGCAAAAAAATTGAAGTTGCGGGGGTCCATTATGAAATTTATAATTGCTGAACCGTTGAAAATAGATAGTTAATTTTTTTTATTCGGTTCACAAAAGTTTGTCCAATATTTTGCATCATTGCCGATACTTTTGTTGTTTCATGTGTGTACTACGATTTTTCAAAGCTGACAACCAAAAAACCTCAGAAACTTTATTTTGTCAAATGGCACCTACCATTTCTGATGCCAGAGATCAATGTGAAATTAAATTTAAGAGCAACTTGGATTAACATTATGCGTGCCTATCTGCAGTCGTTTTTGAGTTATTGGCATGTTTTAGAGAAATATTATTTTTTTCTCAAAGGCTTTGGAAATAATCGTTTCAGTTAAATTTTTATTCCACAACCTTATTACAATAATAAACACTTATAACAAAATAACAACAAATGGGTAGATTAACAAAATAAGAATTTCAATACTGCTAAATGTGTGCACCGTTTTCATTGACACAGTGTTCGAATTTCGAAAGGATCCAAATGATCAAAAGCTCTAGCTATCCTTATTCTTAAGTCTTCGTAATTGAAAACTGGATTTGCGTACACTAATTATTTGACGCGACCCCATAAATAAAAATCTCGGGACGCAGCAAGTGCGTTATGGTAGTGAATTTTCATAAAACTATTTTTTAATAGCAATAATGTGTGTTTTTTTTTAAGAAAGCAGGCATCAAATTTGGTTACCAGTATAATCTATATACTAAAAACAATGTGCCATGTTTCATCAAAATAACTTTATTGTTTGAAAATGTAGAAAAATTTCCGAAAGTAAACTTAAAGTGTTCCCGAAAAAACTCGTTTTTTGGTCAACCTTATAGGTTAATAGCAAATTGAGCTATTCAAATATTAAGCATTTGATCAAAATTCACTACCATAACGCACTTACTGCGTCCAGAATTTTTGTTCTTACAAACATGCATTATATTTAGATGGAAAATGCAAAAATGCAATAACATAAGGCGTGTTTAATTTTAAAAAAAGAAAATTTGTATCACCAACGACTTATGGGCCAGCCTGTGATTGAAGAAATAATTTTTTAAGATGTAGTTTAAGACACCCTATAATTAATATATACAATTTTTTTTTCATATCTGGTATAATAACAGATATATTGAGCTTTATTGATTTTTTTACGAAAGTTCTACAAAAATTATATACGATATACGATATTAACGATAAACTCTATAGCTAAGGCTACTGCCAAGCGTCAGAGAAAGGGTCTATTTGAAATAAATTTTCTGGAAACATTTTATTAAAATAAAGGACAATGACGGTTGAAACTAAGACTTCAGGGTTTGTAAAACATTCTTCTTGAGACAACTTATTTCCATAGCCCGTATTAGATTCAAGTTCTTTTCCTAAATGTTGCCAATTTTGACGTTTAAATCGCAACTCTGACGTTTTGTGAAAAACCCCAATTTATTTTTGTTTAAATGCCTATAACTTTTTTGTCTTTTGACCTACAGAGCTAAATTTTGGTAGATAACTTGCATATAATGATATAAACCCGCGTATAAAATTTGGTTGCCCTTACTTTCTTAATTTTGGAGATATAAATTTTTTTCGAAAGGAAACACAAAATTTTCCAGGAAAACCTCGTCGGATTTTCCTGGATAACTAACATATCTAAGCTACTTGCAAAAGGAAGGTACTCACCAATTTTGACATTTAAAATCGCGATTTTGACGTTTTGAGGAGAACCCAAATTTATTTTTCTTTGAATGCCTGTAACTTTTTTGTCATTTAACCTACCGAGCTAAATTTTGGTAGGTAACTTGCCTCTAATGATATAAACCCGTGTATGAAATTTGGTTGCCCTTACTTTGTTAATTTTGGAGATATAATTTTTTTTCGATTTTTTTCGAAAGAAAACACAAAATTTTCCGGCAAAACCTCAGCGGATTTTCCTGGATAACAAAATTATCCAAGCGACTTGCGAAAGGAAGGTATGTGCCAAATTTTATCAAAATCGGTCCATTATTTTTTAAGTTATAGGTGTGACACATAAATATATATATATATATATATATATATATATATATATATATATATATATATATATATATATATATATATATATATATATATAATATATAAAGTCTGAAACTGACCTCGGATTTGGGTTCCGGGGGTCCTAAATAGCGCTCATTTGAAGAAATTTTTTCAAAATTCGAAAGTCGAGATCTCCTCATTAGTGAATTTTTTTTTAAGAAAATTCACTAAAATCTTAAGATGTAAGATCCGGAGATTGGGCGGGCCAAAGTGATGAACCCCTATTTACCTGCCAACGATCTTCGAAGATTACCGTTAATTTAACATCTACAACTCCAGTTGAATGTGCTGGAGCTCCATTCATTTGATACCAACGATTGAAACATCGATTAAGCGGCATATCATCCAGATAATTTTCCACAACTTCTCTTAAAATTATCAAATAACCATCGCCATTCAAATTTCCATCGTATATGAAATATCGTGCACGATACGAAATTGAGTTTGATTTTCGACCTCCATTACAATATGAGGAATTTCATCAGCACAAAAATGCTAAGTTTTTCGACTAACCCTTAATCCCTTAATACCTTGCTGACAAAATGTTGCTTCTTCTGTCCAGATGATGTTTTGTAAAAAATTACGATCTTCATTAATTTTTACCAAAAATTCTTCGCAGAAGTTGATCCTGCGTACGTAGTCTCCGGGATGTAGTTTTTGTAGCCTTATAAATTTATAGGGATATAACTTATGACGACAAAAATATCCCAAGGCGTTAATTTCAACCTCTTCATTTCTTGTTATAAATTTATTTTTCATAATAGGCTTAGCTACATTCCCATGATTAAAAGAAATAATTCTAAATCGTAGAAATTTTCCTTTCGTAATTTGCAATGGATATTTGATAGTGAACGCGCGGCATGTCCTGTCTGTTATTTTGCCCATAAATTACAAATAAATCAAAGACAACATCGTTCGGATAATGCTCCATGATAAAAGAAATTGCACTAGTTAATCAAAACACTAAGATAATAATGACAGAACAGTAACTAGGTTTGACATTTGCTATTATTTTTTCCAAAGCATACTAACCTTTAGGATAAAATAATAAAATGTATTTAAAAAATTACAATAACTCAAAGACCGCTAAAGAAAAGCATGTATAATGTTAATAAACCCTGGTTAGATTCCCAGGGTTTCCCTTTCGCTATTTCATTAGATACTGTACAATTAACATCAGCCGAGGTTGTATTTGAGCAAGTTGAATGTCTGCACGTTCCGCCCTTCGGAGGAAGCGTAAAGCCGTCGGTTCCGTGTCCATGCGATGTTGGGCACGTTAAATATCCCTATCCCCTTTACAAGAAGGCCGGGGTTCGGCAAAATTTCCAGGATAGTGAGGTGAAACGGCTCCCTGGCGTCACTGATTGTCCATAGTCGCGGAAATAGACCGACATTAAAGGAAAAAAGTTAAAGTTTACAGCAAGAATGGCTATTATCGCCATATTCGTTCAATTTATTTATAGAATATATAATAAATAGGCTGAAGAAGAAGAGAGCGGAAAATCAGATAGACGGAATATGGATTGCATAAGGTACGTAGATGACATACTGCTGATCGGAGAACCGGAAAAAATTACAAAGGATGCTGAGTGATTGAGGTATTAAAACGAATCAAACTAAAAATTAATATAACTAAAACGAAAAAATCTCGGCACGTAGCAAGTGCGTTATGGTAGTGAATTTTTATTAAATGCTTCAAATTTGAATAACTCAATTTTCTGTAAACTTAGAAGGTTTAATTTTGGTGTGTAGTAAGGTCTTAGCGCAAAATATTCACCAAATTTCATTAAAATAGCTTTGTAATTTTTGGAGAAAAAAAAATTTTTAGAAAGAAAATTTAAAACTTGAATAACTCAATTTTAAATGAACTTAGAAAGTTGGATTCTGGTACATAGTAAGGTCTCTTCCAAGGCAACATATTCAGTAAATTTCATTGGAGCAGCTTTGTTATTTTAGGAGAAAAAAATTTTTTTAGAAAGAAAACTTAAAATTTTCTCGGAAAACTTTTTTCGATTTTCCTGGCTAATGAACTCATCCAAGACATTAATAAAAGAAAGAGACTTGCCGAGTAAAAATTGAAACTGACCCCGGATATGGGTTCTAGGGTTTCTAGTTCGCGCTCATTTGAAAAAAAATTCAAGTCTCGCCATCGATACCTCTGTATTAGTGATTTTTTTAAAAATAAAAATGCACTAATGATGAAGATATGGAAGAATGGGACTGCAAAAGTGGATGTAAAGTAAACGGTAAGCAACTGGAACAAGTAGAAATGTGCACGTGCCTTGGGATTATTATTACTGGTGATGGTAAATGTAGCAAAGATCTGAGAGGAGATACCGCGATGGCAAAGCAAGCATTCAATAGACAAAGTACCCTTCTCACTAAAAACATTGTAACCTAGACCTGAGGAAGGGGTTTATCAAGTCGTACGTATGCAGTGTTGTAGTGTATGGGGCGAAAACTTGGACTTTGGCTAAGTAGGATTGAAGATAATAGAAGCTATTAAAATGTGTATACGGAGAAAAATAACAAACGCACGGTATTCTGATATAAAGACTAATAAAAGTGTGCGAGAAACAGTGAGAGAAGAAAGATGCTTGCTGAAAGAAATTGAGAGCAGAAAAGCAAAATTTATTGGATAGATTCTGAGACCTAATAACCTCGTGACAACATTATTTCAAGGACGCATACTTGGTAGAAAAAGAAGAGATAGACCAAGTGGAAAACAAGAAAAAAACTTCGTAAAAGCCAGGCCCGACTGAAAAAACGTGGAAGCTACAATGAAATGAAGCTGCTGGAGAGAGAGAATCATGGTTGCTATGACCGGGCGACATCGCCTTGAGACTGTCATTATTATATTTTAAATAGAACTGATAATCATTAGCTTTATCGAAAGACATAGACGTGACTTTTGAGATGCTTGTACGATAAAGATTTTAAACCCTGGAAAGATTATGTTAGGCTATTTTTACATTTCTAGCATAGTAAAGCATATGCATCAGCAGATCCCTCAATTTCCGCTTTTAGTAAATATGTTTAAATTTGATTTAAAAAAGCATTATACAAGGCGCTGACAAGTTTAAGATTTATCCCCAAAGACAACACAGTAATAACCAACAGTTTGAAGGGAAAAACACTAAGCCTTAGCTCGAATCTGCATACCCTCCATAGATGATAAACCATGAAGCGACGGCCTCGCAGTGTGAGAACAGAAAGAGCGATTTCTACTGGTCGCGAGTAGAGTGCCTAAATCTTTTTCTACAAAATAGGACAACAACTAAAGTGTGAAACATTGTAAAATACTAATATTTTCTAATCTAATATATCAGAATAGACAGTAAATAACTGGGACTGATAAAAATTCTGCACTGACGATAGACTTCTAAGCCTAGTGTTTATTGAAAGATGCCGAACAGCATAAACATTCATAGAGGAGTTAGGGAGGGGTGCGTCCCGTCATGCACGCTGATCATTGTTATCACAGGCGATGTGGTCTTCTGTGGGTCCGGGGATGAACTAAAACAATAGACTAAAACTAACTTAGCTATATCGTAAGAGGCGACTAAACGGAGTCAAACACTGGCGGGGGTATGACCCAGACGAACCTAGAGAGAGGCGGATATGTCTGGGGAGTGATATACACCCGGATTTGTGAGGCCTCCACTGTGTGCTTCGAAATTGACGATTGACCTCACTTGGTTGTTACTCGAGAGCGGGGTTCCAGACGACATCGTCTTGGCTTAAGCGCAGGCGATTGTCGGGGGTGGTTCGCAGCCGGCCCGGGGTCTGTTCCCGCTCGGTGCATGTAACATTTTGTTTTACTTCACTTTAATATTTTTGGTAGAAACAATAGTGTGCAGATTTCATATGTTTGGAATAAGATCTCATTTTTGTTTAAAATGCCTGGATGACTGTGTCACCTTTGAGTCTAAAGTTATACTTTTCAACAGACATGTTGCTACTGATATTACTGAGTTTTTATTAAGTAAATTTAATAATAGAGAATCTGTTTTCGAAACATTTTTTGGTCGTTGAAAAAACCGGTTCGATTAGGTTCTCTAAAACGATATCATTCTGGCGATTAATTTGATAAAATAACTGCTACGTTTATAATTTGGCAGATACTTCACTTTTCTAATTATAAATAAGATCTCATTTTTGTTTAAACTGCTTGGATAACTGTGTGACCTTTGATTCTAAAGTTGTGATCTTTAGCATACATGTTGTTATTGTCAATATTACTTAATTTTTATTAAGAAAATTTAATAATAGGGAATCTGTTTTCCAAACATTTTTTGGTTGTTGAAAAAACCGGTTTGATTAGGTTCTCTAAAAGGATATCATTCTGGCGATTAATTAGAAAAAATAACTGCTACGTTTAAAATTTAACAGATACTTCACTTTTCTTATTATGAAATAACTTTTTTCTGGAAAGATTTTGTACCTTTAATGAAATTTGCAATACAAGTTTCTTTTCAAGAGATTTACACTACCTAGATATACCACATTTTGGTTTTCTAGCTTCAAATTCACCTTTGGGCATTTTTAGTGAATTTTCATTAAAAAAAGTTCACTAATGAGGAGATCGCGACTTTGAATTGAAAAATGAGCGCCAACTAGGCCCCCTAGAATCCATATCCTGGGTTAGTTTTAATTTTTATATGTATATATATATATATATATATATATAGATATATATATATATATATATATATATATATATATATATATATATATATATATATATATATATATATATATATATATATATATATTGAACTCTGGACTTGAAGGTTTGGAGGTTCGGAGGAGAAGGAAAACATGTGCCGGCAAGGAAATCCACAACTTGGAAGTCCTCTGGACAAAAGAGCGGGCATAACAAGATGTTCTATTTCTGGTGACCTGGGCAGTAAATCCCCAATGACGCGCATAAAATGACGGATATCATTTTCAAAACTAAAAAGGTACGAAAGGTGCTCTCTTTTCTTAATACCAGGAAAGCTTCTGGCCTTGACAAGATCCCAGCAGTTGTTCTCAAAAAATGCGCAACACAACTTGCTCCTGTCCTGACTCGTCTATTTCAGACATCTTACACTAGAGGCATATTCCCTAGTAGCTGGAAAATTTCTCGAGTACAACCCGTCCCCAAGAAAGGATCCAAAGCGCTTCCTAGCAACTACATGCCTATTATCTCCTTTCAGTCGTCTCTAAATTGATGGAAAAGTATATAAACACCGAATTACTAAAATTTCTTGAAAAACACAGTCTAATCCACGACAGGCAGTATGGATTCCGTCAGCGCAGATCAACTACCGACCTATTTTCCTTTGTCACCCATTCTTGGAACAAGTCTATAGAACGGTGACTCCCAGATTGTCGCTCTAGACATGTCCAAAGCATTCGACCAGGTATGGCACGCAGCGCTGCTTAATAAACTTCCGGCCTATGGCCTACCACCAAAACTCTGTACCTGAACAGCAAATTTCCTCTCCAACCGGAGCATTTCTCTTGTTGTGGATGGCCATTCCTCTAAACTGTATCCAATTAATGCAGGAGTCCCTTAAGGTTCAGCTTGGGCCCCTACTTTGTTTCTTCTTCACGTCAATGACCTCCTCTCTAGCACATCCATCCCAGTTCACAGTTACGCGGACGACAGCACCCTCCACTCAAATACACAATATTCTAAGCCTTTCTCTTTAGCCCATTTAGATGAGGATCGCAGACTCATGGATGGTTCTGTCCCTGTGGATCTCCAAAAAATATTAGACTGGGGAAGTATAAATGTTATACAATTCAACCCCAGCAAATCTCAGTCTTGCTTTTTATCTCATAAGAGATACACCAGCCCTAGACCCATCACAATGAACAACCAAGTCATTCAAAATAATAGGTCCTTTTCACTTTTTGGCATTTGTGTGGATCGAAATCTCAATTGGTACCAACATGTCACATCAATTGCAGAAGCGGCTGCTAAGAAATTGAGTTGCCTCTTCCGGGCTCGCAAATACTTTTCACCAGCATCTGGGGTGCCGCCGCCGCTTCTACAGTCGCTATCCTAAACTCCATTCAGAAGAGATCTATAAGTCTCATCGGTGACCCTATCCTTACCCAAAGGCTGCCATCCCTTGTCCACCGACGTAGCGTTGGTGACCTCTCTCTCTCTCTCTCTCTCTCTCTCTCTTATAGATATCTGCACGGGCACTGCTCAGAGGAGCTTTCTTCCATAGTTCCTCCACCTGCTGCCCCCAACAGAGCTGCCAAGGGAACAGAGCGAATACACCCTTTTACTGTCCAGGTCACCAGACATAGAACATCTTGTTATGCCCGCTCTTTTTTTCCCGAGGACTTCCAAGTTGTGGAATTCCTTGCCGGCACATGTTTTTCCTTCTCCTCCGAACCTCCAAACCTTCAAGTCCAGAATTAACAAGTTTCCTCTTTCCTCCTTGTCGACACCCACGGTACGATAGTATTTAAGCTGTGAGCCCTTGTGGTGTGTTGTTGAAATAGACATTTTAAAAAATACAATGCCACAACCTCGGTTAATGTTACAATATGTACCGAAAAAGTCAAAAAAGAACCCTGGGATCGAACCTAGTACCTTTCAGGTCAGAGGCACGGGCTCTGTGAACCACCGAGGCTCTCATATTTATTGTTAAATTTTGACAAATTTACAAGTAAAACAGACTATTTTTTTATTTTCCAAATATTATTATAATATTATAGTATATATGTTCTAATTAAATATTACCTTTATATCTTATATTAATCGAGATACCAGCGTGGCCTAACATCTCTAAATCGATTTTGGCACAGATATAATCAACCATGGATATATTTTAAACACAGATAATGATAATAATATATCTGCTTTCATCAGAACGTAACCAAATCCAGTATAACTAAATCCTGGAATGTCGTTCAGGCACTCTGATCGACAGCTTACAGCCCCCTAGCAGGATATCGATCTAGTAACCCTTGTGAGCCTGCAAGCTCCATGCAACCTCGGATCCTGCCGCAGAAAGCTGGAAGCAACAAACGCTAATAATGCCGGTAGTATGTACCTGATAAAATTAAAGCCCGCGTTCTGCCTCCGGTTTCCGTTCTGTCTCCATCTCTCACTCAGCTCCGGGAAGTGTCGACGTCCGGCTTTTGTCTGATATTGCCTATTGTACAGGTTATACTTCCCGACATATGACACTCTTTCACATTATCTGTGTGTTTGGCCGTCTGAATGTCAACAATTAGTTTCGTTGGGGATGATATATTAGATCTCGTTTGCTATACTCCGAATTACAAAGCTAGAATCTGTTGATTTATTTCTAAATGTTTATTTGTATTCATACCATGTTCAATATATGACGTCAAACATAAATTAACGCAGGAAACATGGTTTTAATTTCCGCATCATGCGAATACGTGATAAATAATAAACAACAGTAAATTAAACTTCCCGGGTGTAACTTTAGAATTCATTACAAATGTGTACACAAATGGCAACGAGTATCAACGAGACAATAAAACTCCATTAGAACGCATATTTGGAATTCGTTAAAATTGTTATATTTTAGTGAATTTTCTTTAAAAAAATTCACTAATAAGGAGATCCCGACTTTTGGATTTTGAAAAAAAAATTTTAAATGAGCGCTAATTAGGCCTACCAGAACACATATCCGGGGTTAGTTTCATTATATATATATATATATATATATATATATATATATATATATATATATATATATATATATATATATATAAAGAACATATTGAGGTTTTGTGCGGTAGGCTTAATGAGACCCATTTCCTAATATTTCGATTAGCAGAGTTCCTTGAGACCAAAGCTCTGATGATTGTCTACTACTCGGAATTTTATTCCTTGATATCTTACAACATTGTTGCTTGGGGACAGTCGGTTGAGGTGGAAAGAGTTTTTATGCTGCAAAAAAGAATAATAAGAGTGATTTTTGGTATGAAAGTAACACAATCTTGTAGAGCGCTTTTCAGGGACGCAAAAATAATGACGCTAACATGCGTTTACCTATATAAACTTTTAAATTATATTCATGGTGTCAAAGATGGTCTAACAAGGCAGTTTGAGATGCACTCTTACTCCACTCGCCACGGGAATCTGTTCAGAAACAGGCAGTTCTGTAAAATGATGTACAGAAAGTCGCCCTCTTTTGCTGGGGTGGATCTATATAACAGGTTGCCGGAAACTATAAAAGCAATTCAAAATGTGAATGAATTTAAAGCATCGCTAAAATCATACTTAACCAATAATTGCTATTACTCCATTGCGGAGTATTTGTCTGATACCCGTGGGGCACTGTGCTGAGACGAACGAAAATTTTATTGTGTTTATTTGAAATGTTTTTTAGTTTGTTTTTTACATTTGTTTTCATAGTTTTGTTTTTATTTTAATAATTGACGTGCTCAACCATTTGTAAATGGAATTAAGGCAAAATAAATTATTGACTATTGACTATATATATATATATATATATATATATATATATATATATATATATATATATATATATATATAAATATCACATCGATAACTCAAAATATAATGGGCCGATTTTGATTAAATTTGGGGAATACCTTTCTTTTACAAGTTGCTGGGACAAGTTCGCTAGCCAGGAAAGTCCGCAGATGTTTTTCCGGAAAATTTTGTGTTTTCTTTCGAAAAAAATTTATATCTCCGGAACTAACAAAGTAAGGGACACCAAATTTGGTTCGGAGTTTATATCGTTATAGGTAAGTTACCTACTATTTAGCTCTGTAGGTTAAAAGACAAAAAAGTTACAGGCATTTAAAGAAACATAAATTTGGGTTTTCCTCAAAACGTCAAAATCGCGATTTAAAACGTCAAAGTTGGTAATATGTAGGCAAAGAACCTGAAACTACTATGAGCAATGGAAAGAAAATATCTCAAGAAGAATGTTTTACAAAGCCTGAAATCTTAGTTTCAATCGTCATTGTCCTTCATTTTACTAAAATATTTCCAGAAAATTCATTTAAAATAGACCCTTTCTCTGATGCTTTGGCAGTAGCTTGGCTATAGAGTTTATCGTTTAATGGTATATAATTTTTGTCGAATTTTCGTAAAAAATCGAAAGCTCAATATATCCGTTATTATACAAAATATGAAAAAAAATGTATACATTAATTATAGGTCGTCTTGAGCTACATCTTTAAAAAAATCTGCAATTACAGCCCATAAGTCGTTGATGATTCAAATATTCTTTTTTTTTTAATCGAACACGCCTTAATTTCAATTTGCTATTAACCTATAAGGTTCACGAAGAAACCAGTTTTTTCGGGAGCATTTTCAGTTTACTTTCGGAAAGTTTCGTACATTTTCAAACAATAAAGTTATTTTGATAAAACATGGCACATTATTTCTACTATATATGTTATACTGGTAACCAAATTTGATGCCTGCTTTATTAAAAAAAACATATTTGCTATTAAAAACATGTTTATGAAAATTCACTACCATAACGTACTTGCTGCGTCCAGACTTTTTTAAATACAGGGTGATTTAGTTTTATTTCCCGAAGGTTCACCAGCGCACTTTACTGACCGAATTGATACAAAAGTTCCTACAAACAAATGTTCAAAAAACGCTTCGGTTAGCTGTAGATTGTAGATTGCCTGATTAGTCGTATATGCCTTTGCCCTGGCAGCGCGGCGACCCGAACGGGCTTTAGTGCATGATTTTTTGTTCTCATAGTTGCCCAAAAAGTTCAGATCCTTTATGTAGTCTATTATATTTTTGGGGGCTTTTTACGTATTTCCCGAGGTGTTAAAGTCACCCCCAAAGGCATTTCAGCCTTTTGCAGTAATGAGCCATGGCAGTCGCATAGCAACTGTTCTGTTGTTTCAGCGGAGTCAGTGCAGTATCGGCAGTAGCCTTTCTGTAAGACGAGTAGGGATCTTTATCACGGGACCGACGGCTTTAGGCCCCCTTCAAAGGGCGAAAGGTGCAGACATGCAACTGGCCCAAATACAATGCCACAATCTCGGGTGATGTTAGTTTTACAGTATGTAATGGAAAAGTGAAAGGGGAACTCTGCGAATCGAACCCAGTACCCTTCCTTTCAGAGGCACACGTTCTTAGCACTGAACCACCAAGTGTCTGCTAATATATATGTTTCAATTCGCTATTATTAGAATCGTATTTGAGAGCTACAAACATAAACATTAAAATTTAATGCGTAAAGCCAAATAAACCACCGAAGTGATAGATTACAGTAATTCTCTGAACCTCAATAAAGATTTATAATTAATAAATGCGTCTAAATAATGACGTAGTCATTGAACGCGCGCTACAGCTCATATAGAACAAAATTTCACGCATTACGCCAGCAGTGAAAAAAAGAAAGAGAGAGAGTTCGCCATCAGAGAGAATAACCGATTGTGGCGTTCTTTCTGCTATTTTTTTTCGGGGCGTAGCCGGCGCCTTTCAAGACTAACCGAGGCATTGGCCCTTTTGAACCTCCTTTGTTTCACCCTGGAACCGTCTCGCGACATAACATCAGAGTGAAGGGCTGCCTTTTCATCTAACTTGGTTTTCCTTACATCTCCCCTCCCCCGCTGCTGCTAGGATTAAGAGTTCAGGTATCTCTGTCTAGTTTTTTTATGAAACTTTGTACTGCCCATCTGTCCTTTTCCTCTTTCTTCTGCATGATGTACTGTGTTAGCTTCCATACTCGTTCCCGTGTCGCATTCTGGGCAGTTAGTAACGGCGCTAGATTTTCTACCGTGAGCTGTACCCCCATTTCTGCGTATGCTTTGTGTCGTTCTCTTTCCCAGCGGGTACAGTTAAACAGTGTGTGTTCCGCTGTGTCTCGTTTTTCACAGTACCTGCATTCCTCACTATCAACTTTCCCTATTTTGTAGGCATATGTTCCAAATCTGCCGTGGCCAGTTAAGATTTGTGTCATATAGTAGTCGACGTTACGATGTCGGCAGCTCAGCCACATATCGATATCAGGGATCAGTCGATTCGTCCACTGGGCTTGCTCGTCGTTCTCATCCCATGCCCTTTGCCACGCTTGTATCAAGTGTTCCCTTACAATTGCCCTTTCCTCCGGCCTTTGTTTCGTATTCTCCCTATAAAGGATGTAGCTTTCCCTGGCGAGAAGTTCTATGGGCAGGTGCCCCGCTATGACTAGCGGCGCCTTTGCCGATACAGTTCTGTATGCGTTCGTTGTTCTTAAAAGTGTTCGCCGCTGTGTATTCTGCATCATGAGCTTGTATTTTTTTCCTGTTGAGCGCTGCATACCATTTGGCATACCTTACAATACAATTGAGTATACCACCCCGCACAGAACACTTCTCTTGCATCTCCTGGGGCCTCTGATGTTGGGCATTATTCTGGCCAGCGCATATGCTCGTTCCTCCTCTCTGTGTACAGATTTTGTAATGTGTTCTGCAAATGTATTATTTTCATTAAACCAGACTCCTAAATAGCGCATTGCATTCGATGATATTACTTTGTTATTTCCGATTTGAAAGTCGGCATGGCTCCTCTTTCTTGGTCCGTTTAAGATGACCGCCTCTGATTTATGTGGCGCAAATTCCAGATCGTTGTGGTTTACCCATGTTTTGATTCTTGCTAACGATTCGTTTACTCTGTGAGTTAGCTCTTCTTCATCCTCTGCTGCCACGACCAAGGCCAGATCGTCGGCGAACGCAACACCCCATCGTAGAGAATATTCCACAGCAATGGCCCCAGCACCGAGCCTTGCGCAACCCATGCCGCGACTACCATTTCTTTAAAGTAAAAACATATTATATTAGTCAGATACTGGGAAATACTTCTTTTTTCTAGTTCTTTTATAATAGGTTTCACGATGCGGTGTTAAAGGCATTCCTGATATCGATTGTCACAAGAACGGATATTATATTAGTCAGATACTGGAAAATACTTCTTTCGTCTAGTTCTTTTATAATGAGGCTCCACGATGCGGTGTTAAAGGCATTCCTGATATTGATTGCCACAAAAACGGACCGTCTAACTTTGATTTCTTCCTTTGCTTTTGATACCTTTTCGATTGTTTGTGTTGAGTTTCCTTTTCTAAAGCCTAACTGTAAAGGCGACAAGTCTTCCTTTGTCCTCAACCTCTCGTTCAAGTCTGTTTCTAACTAAAATTTTGAACAGTTTGCTTAAGGTTATAAGCAAACATATAGGTCTGTAACCAGAAAAGGAATCCAGTGTATTTCTTTTACCCTTTAACAGAAGGATAAGCTTGGCTACTTTCCAATCTTCTTGAAATTCTTGAGACTGCAAAAGTTGATTCATGATACCGAAAATCCACTTCAGAGCCACTGTCACTGCCTCCTTTACGGCTTCTGGTGGGATTCCTACTAGAGCTGGTGCCCTCCTGCTCTTCAGATTTTGAGCGGCTTTCCGGAATTCTTCGGTCATAAATTCTACCTCAGTGCCTATTGTTTGTGGTCGCCATTTAATATTTCTTTGCGGAAACAGTTCTTTGGCAACTGCTAGTTTCTTTGTGGTAGTCGATTCGACAGGCATTTGGTTTGTCATACATCTTGCCACAATGTTATACCCGTGGTCCCATACGTCCCTGTCCAGTTCATCGCATATATCTTGCCAGTGTCTTCTTTTCGATGTCTGGACGAGTTTCACAAGTTTTTGTTTACACACCTTGTATTCTTGTAATACGTCATTTGCAGCTTGGTCTGTAATGGCGACCGTTCTGTTCCCTCCGTGTGCTCTTGCCATCGCTCTCTTCTTTTGATGCATCACTTTCTTTGTTGTTCGATGTCACTGTTCCACCAGTTCTCTGACTTATCTTACTGATGGTGCATATCTCCTCGAGTATCTTGGTGCATGTATCCACGTTTTCCTCGGCTTTTCTTAATACCCTTTCCTCCGTTCTCCACTCGAGTGCAGCTGAAAACAGCTCCCAATCATACTCCACCTTAGTTTTTTCCTTGTTTGCATCTTGTTTTGTCCTGGTCCCCCTGACTTCGAGGTATATAAATCGGTGGTCGCTGAGAGATTCTTCATTCATAACGTGCCAGTTTATTATTTTTTTTAGCGGTTTTCTGTATAATTTTAGAGACGATCTCCAGTGGGATTTGGGGAGTAGGCGGATTGAGGCCCCGTAATCGAGCCACAACAACCCAACCCACCTTTGTCCACCGCTCTAAAGATTAGGCAGATTGAGGCTTTAGAGTGTCCTCGCATATTTTCTTTACCTCTTAAAAATGGCTCCAAAACAGGAGCCGAAACGTCGAGTTTTAATAAATTCTGGACGCAGTTCAACCCAAGAACCAAGTATATCTCATATATATATATATATATATATATATATATATATATATATATATATATATATATATATATATATATATATATATATATATATATATATATATATATATATATATATATAAAATACTAAGCTGATTTTAATCAAACTCGGCAAAAATATTGTTTGGGCGAAAACCGAGGTCGAGTTCGTTAATCAGCCTTTATGTTCAAGTTTTCCCGGTGGAAAATCGGGGAAAACTTTTTGAAAACGCTATATTTTTGTAAGTATCAGAGTAACTGGAATGATACTTTATACGTTGCTATAAATAGGGCCAATAAACCTATGTTGTGAATTTCAAGTAATTTGGTACACAATATTTAGAGTTTTTCCAAATAAAAAATATATATCCAAAGACATGCGTTGAAACGACTTAGTGGTTAAAGTCCAATGCCCCACAGACAGTGTAGTTAACTGCCACGCGTAGATTACATCATTCAACAGATATAAACCATACATCAACGGTAACCAAACTAATTAATACCAGGCATAAAACATACTACCCGAACCAACAATAGTGAAATCTCGACCGCAATTATGGAAAATAACAGACGACATGAAATTAAACATTTGCCAAGTGATTGTATTTAATTAGGGGATTCAATCAGTTATTAAAAGACACTATATTTGTAGCTTTATGAAGAGCCCTAAATACAGTTTTAGCGCAGCATAGATATATTATGCTGTCGCATAATATAGTAGAAATGTAAACAAATCGAAGTATATAAAAATGATTCCAAAATAGTTTCCTTCAATTTTAAACTTAAACATAAGACGTCATATAAGACCGAAACAATCCTTGAATGTGTTTCAATGGTAATTCTACTACATTTGTAACTAATTGTTACGTACACTTTTCATATACTACCCCGGGCATGAAGCCTGTGTCAAGTATCATGCAGACAACGTTAGTTGACGTATTATCAGATAACGCATTGGAAGCGTGCTGGATTGCTACGCAGAAGGTAGCATGATCGAATCCAGCTCGATAAATGTATGTTTTTTTCAGTGTTATTTTAAAATTTGGAGAAACAATAGTGCACAGATTTCATAGGTTTCAAACGAGATCTCATTTTTGTTTAAAACGTCTGAACTAGTTTATCACCTTCGAGTCTGAAATTATAATTTTCAGGAGACATTTTGTTATTGTTAATCTTGAAAAAACAGGTTTGATTAGGTTGACTAAAACGAAATCATGCTGGCGATTAATAAGGAAAAATAACCACTATAACGATACATATAATACAAGACTTTCAACGAACTGTCAGATCTCTCTGAGGCCTGGGGTTGAACACACTGAGACTTAAGAGACGATCTCTCTGAGGCCTGGGGTTGAACACACTGAGACTTTAGAGACGATCTCCACCGAGATTTGGGGAGTAGGCAAATTGAGGCCCCGTAATCGAGCTACAACAACCCAACCCAGCTTTCTCCACCGCTCTAAGGAGTAGACAGATTGAGGCCTTAGAGTGTCCTTACATATTTTCTTTGCCTCTTGAAAATGGCTCCAAAACAGGAGCCGAAACGTCGAGTTTTTAATAAATTCTGGACGCGGTTCAACCCGAGAACCAAGTATATCTCATATATATACATATATATATATATATATATATATATATATATATATATATATATATATATATATATATATATATATATATATATATACAGGGTGTTTCTAAATTGATGCGAGAAATTTCACAGGATGATTCTTTGACGAAAAATAAGGGGTGTTTTTTATATAAAGTTTTTCTTGAAACCGCTTCTCCTCTAAGTTACAGCCCTTTGAAATTTTGGCAAAAAAAATTTTTAATTACATTTCTCCGTTATGGAATAATTTTGAAAAACGAAATTTTGCAGATGCATAAGGCTAACAAAATGACAGTTTTAAAAGGATTTTGTAACCCTATAATGTTATCACAAGAGGGTGAAAAAACCTACCCTTACATTATTTTTTATCAGTACTTTTTATTGTGTGTACCGTTTTCTATTTAAAAAAATGATTTAGAAAGAAAGATTCATTTATCAACTTTTTTATGTCTTGACATTTTCTCTTAAAATTGTTAGTTTCATCACAAAAAAATAAAATATTACTCAGATTGATGTCACATGAATTTACAGAGTTATTTTTTTTTGTGATGAAACTAACAATTTTATGAGAAAATGTCAAAATATAAAAAAGTTGCTAAATGAATCCTTTTTTATAAATCTTTTTTTTAATAGAAAACGGTACACACAAAAATAATTATTTGAAAATGTACAAAAATTTTCCGAAAATAAACTTTAAATGTTTCCGAGAAAATTGGTCTCCTAGCCAATAAACCTTAGGTTAATAGCAAATTGAGTTATTCAGATTTGAAACATTTAATGAAAATTGGCAACCAAAAGCCATTGCTGCGTTCATACAAAAATTTTCTGAAAATAAAGTTAAATTTTGGTTTCCTAACCAACAAAACTTACGTTAATAGCAAATTGAGTTATTGAAATTTGAAGGATTTAAGGAAAATTTGCTACCAAAACGCACTTACTGCGTCCATATTTTTTTCTTACACACATGCATCATGTTTCGATAAAAAATGCAGTAACGAATTTGTTCTACAAAAATTAGCTAAAAATTATAGACCGTTAAACCATAAACTTTATTAAACCTACAGCGAAAGCATCAACTTAACTAAACTGACAGCCAAAACAACAGAGAAAGGGTCTATTTGAAATGAAGTTTCTGTAAATATTTTAGTAAAATGAAGGGCAATGATGGTTGAATCTGAAACTTAAGGATTCGCAAAATACTATTCTTGCAAGATTTTCCTTTTACAATTCGTATTTGTTTCACGTTCTTTGCCTAAACATTGCCAATTTTGACGTTTTAAATTGCGAGTTTGACTTTTTGGGGAAAACTACAAAATTTGTTCTTCAGCTGCCCGTAACTTTTTGTCCTTACACTTAGAGACCTAGGTTTTGGTACATGGTTCACTCTTTGTAATACAAATACACGTACCAAATTCGCCTGCCCTCGCTTTGTTATTTCCGGAGATATGATTTTTTTTAGAAAGAAAACACAACATTTTCCAGGAAAACCTGGTCCGATTTTCCTGGATAACGACCTTATCCAAGCCACTTGCAAAAGGAAGGTACTCACCAAATTTCATCAAGATCGGTCTATTATTTTTTGAGTTATTGGTACGATATATATATATATATATATATATATATATATATATATATATATATATATATATATATATATAAACACGGATCTCCATATTAGTGAATTTTTATAAGAAAATTCCCTAAAAAAAAAATTTGAATCACCAACGACTTACGGGCCAGCCTGTAATTGTGGAAATATTTTTTTAAGATGTAGCTCAAGACACCCTATAATTAATGTAGACAATTTTTTTCGTATCTTGCATCATAACTGATATATTGAGCTTTAAAGATTTTTTACGAAAATTCGACAAAAATGATATACCATTAACCGTTAAACTCTATAGCCAACACTACTGCCACAGTATCAGAGAAAGGGTCTATTTGAAATGAATTTTCTGGGAATATTTTAGTGAAATAAAGGACAATGACGATTTAAACCAAGACTTCAGGCTTTGTAAAACATTCTTCTTGAGACATTTTCCTTCCATAGCTCATATTAGTTTAAGGTTCATTGCCTAAATATTACCAATTTTGACGTTTTAAATCGCGACTTTGATGTTTTGAGAAAAACCCAATTTTAATTTTCTTTAAATGCCTGTAACTTTTTGTCCTTTAACCTACACAGCCTAATTTTGGTAGGTAACGCACCTATAACGATAGAAGCCCGTGTACCAAATTTGGTTGCCCTTACTTTGTTAATTACGGAGATATTGATTTTTTTTCGAAACAAAACACAAAATTTTCCGGGAAAACCTTGGCGGAACGAACTTATCGAATCCACTTGCAAAAGGAAGGTACTCACCAAGTTTTATCAAAATCGGTCCATTATTTTTTTAGTTATGGGTGTAACACACACACACACACACACACAAATATATATATATATATATATATATATATATATATATATATATATATATATATATATATATATATATATATATATATATATATGTATATATATATGTATATATATGTATATGTATATATATATATATATATATATATATATATATATATATATATATATATATATATATATAAAGTCTGTAACCGACCTCGGATTTGGGTTCCAGGGGTCCTAAATAGCGCTCATTTGAAGAAATTTTTTCAAAATTTAATTTAATCTCCTCATTAGTGAATTTTTTTAAAGAAAATTCACTACAAGGGTACGCGAGCGACGCTATGAGTGTTGAGTAGTTTATTATGATGATGATGGTTGATTTTTTTTATCTCTATTTGTTACCTAGTAATAGTAGACATTACTATTGTTTCGATACTTAGTTGGTATATGTTTCCGTATGAGTACTGCGATTGAAGAAATGTCTTAAATTCTTGTAACTTTCAGTGAAAATTCAACATTCATTATAAAATTAAATTTTAATAAACAATGAGTTCTTAATCTCTAAGAACGATATGGAACGGATTGTCTTAATTTACACGAGCGCTGTCTTGCTTTATATTAAGGTGAAGGTAAGAAGTTCTCTTTGATGGTGAACAACAAAGGATTTATAAAGAGAATTTCACAGCTGCATTTCTTTATTGGCTTTAGAAGAAACTTTCGTATCCTCAGATACTTAGATTCAATATTTTAAACATTTTCTCATTGTATTATGAAATGTAATTAGTTCGCATAGCAAGGATCTTAGAACCACTTTCTAGAAAATAAATTTCTAGCAAATAAACAAGTTTAAATGAGTTTACAAAATATAAAACAAAGTTTTACTCAAACACGTCAATTAAGTCGAATTAAAATGTAGTACTCTAATAAAACACTCTCCTCTGATATTGAAGAAAAATCATTACATCTAAAGTGATTTTGTGCATCTAAATTTCTGTTAAGCGATTCTTGTTCTTCTTCAAGTCACCGAGTCATAATATCAGAGAATGAATTCAGACTGTTCAACTGAACCATCATTTAATCTTCATTTGCATACAGTAAATTGAGATTTTTATTTATTTATGTAAGATCTTCTCAATCTAGATTGACAGTTGTCATTTTTATAACTAAACCTGCACCGTTTATGAAACCTCTCTTATTTCTAACATGCGTTCGTTTCTGCATTTCATCTTTTATAATTCTAAGTTTACTGCTAAAAATGCGTGTGTAATATTTATTTCTTGAAGTTGATTTAACTTTACTAATTTGGTAGGCATTGTACAATGAATGATTATAGGTTTCTTTAATGAGTGTGAGATTAAGGTAAAAGAAACATGGATTATAATGATTTATAGTTTTGGAAATCCCGAGTTATCCTTAAACAACCCATTAGTTTGGAATGACTGAAGTTGAAGGGGTAGGGTTGTCTTAAGACATAGGCACAGGATGCTGTAAAGAAGGAAATTTCTGGTGTCCATGTAAAATCTACCATGCCCAACATGGCATGGATATGGAACCGACGGCTTTACCCCCCTCCCCAAAGAGTGGAACGTGCAGACATTCAAGTTGCTCAGATACTATGCCAGAACCTCGGTTGGTGTTAATGTTACAGTTTTACTGAAAAAGTGAAAAGGAAACCCTGGAAATCGAACCCAGTACCCTTCGGCTCAAAGGCACACGTTCTTACCACTGAACCACCGAGGTTCTCAAAGAGTTGATGAACTAAGTTCCAAGTAACCCACACATGTTAATGCACCATGTATAAAGACCAGACCGATGGCGTTTTTGTCCAATATTCCAGGCCTAACATTAAATTTTTCTGGAACATTAATTTCCTTTGACATTGTTTCTGCTATACATTTCAGCCCAACTCGCTGATTTTCCAAGATAATCTCATGGTCAGAATCAATGTTTTCTTGAAAAAAATTTATATTCCAGAGCGGTGCTCATTCTTGTCATTTAATCGTCCTCTTTTCAATTTCGCAACCCACTTTTTGATAGTAGCATACGAAGGAAATAAATTACCTAACGTTTCTACCATATCATCAAATTTTTTTGCCACATAACCATTTCAAAAATTAATAACTGACCGAAACACTCTTGTATCAATATCAGGCCATTTTTAAAAATTCACAGTTTTGTAGCTATTCATTTTTTTTACATGTCAAACTTTTGCAGCTTATTTATAAAACATAAATGTTACCATAGTGACTAAAGTCAATTTTTCATACTGAAAAGTTTCCAGGCTAACGAGGAGATATATATATATATATATATATATATATATATATATATATATATATATATATATATATATATATATATATATATATATATATAAACACAGATCTCCTCGTTACTGAATTTTTCGTTTTACGAAAAATTCGCTAAAAAGTTGAAATAAGATAGGAGGATATATTGATGTCGTATCGATAACTCAAAAAATAATGGGCCGATTTTGGTGAAATTTGGTACGTACCTTCGTTTTGTAAGTGGCTTGGGTAAGTTTGTTATCCAGGAAAATTGGACTAGTTTTTCCAGGAAAATGTGGTTTTTTTTTTCGGAATTTTTTTGTATATCCGAAAGTAACATAGCTATCACAACCAAACACATGTTTCCACTGTCAAAAATACTCTACACGCGAAAACTCAGGTTTCTAAGTTGAAAGCAAAAGAAGTTATAGGCATTTTAATTTTTAAAAAATTTTGCGTACCACTAGTGATCAGAAGAAAGCACGTGAACAAAATATTTTTTGTGACTAACAAAAACAATTGAATATTACATACAACCGTTAAGTTTTTTTGACGCAAGAAGGTCAAGAAGTAGCTGAAAACATATTTTGAAAATTTTATAATTTTTCTTTTTAAAACGTCAAAGTCGCGATTTTAAACGTCTGAATTTGCAATTTTCGGACAACGAATTTGAAACAAATATGGATTATGTGGAAGATATGGCGTACTAAGTGTGTTTTACAAAGCCTTAAGCTTCAGCTTCAACCATCATTGTCCTTCATTTTACTAAAATATTTTCGGAAAATCCATTTTAAATAGACCCTCTCTCTGATGCTTCGGCAATAGTTTCAGTTATAGAGTTTATGGTTTAATAGTCGATATTTTAGAAAATTTTCGTAAAAAAAATCGTTATTCAGAGGATCGCGACTTATGAATTTTAAAAAGATTTCTTCAAATCAGCGCAAACTAGAACCGCTAAAACCCATTTACGGGTTCAGTTTCAGTTTTTGTCTGTTTACACATATACAGGGTGACGCATTTCTACGGTAAAGCTCAATATATCCGTTACTATATTATGACGACATTTTTGCAATCTTTGACACAAATATATGCAAGGTTGAAGAATTTTCTGAAAAACTAAATAACTCAATTAGATTCAATATAAGTTACCCACGAAATAGAAATCAACAATAAACTTCCTTTTCTAGATGTACTAATTATTAAAAATAATAACTCGCTTGAATTCGATGTCTACAGGAAGGAAACTGCCACTATTAGTTACATTCCAAACAACACACATCATTCGTTTGCACAGAAAAAAACAGCTAGTTTAAATTTCTTGGTAAATAGATTGGTAAATTTTCCGTTAAGTAAAAGTATATTTAACAGAGAATTAAAGTACATAAAAACCGTGGCTAGATATAACGTTCATTCGGATTGTTTAGTGGAAAAATTGGTTAACAAACACAGAACAAAGAAAATGGTATCTGAATGCACGACATTTAAGAAAGATAAAATAGAGAAAAAATTTGTGTGTCTACCTTATGAACCACGTATCACAAAGGGTTTGGAAAATATTTTTAAGAAAGCTGATTTAGATTTGACTTTTTCGACGAAAGGTTATTTAAAAAATTAGTTGAATAATAAGAAACAAAGACAAAGCCACTGAAATGTCGAATATTTATGAGATAGGTTGCAAAAATTGTAATCTTAAATACGTGGGTCAAATCAAGAGAAACATAGCTACCAGATTTCGTGAACATCTCGCATATTTACGATATGGTACGGTAGACAAACTCTAGTGTTATTTTTGGTCTTAAATAAAATTGATTAATTTGGCAAAAATATGAATATGTTAGGATGAATTGTAAATGGTAAAGTAGAATAAAGATATGAAGATTTGTTGTAAATGAAGGCAACGGTTAAGGCATCACATGGAAAAAAATTCGAAGCAAAAAGAAATTTTATTTGGTATGTCAAGATTTGAAGTGCGAAATTTGGATTCTTACTGACAAGCAATTTTGGATATAATATTATATATTAAATTACGCTACTGTACAGCACAACTCTTTGACTTATTGTATTAGCGTACTTTATAATTTACACAAATAAACAAACAATAATAAACAATAATAATAACATATATGGGATAATAATCACACACACATTGACAAGGAAAATTGGAAACTTGTTAAAAATGTTAGACATCAAAGTATGCTTGACGCTTATGAAAGCGCATATATATCAAGACCAATTAAGAACAAAACATCATTGAATCGTGCGGCACGTTTAATTTTAAGCCCTTTATTCTCACTTTGCCTTTGACCAGCTAAACATTCCTAATCTGTCGGGCAGAATAATAAATAATAAGGTATTGTTAATAACTCGACCATTCTATACAGATGCTAGGCTCTACGTTGAGTCCTCGACTTTAAAACCCCCTTTTGCTTTCTTTGTATCTAAAAAATCAATACAAATACTTGTTTTTATGTAGAATTTTAGTTGGAATATTCATCCTCTGTTAAAGTTAATATTATGTGCAAAACAGTCGTTTTTTTTTGCTTTAAAAAAGATGTGCGGCAGTTATTGATTTGTTCGCCAGATGTGCTTGTCGGCGCTCATCACGGGCTCCAATATTCACATAGTGAATTTATAGATCAAGAAAGAACGTGAGGTTTCTCAAAAAACGCGGAAATTTTCATTTTAAGCTCATTATCCTTTAAATTAGATAAAAGCTCATAAATTTGTCAACTAGAAGATTAAAGTAGTTCGTCGACCTCGTCCGTGAAATATAGACACAATAGACAAACGACTACAATTTTTACCTTCTGCTTAGTTCGTCTATCTAAATATGATATAAATACATTTTTGTAGTTGTTAATTTAGTTTAGAATTTTTCATCCTCTGATGATGCTAACGTGGTTAGTGAAACGATCGTAAGGTGTTTAAAAAATTTGTGTTGTGGTGATTTGCGTTCTCCAAGTTCACTTATCAGTGCTCATCACAGGTTCCAGTTTTCACATAGTGTATTTTAGTGATTTTTCATAGAAAAAATTCACTATTGGGGAGATCCCGACTTTTGAATTTTGGAAAAATTTTTGCAAATGAGCGCGAACTTGGACTCCTAGAACCCATATCCGGGATCAGTTTCAATTTTTATATGTTTATATATATATATATATATATATATATATATATATATATATATATATATGTGTGTGTGTGTGTGTGTGTGTGTGTATCACACCAACCTTGGCACGCGAGATAAATAGAGCCACAACAACAGGCTATTGTGCAACAATGTATCCTGGCCTCCTTAGAAACCGCAGTGTCATCATAATAGTGAAGTGGCGCCTGTAGGAATGCAGGCGTAAAACCAGCAAGTGCGAACGGAATATCTCCGGTGACATTCAGCATTAGCAGATCCAGGTCACCTCCAGAGACAATAGTGCCACTCCTGGAGGGGAAGACTATAAATAGGATAAGCACCGAGATAGGAGTGTTCATTGCTTGTTTCCTAGTTAGTCTGGCACATGGCGTGTCAAGTATTTTAATATCACTTATATATATATTTTTTGTCTCATTATTGTATTAAGTAATCATTGTGTTTAAGTAATAATAAATTGTTTAAAAAAGTTAATTGTCTTAACGCTAAAGTTAAGTGGCGCAGTCGTTAGTATTGGTTAAGAAACCGAAAGAATATCGATTTCTAAGCGTATCGACGCCCAATAACCAATTAGAACCAAGTTACGCAGAAGTCATAGCCAAGCAGCCAAATGGGAGCAGAAACCATCATAGTATTGTAAGTTGTTTACTGCTATCCAATTTCACATTTTCCTGCCATATTTTTCAATTGTATGTGTGTGTATTGATATAATTATATGTCAGACTCAGAAGACGAGTCACAAAGCTTAGGGAATATTGAGTACAGATTGAGATCGATAAGTATAAGCGATAATATCGCAACAGTAACTAATTCAAATAGTAGTAATAGTAGTAGCAACATGACTGACCAGTTCAAAGAATTTTTCTTAAAAGCTATTCCCGAATTTGACGGGCAACCAGCTAATGTAGGTAATTTTTTAAAGTCATGCGACCTCGTAATGAACCAATTTTATATGCCAAACGAGAATTTATATATGAATCATTTCTTATTAAATTACATTCAAACAAAACTAACGGGAACAGCGAGGCTTATAATTAACACTAAGATAATAAACACATGGACCGACTTGAGAAGCGCTATTGTGGATAATTTTTGCGATCAGCGCGATTCTAGTAGCCTACTAGCAGAACTATTCACCTTGAAACAAAGGAATGCGGAAGATGCCCTTGCATTCGCTAACAGATGCAGGCATATCGAACAATTACTCATATCTAATCTAATAGCTAACGAACAGAACGAAGGCGTTAAAGTAATAAAAATGAACATTTACCAGGAACAAACATTAAAAGCATTTTTAGGCGGAATTAGGAACCCGTTAGGTCTAGCTCTTAGAAGTAGGTCACCAGGAAGCATAGAAGACGCCCTAAAGTTTGTATTCGCAGAAGAAAATTTCGATTATAGGGACAAAACAGTACAAAAAAATGTTAATCAGAATAGGTCAGACGGACAAAAATTCTTTCCAAGACAAAATAACGCACCGTTTAACAATGTGCAGTTTCAACGACCGTTTCAACCTAATTTCTTTTTCAACAACACAATAACCAACAACATAACCCAACAAACTTTCAACCTAATTTTAGACCATCTCAGCAACAAAATAGACCGCAATATAATCAAACGAATTTTCAAAATAGACAAAATCCGCAATTTATGAATAGAACTAATTTTTCAAACAATTTTAGACGACAGAATTTTAATAACCCACAGGGACAAAACCCTATAATTAACAATAGGAACTATCACGAGCCAATGGAAGTAGACAGCTCGAATACGAGGTTGTCACAAAGACGAGCAGCCCCATTACATAATACAGAGTTTAGCGATTACAACGTAACCAACGGGGGTTACGAATCAAATAGCATAGAATACGAAACAAACGATACAAATTACGCAAATTATGAGGCAAGCCAGGGAAATTCACCTGCTGACGAATACGATAACCAACACGGAAATTTTCCCATCGCGAGCACCTCCCAACACGACACGTAGTCGATGTACTTAATATTAATGATTTAAATAGGTTACCATATATAGAAATTAAAGGAATTAGAGGAAAATTATTGATAGACAGCGGATCGTCGAAAAATTTATTAAACCCAATAATAGCCCATCAAGATTTCGCAAACAAAATAAGGACACAACCATTCATTATTCGGACCCCGCACGGAACTTCGACGCACTCAGAACGCATAAATATCACCCTTAAATCAATTTCGAACAAGGCACAAGAATTCTGCCTTTTCGACTTTAACCCTTTATATTCAGGTCTCATTGGGATCCAATTCCTAAGGGACAATGAAGCCAGAATAGATTTTAAAAATGAAGTCATGCATCTAGGTAAGCAAATCATTAAAATTCAATACCCTCAATTAAACAATGTCGATCAACCGGCAAGAATAAAAGCCAAAGCAGATGGTTCACAAGACCCAGATACTACAGCCACTGTAAACAGTATCATAACAAAAGAGTACTTCAATTGTAATGGAGAACTTGAACTCGTAAATTACATGTTAGCGCACAAGGACGAAGATTATGAAACACCGCAGAACCTACAGACTAGCCGATTACGTAACCAATATAAGTATCACGTTACAGATGAACGTAAGCGCAGCTCAAGGACGCCTACTATAACACAAGATAATGTTATATCGACAATTCAACCATATAATACGAATACTCGACATACAGGGAGCGAGCAAAAACAGATTAACTGCGAAAACATTATAATGGAACAAATAGACGTAGATTATTTAAACGATGAGGAAAAACAGTTGTTATTTAATTTGTTATCAGAATATAAGGACATATTTTTAAACAAGGACGAACCATTGACGCACACAAATGCTATAAAACATAGAATAAGGACCATTGACGACATACCAGTCCATTCTAAATTATATAGATATCCATACATACATAAACCGGAAGTAGATCGACAAATAAATGACATGCTAAGGCAAAAAATAATCAGGAAAAGCCACAGCCCATACAGTTCACCCATTTGGGTCATATCAAAAAAACTAGACAAGTCAAATAAACAAAAATGGAGGACACCCAATTCCCAAAATAGATGAAATACTGGACAAAATTGGACGAGCTCAATATTTCTCGACAATCGATTTGATTTCTGGATATCACCAAATTGAAATGGACCCCCGGGACATAGAAAAAACGGCGTTTACCACCGATACGGGACACTGGGAGTACACTAGGATGCCGTTTGGGTTATCAGGGGCTCCAGCGACCTTTTCCAGGCTCATGCAGAACGTGTTAGAGGGTCTAATTGGCCAAACATGCCTTGTATACATGGATGACGTCATAGTTTTCTCCACGTCATTACAAGAACACATAGAGAAACTAAAACTGGTATTCGAACGTTTCAGACAAAGCAACTTAAAGATCCAGCTAGACAAAAGTGATTTCCTAAAGAAGGAAGCCGAGTTTCTGGGACACGTTGTAAGCCCAGACGGGATCCGTCCGAATCCGAGGAAACTAGACGCAATAAGGAAATTCCCGATACCAAAAACCCAAAAGGAAATTAAATCATTTTTAGGACTAGTCGGATATTACAGAAAATTTATTGAAAATTTCGCACACGTCACGAAACCACTAACCAAGTGTTTAAAAAAGAATTCTAAAATAGACGTTAATAACGAGGAATACATTGGTGCCTTTAACTCATGTAAAGACATTTTAATGAATTCACCCGTGCTTATACCACCCGATTTCTCTAAGGATTTTATACTAACAACCGACGCTTCAAACGTGGCGATAGCGGGCATATTAAGCCAAGGGGAACCCAATTCAGACCACCCGATAGCCTATGCCAGTCGTACCTTAAACGAAACCGAATCTAGGTATAGCACCATAGAGAAGGAATTGCTAGCCATCGTGTGGGCAACTAATTATTTCCGTCCATACTTATACGGACGCAAATTCACTATATATACGGACCATAAACCATTAAAATGGCTATTTTCGTTAAAACAACCAAATTCAAAATTACTCCGTTGGAGATTAAAATTAGAAGAATACGAATTCAAAATTGAATACAAGAAAGGAAAGCTGAATTGCGCAGCGGACGCCCTTTCTCGAGTAGAGATCCACCCCATAGATATAGACAACCAATCAATGGCCAATAATGTCGACGAGGAAGAAGAAATAATAGAAATAGAGGACGACGAAGGTGTAATAGAAATAAACGAGGACGAAACAGCTAATTCAAATGCGGATTCTTACTCAGCACCCGGTATACCAATATTAGAGTAAGAAATTATTAACAGTAAAACAAATCAAATAGTCTTTAAAAACACAGACAAACCAGAAATATTCTCAGTAAGGAAAGACAAACGAAACTTTATTTATGCAAACTTTAATTTAAATGACCCCAATCAAATAGAAAAATTTATAAAGGAATACTGTTTACCACAAAGAAAATATTATTGCCTTTTCGTAAATGAACAAGATTACGAACTAGTCAGTTCGGCAATCAACAAAAACTTTAATAATGTAGAGTCACCAAAATTTTATAGATGTTTAGAAATGAGGGAAGAAATCCAGGAAGACGAGCTAACGGATATGATAGTCAAATATCATCAGGGTAAGTCCAACCATCGCGGGGCTGAGGAGACTTACTTAAGAATAAAGAGAAAATACTATTACCCCAATTTAAAGAAACACATAGAAGAATATGTAAAAACGTGTGAGCTGTGTAAAACGTGCAAATATAACAGGAACCCGGTACAGATAGCATTAGAACACACTCCAACAGCGTCCAAACCTTTAGAAACACTCCACGTAGATACGTTCCAAATTGAACGAGCAATATTTTTAACCATATTGGATCCATTCAGTAAATTCGGTCAAGCATTTCCCATCAAAAGCAAAAACGCTACAGAAATTGCAAAAAACTTAATTAAATACTTTTCACAGTACGGAGCGTGTAAAACCCTAATTGCGGACCCAGGAACGGAGTTCTCGAATTTAGTAGTAAAAGAACTACTAGAGACATACCAAATAGAATTGCACACCACAACACCCCAAAACCCCGAATCAAACGGACCCATAGAACGATTTCACAGCACCATCATTGAACATTATCGATTATTTAAGGAGAAATTCAAAAATATGAAACCCATAGAATTAATACCCTACTGTATATTCGCCTATAATTCCACGATACACTCACAAACACTAAAACCACCATTCGACTTAATATTCGGCTATATACCGGAAATGTTTAACTACGACCCGGAAGTAATAATTACGCAAGAGTATAACGTACAACACAAAGAAATTATGAAAATCATCTACGAAATTGTTAGAAGTCGCATAGAAACGTCAAAACAAAAAACCTTACAACGAACTAATAAAAACACGAACCAGCCGTTCAAGGAAGGCGACGTGGTATACAAACAGATACCACCGGGATTTCATAAAAAAACATAAAAACCCCTTTTCAGGACCCTATTCAATAATATCCTTATTAGACCATAACAAAGCTATTCTAATAAACCATAAAAATGACGAACAGACAATAGCACATCTAAGAAATTTACGTCTTGCAGGTTCCTTGCCACAGGAATAACAGCCCAAATACAAGACTTGACGGACAATCCAGGTATGCTGCCAAAGAAATTAGGTACAGCATACACAGAGACTAGCAGCTGGAACTTGATACATATACATGACCTGACACAACTACACGAAGACTATAACCAAATAAAAAGACATTACATAAACACAGTTACGTCTATGACAAAAGATTACCACGACGAATACCATAATTTTATACTAACATTAAATTTTACTATAGATAATATAGACGATACATTTTATAGGATATTCTTAGAGAGAGATAACATCAATGAGAGACAGAGACGGGGCATAATCAATGGGCTAGGATCGATATTTAAATCAATAACTGGCAATCTCGATTCACAAGATGGCGAACGTATATATCAGGCAATAGAAATATTAAGTACAGACCAAAACAAAATTCATGATCTTTTTAAATCGCAAAATTCGGTAATGCTAGAAGCAATCGGAGAGTTCAATAAAACGATCGTAGGGTTGAGTCACAATCAGGGCACGATAATAAATAGAATAAACGAGTTAGGTAACACAGTTGATAGCCTTAGGAGCGAACAACTAACGCACTATCATCGCATCAAAATCCTAGAGCTGCTGACCCAGCTTGGACATTTATTGAATAATATTCAAGAATTAGCACTCACAACTGAGAATGCAATCACTTTTTCAAAATTAGGAATTTTTCACACATCCATATTAAAACCAAAATTTATAATAAAAGAAATCAATAGAATACAAAAATACGTAACAAATGCCAAACTAATAACAACCACTGATCTGAATCTGTATGAAAAAATATTCAAAATAAAAGCAGTACAAAATAAATTCCAAATTATATTTCAAATAGAAATACCTCTAGTTGAAGAGTCAGAATATGATTACTATCAGTTATACACATTACCTGTCCCAAAAAATCCACACACCTTTACCATGATAATCCCTAGAACCAAATACTTGATCCTAAGCAGTAAACAATATGCCTTTCGAAATGAAGAATGTCAAAATTTAAAGAACAAATTATATTTCTGCCAAGACGACAATCCAACAGCCATGAATGATCAGAACCCATGTGAAATAAAACTAATAAAATTTCAAAAGCCTATCGATAATTGTAACCAAGAATTAGTCAAAATTAAACAAACCACAGTTTCGAGATATGGAACCAGTCAATACATCATCTTAGCGCCAGAAGAGACAAACGCCAGAATAACTTGCCGGGAACAAGAGTGGACCAATATCATCAAGGGTACCAAATTGGTCAACCTCCAACCAAATTGCCAATTGAAAGTAGGAAACAAAATTTATAAAACCGGCCCCACTACAGCGGAAACGCAACAACTATTCAATCTCCCCAAATTAGAAACCACCACTACGAAGGAAGAAACAAATTACGAAAAGGTACCCGAACTCAAATTAGACAACGTACAGCTGCATAACATCGAGCAGATCCAACACCAACTCCAAAACATTAAGAAAAATATACCAGGCCGAATGGAACTACCATTACATCACCTGAGTATATGGACCATATTATTGTACGTGGCTATTTTAACCGCCATCATAATGATAGCCGTCAAATGGGGAGTCATAAGAAGAAGAACCACTAGAAGAACTACGAAGATCAACCCAAGAACCGACAAGGGAGAATTGAAGATCAACCCAGGAACCACCGAAGCCGGATTTCCCTTGAAAATCCGGAACGAACCGTAGCTTCGTTCTTCAAAGGGGGGAGGAGATAAATAGAGCCACAACAACAGGCTATTGTGCAACAATGTATCCTGGCCTCCTTAGAAACCGCAGTGTCATCATAATAGTGAAGTGGCGCCTGTAGGAATGCAGGCGTAAAACCAGCAAGTGCGAACGGAATATCCCCGGTGACATTCAGCATTAGCAGATCCAGGTCACCTCCAGAGACAATAGTGCCACGCCTGGAGGGGAAGACTATAAATAGGATAAGCACCGAGATAGGAGTGTTCATTGCTTGTTTCCTAGTTAGTCTGGCACATGGCGTGTCAAGTATTTTAATATCACTTATATATATATTTTTTGTCTCATTATTGTATTAAGTAATCATTGTGTTTAAGTAATAATAAATTGTTTAAAAAAGTTAATTGTCTTAACGCTAAAGTTAAGTCGCGGGTTTATAATATCATAGGTAAGCTACCTAATAAAATTTAGCTCTGTAGGTTAAAAGAAAAAAAAGTTACAGGCACTTAAAGAAACATAAATTTGGGTTTTCCTCAAAACGTCAAAGTCGCGATTTAAAATGTCAAAATTGGTAATATTTAGGCAATGAACCTGAAATTAATATGAGCTATGGAAAGAAAATGTCTCAAGAAGAATGTTTTACAAAGCCTGAACTCTTAGTTTCAATCGTCATTGTCCTTCATTTTACTAAAATGTTCCCAGAAAATTCATTTAAAATAGACCCTTTCTCTGATGCTTTGGCAGTAGTGTTGGCTATAGAGTTTATCGTTTAATGGTTTATCATTTTTATCAAATTTTCGTAAAAAATCATTAAAGCTCAATGTATCCGTTATTATGCAAGTTACGAAAAAATGGTATATATTAATAATTATAGGGTGTCTTGACCTACATCTTAAAAAATATTTCCACAATTACAGGTGTCCCATAAGTCGTTGGTGATTCAAATTTTCTTTTTTTTTAATCGAACATGCCCTATGTTATTGCATTTTTACATTTTCCATCGAAATATAATACATCTTTGTAAGAAAAGAAATTTTGGACGCAGCAAGTGCGTTATGGTAGCGAATTTTCATTAAATGCTTCAAATTTGAATAGCTCAATTTTCTATTAACCTATAAGGTTGAGCAGGAAACCAGTTATTTCGGGAACAATTTAAGTTTACTTTCGGAAATTTTTGTACATTTTCAAACAATAAAGTTATTTTGATCAAACATGGCACATTGTTTCTACTATATATTGATGCATGCTTTCTTGAAAAAACATGTTTGCTATTAAAAACATTTTTATGAAAATTCATTACGATAACGCAGTTGCTGCGTCCAGAAGTTTTTATATAATTCTCAAAGAAACTGATAATGTCGGAAATCACATTTTTCAATCTTCCTCTACAAATATTCGATTGGCGGATGCGCAATGAACAATGGATATTAAAATAATTAATTCGTCGGATACCATAACATACCATAACGCACTTGCTGCGTCCAGAAGTTATTATATAATTCTCAAAGAAACTAATAATGTCAGAAATCACATTTTTCAATCTTCCCCTACAAATATTCGATTGGCGGATGCGCAATGAACAATGCATATTAAAATAATTAATTCGTCAGATACCATAACGCACTTGCTGCGTCCAGAAGTTTTTATATAATTCTCAAAGAAACTGTCGGAAATCACATTTTTCAATCTTCCCCTACAAATATTCCATTGGCGGATGCGCAATGAACAATGGATATTAAAATAATTAATTCGTCGGATACGATAGATTAAACTTCAGCTGCTTTGTCTTGCCTGTGAAAGGAAACAACGCCTCACTCCCTCCCATAAATTATGAAGTGAATCATGAATATGGAATCCCTTCAATTTACGCTTAATATGACATCAAATATGATTTGGTATAGAATTCACTAATAAAAGGGGGAATAATTTAAATTCCCTCTTCTATTAAATCGCTTTTTTCTTCCAAAAGTTGGATGCATGAAATTTGAAATTACAAATGTTTCTGTCACAAAATCTCATTAAGCTTCGAGTACCCCAATGCAAAATGATTAAGTTTTTTCTACAATTCGTAATTACTGTAACAAATTATTACATGTTAAAAAGTTTTGGGACGCAGCAAGTGTGTTATGGTAGCGAATTTTCCTTAAATGCTCTAAATTTGCATAACTCAATTTTCTATAAACCTAGGAAGTTGAGTTTTGTTGCGTAGTAGGGTATTTATGAGGGCAATATACCAACCAAAGTTCATCAAAATAACTTTGTTCTTTTTTGAGATACAATTTTTGTTTAGGAAAAATCAAATTATACATTAAAATCGGTTAACAACTTTTTGAGCTATCGTGTGGATACATATGTATATATATATATATATATATATATATATATATATATATATATATATATATATATATATATATATATATATATATATATATATATATATATATATGTATTTATATATATATATATATATATATATATATATATATATATATATATATATATATGTATGTGTGTGTAAATATATAGGGTGGCGCATTGAAAACGAAACAGACCAATTTACTTCCAAGAAACGCTGAAACACATCAATTTTAATATTGAGGGGGACATGTTTTGAGATAAAACTAAACTTTGTCACATCAACGCCTTAAGGGTGGTGATAACAACCCTTATATTTTAAATAGGGAACATGGGTTCAAAGCTCTTTCTTTTCTGAATTCAGCACACTAAGTTTTTTGGAAGTTTTGTCAACTCGTTAAAAAATTATTCACAGTTGAAGATGCAAAAACGCATTTCACTCATTCCGATAAGAAATGTGCTGATAGTGAATGTTTTGTTGGTTTGTGAACAAAAAATTGACTATCAGAACATTTCTTATCGGAATGAGAGAAATGCGGTTTATTATTTCAGTTTATCGGTCGGTTTGATACTTAATAGTACTACCAAAAATTAATTTCACAATGGTGTATTCTGTAGAAGAAAGAGTTGAAATAATTACTCTTTTTTTTTCAAAAACGATGACTGTCCCAACCGTACCGAAAATTTGTTTAACATCCGAACAGACATGTTAACCGAAAATACATTTTGGAGTTAGTTGCAACGTTTCGACAAAGTGGTTCAGTAGCTAACAAAAAACGGGTTCCTGAACGTGAATTTCCGGTTAGAAATGAGACTACTGAGATTCAAGTTTTATGACAAATTGCTGCAGACCCAACTTTAAGCACTAGAAAATTGGCCACTGTTTCAAACATCAAAAGAAGAACTATTAAGCGAATATTGAAGCATAATAAATTTCACCCATATAAAATTCGTCTTGTAAAACCAACTGAATAAAGGTGATTTTGATCGGCGGCTGGAGTTTTCTGAATTTATGACTGCACGAACAGCTGATAACGGGAACTTTCTGTTCAATATCTGTTTTTCAGACGAGTGTGGGTTTTTATTAAACTAGTCAATCGTCATAATTGTCGTTATTGGGCAGATAATAATCCAAGAAATTTTCACGAAGTCCACACTCAAACTCCACAGAAATTGAATGTCTGGACTGGCATTTTTTGAGACCGTTTAATCAGACCAATTTTTCTTGATGGGAATTTGAGTGACAAAACGTATTTGAAGTTACTAGAAGATATCTTTTACCCTCTACTAATTGACATTGTTGAAAATGATGATCGCTATCAAGAAAATCAATTGGTGTTTCAACAAGATGGAGCTCCTCCGCATTTTTCACAACGTGTAAGCGAGTTTTTGAACAGAGAGTTTCCAGAGCAATGGATTGGGCGTAGAGGTGCTATTGAGTGCCCCCCCTAGATCACCGGATTTAACTCCTTTAGACTTATTTCTATGCGGCCATTTAAGGAGTAGAATCTACGCAACAGAACCAGAGTCTCTGGAAGAATTACGACGACGCATTCTTGAAGAATGCCGTCTAATAACTCCACAAATGCTCCAGAATGTCAGAGCTCGTTTTGAACAAAATTTGTACTTTTGTATGGAAGCTGGTGGTTAACAATTTAAACACTTACTTAACTGAATAAACATTTTTGAACGTTTGGTTTTGTTTTCTAGTTTTTTTTTTAACGAGAAATTGACTATGTAGTGCATTTCTTATCACAATTAATGAAATACGTTCCTGCAACTCCAACTGTGAACAATTTTTAAACGAGTTGATAAAACTTCCAAAAAAATTAGTGTGCTGAATTCAAGAAAGAAAGAGCTTTCAAATGATGTAACACTCGACCCATGTTCCCTATTTAAAATATAAGGGTTGTTATCACCAACCTTAAGGGGTTGATGTAACAAGTTGTGTTTTATGTCAAAACATACCCCCTCAATATTAAAGTTGAAAATTCTCTGGACGCAAATCGGTCTGTTTCGTTTTCAATGCGCCACCCTGTATATATATATATATATATATATATATATATATATATATATATATATATATATATATATATATATATATATATATATATATATATATATATATATATATAATCAAACTGACGTTGTATTCGGATTCTAGGGGGCCCAACTTCGCGCTTATTTGAAAAAAAATTTGCAGTCTCTCACCATCGATACCTCTCTTTTTTTAATAACTCGTTTTGGCCTCGTGCAAAACACTTTTATCCACTCCATATCTCTCTATTAGCGATTTTTTCAAATAAAAATTCGCCAATATTTTGTCCTTTAAAAATAAATGCATTAAAATAAATACAGTGTGGAACAGCCAAATGGAACAAATTCAGTATCTTAATTAATTATTGTGCATATTTATAAAAATTTCGAAACACGTCAATTTTAGATTAAAAAGTCTGGACGCAACAAGTGCGTTATGTAAGTGAATTTTCATAAAAATCGTTTTTAATAGCAAATATGTCACTCTGTTGCAAGCTGGCATCAATCTGGTTATCGGTATAGCCTATGTAGTATAAACAATGTACTATATTTCATCAACATTACTTATCGTTTGAAAATGTACAGAAATTTTCCGAAAATAAACTTAAATGTTAGTTTCCTAGCCAATAAGCCTTACATTAATAGCAAATTGAAATTTGAAGGATTTGATGAAACAACTTAAAGGCATAATTTTGAATACATGGTTCACTCTTTATAGTGCAAACATGCGCACCAAATTGGTTGCCCTTACTTGGTTATTTACGGAGATATAAATTTTGTTTGAAAGAAAACACAAAATTATGTATATATATATATATATATATATATATATATATATATATATATATATATATATATATATATATATGACATATTTGGTTCTCGGGTTCAACCGCGTCCTGAATTTATGAAAACTCGACGTTTCGGCTCCTGTTTTGGAGTCATTTTCAATAGGTAAAGGAAATATGTAAAGACACTCAAAGGCCTCAATCTACCTACTCCTTGGAGTGGTGTACAAGGACACTCTAAGGCCTCAATCTGCCTAAATCTGCCTACTCCTTGCAGTGGTGGACAAAGGTGGGTAAAGGAAATATGTAAGGACACTCTAAGGCCTCAATCTGCCTACTCCTTAGAGTGGTGGACAAAGGTGGGTAAAGGAAATATTTAAGGACACTCTTAAGGCCTCAATCTGCCTACTCCTTAGAGCGGTGGACAAAGGTGGGTTGGGTTGTTGTAGCTAGATTACAGGGCCTCAATCTGCCTACTCCCCAAATCTCGCCGGAGATCGTCTGTGAGGTCTCAGTGTGAGAGAGATCTCTCACAAACAATTTCATCCCCTGAGACAAGAGGTGGGAACGTGCTCTTGCAGAAATTATTCCCAATAGATTTAGCAAGAGCCCAGAAGGGTTTTCTGCCGTTGGAGCTTGAGAGGACTTTGTTTTTGATGTGGTTATTAAACGAGTGTTTTGCCTCAGAAAGAATGCGGACATACCGGTTTCTTGCGTCGTTAAATGCTTGACGGTTTTCTTGACTGGGATTGTGTAGAAGCGTTTTGTAAGCTTTGACATTTTCAAGTCTGGCCGTGTCACAGGATTTAGAGAACCAGGGCTTTTGAGTGGCTGGAGAGGTTTTTTGTGTACGTGGAATAAATAATTCCATGCCAGCTTGGATAATTTCGGTGACGTTTTGTGAGATATCAGAGGGGTCAGGATGAGAGACGCAGACAGACGCCCATGGAAATGAGGAAAAGTAATCTCGCATTTCGTCCCAGTTCGCGGAGTTGTAGTGCCAAACGATACATGGGTGTGATGACTGTGTGACCTCGGGTTGCATTGTGCAGGAAGCAGTGACCATGCCGTGGTCTGAGCGACCGAAGAGGGCGGTGACTGATATCTTATAGCAGTCAGAATTTGTAGTAAGAAGGAGATCCAAGGGATTTGAGCTGTGTGTTGGGATGCGAGGAGTAGGTTGCTGAACCAAATTGGCTAGAGAATTGCTGACGGCAAAGGCCTCCGCTGCTCTTCCTTGTGGATGGGTTTTTGAGGATCCTAGCCATTCCTTATTATGGACATTGAAGTCACCAAGAATAGTGACCTCGGAGGAAGGATATTCAGAAATCAGATGGTCGATTTTTTCAGAAAGGTAGTCAAAGATCTGGATAAAGTTCTTGTCAGAAGGTGACCGCTAAATGCAACAGATGAATTTAGTTGCAGCCCTGAGAGAGAGTTTTATCCATAGTATGTCTTTTCTTCCAGCTTCTAAATTGGGGAGTCTGGTGCAGGGTAGATTGCTACGGACGTACGCGCACACGCCTCCACGCAATCTAAAGGAAGTAAGGAGCTCATACCCCGGGAAATTAAGGTGATTAGTGGCTGTTTTGGCAGTTATTTGAGTTTCGGTGGGGAAGAGGAGTTGGGGCCCTTTAGCCTGGAGGAAATGGTGGACGGAGTTCAAGTTAGAATTGAGGCCACATATATTCGAGAAGGATATGTTAAATATTGATGCTGGCGCCCCCACATGGGTATCTAATTGAAGGGCTGTACTAGTAAAATACAGTAGGCTAAGTAACGCTAAGATAAATTCAAAATGGCGGCCGACACAAGATTGTGGAATATATATATTTCTCAACAAACTCCTTGATATAAGTATCAAATGAAAGGTCTTTATGAATGAAATACCGTAGGCTAGCCAGCACTTTAATAAATTAAATCTATCTATGTTTTTGTTTTAGTAACACCTAAATAATAAAATACACCTAAACGTGAAAAAACGTACCTCTCAACTTATTTAAAATTCTTTTCACAAATAAATTTATCCACTTTTAGTTGAGACACATATTAATTTATCCCTTTCAGCAATGGCAAGGCTTTTACATCCAGATAAATATATACCTACAGTTTCCTTCTTCTTCACCAAATAATTATGATACTTGTGTTAAAAAACATCTAGTGCAACGATATATTAAAGATTCCTATTAACTTTCAATTTAAAATCTATCAACATTTCTCAGACATTTGAAGATGACCACAAAGTTTGTTTTTTGTCTTTCACTAGCATTGCATTATGGAAATTCAATGAAAACATCAATATATTGAGAAAACGTTATTTTCCCACACAACCGCAGGCCCTTTATTTCGTAAACGTATTGCTACAGAAAATTCTTTCGTCGAAAACCTTTTATCGATTCTGCTTTGTCGAATAAGTAGCTCTCATCTAGATGCATAACACGTTCATCTATTCTGATGTTATTTCTGATCTTTACACTGAATCATGTTCTTTATCCTATAGAAGCTGATTAACTTCGTGTTAGATCATTCTTTCTTTATTATATCTACATAGGAAAACGAGGCGCTAACACTCGTGAACTCAGCCCTATAAAGTTGTTAAAATAAAAAGATAGAATTTGGATTACGTTTCTGAATACAATGAAATGTCTTTTTGAGAAAATCTTTGATGAATTCTTATACAGAGTGACGCAGCGAAAACAAAACAAACCCGATTATTTATATTTCCTGTTATTTAAAAAATCGCTCGCACACGTCAATTTTGTGCGAATTTTCATTAAGAAAAATTCGCTATTAGAAAGGTCATGATGAAAAGCTTTTGCAAAATGTCTTCAGGTGAGCGCAAATTTGGGTCTCTAGAACCCAAAACCAAGGTCCGTTAAAAATTTTATATGTTTATATATATATATATATATATATATATATATATATATATATATATATATATATATATATATATATATATATATATATATATACGTATACAGTGAGGACCTAAAGTCCGGCCCGCCCCTCTAATTTCTGAACCGTCCAGTACATTGTGATGAAATTTGGAATGATAATATATTAGCATGGTCTGCATTTTTGACATATAAACGACAGCTTTAGATGTCAAGGTGACAACTGCGGGTGATTTTGGAATATTTGTTTTAATGGAAACGGGGGTCGAGTAATACCTCACTTTGAAGGTCTTTTTATGCTCAGAACATTCTCTAGTTTTGAAAACATTTGGTTCAGTATTTTCCAAATAAGAACCAATAATATCGGTTTCTGCGTTATGACTACCCTTGTTTATAACACACTTTTTCTAAAAAAGATTACTACTATTCATCAGTAGCAAATTATTTTTTTTAAATTTCAACAACACACCACGAGGGCTTACAGCCTAAATACTATCGTACCGTGGGTGTTGACAAGGAGGAAAGAGGCAGCTTGTTAATTCTGGACTTGAAGGTTTGGAGATTCGGAGGAGAAGGGAAAACATGTGCCGGCAAGGAATTCCACAACTTGGAAGTCCTCGGGACAAAAGAGCGGGTATAACAAGATGTTCTATGTCTGGTGACCTGGACAGTAAAAGGGTGCATTCGCTCTGTTCCCCTGGTGGATCTGTTGGGGGCAGCAGGTGGGGGAACTATGGAGGAAAGCTCCTCTGAGCAGTGCCCGTGCAGATATCTATAAAAGAGAGAGAGGTCACCAACGGCACGTCGGTGGGCAAGGCATGGCAGCCTTTGGGTGAGGGTAGGGTCACCGATGAGACGTATAGATCTCTTTTGAATTGAGTCCAGGATAGCGAGTGTAGAAGCGGCAGCGGCACCCCAGATGTGAGAGCAGTATTCGAGGTTTGGCCTTATTTGTGAAGTATATAAGGTATAGAGATTAGCTGGTAAAAAGTGTTTACGAGCCCGGAAGAGGAAACCTAATTTCTTAGCAGCCGCTTCTGCAATTGATGTGACATGTTGGTGCCAATTAAGATTTCGATCCACAGAAATGCCAACAAGAGAAAAGGACTCATTACTTTGAATAACTTGGTTGTTCATTGTGATGGATCTAGTGCTGGTGTATCTCTTGTGAGAAAGAAAGCAAGACTTAGTTTTGGTGGGTTTGAATTGTACAAGATTTCTACTTCCCCAGTCTAATATTTTTTGGAGATCCACGGAGACAGAACCCTCCATGAGTCTGCGATCCTCATCTAATTGGGCTAAAGAGACAGGCTTAAAATATTGTATATTTGAATGGAGGGTGCTGTCGTCCGCGTAGCTGTGACCTGGGTTGGATGTGCTCGAGAGGAGGTCATTGATGTGGAGAAGAAACAAAGTAGGGGCTAGAGCTGAACCTTGAGGAACTCCTGCATTAATTGGATACAGTTTAGAGGAATGGCCATCCACAACAACAGATATGCTCCTGTTGGAGAGGAAATTTGCTGTCCACATACAGAGTTTTGGTGGTAGGCCATAGGCCGGAAGTTTATTAAGCAGCGTTGCGTGCCAGACCTGGTCGAATGCTTTGGATATGTGTAAAGCAACAATCTGGGATTCACCGTGTTGTTCCATAGACTTGTTCCAAGAATGGGTGACAAAGGAAAGGAGGTCGGCAGTCGATCTGCGCTGACGGAATCCATACTGCCTGTCGTGGATTAGACTGTGTTTTTCAAGAAATTTTAGTAATTCGGTGTTTATATACTTTTCCATCACTTTAGAGACGACTGAAAGGAGATAAATGGGCCTGTAGTTGCTAGAAGCGCTTTGGATCCTTTCTTGGGGATGGGTTGTACTCGAGCAGTTTTCCAGTTACTAGGGAATATGCCTTTATTATAAGATATCTGAAACAGACGAGTCAGGACAGGAGCAAGCTCTGGTGCGCATTTTTTGAGAACAATTGCTGGGATCTCGTCAAGGCCAGAGGCTTTCCTGGTATTAAGAGAAGAGAGCATCTTTCGTACCTTTTTAGTTTTGAAAATGATATCCGTCATTTTATGCGCGACATTGGGGACTGTTGGTGGTTGAACATTTGGAGGTGGGTTGAGAGTAGAATTGCCGGCGAACAACGGAGCAAAAAGTTCAGCCTTGCCCAGTGCGGTAGAAACAATTTCATCCCATGAGACAAGAGGTGGGAACGTGCTTTTGCAGAAATCATTCCCAATAGATTTAGCAAGAGTCCAGAAGGGTTTGCCGCCGTTGGAGCTTAAGAGGACTTTGTTTTTGATGTGGTTATTAAACGAGTTTTTTGCCTCAGAAAGAATGCGGACATAGCGGTTTCTTGCGTCGTTAAATGCTTGACGATTTTCTTGACTGGGATTGTGTAGAAGCGTTTTGTGAGCTTTGACCTTTTCAATTCTGGCCTTGTCACAGGATTTAGAGAACCAGGGCTTTTGAGTGGCTGAAGAGGTTTTCTGTGTACGTGGGATAAATAATTCCATGCCAGCTTGAATAATTTCGGTGACGTTTTGTGAGATATCAGAGGGGTCAGGATGAGAGAAGCAGACAGACGCCCATATGCACACATTTGCATGTTGTTTGGAGAATCACACAGGCTATTTAGTTCATCTGTGGTTTCTACACTACTCTACCTATTACATGTCATTATTGATTGTTCCTGTCATACTGTTTTTTAATATCTCGATTTAGTGTTGACAGAAAGTATTAGTTCGAAATTTTTTTAAATGGCTCGTTCTTTACAAGATAAATTTGAAGCGGTTATTATTTTTGGCGAAGCTAAGCGAAATTACCATGAGGCTGTTTGTATGTTCAATGTACGCTATCCGGAACGCCAAATATGCAGAAAATTTTTACGAAAACTAATTTCAAAATTTCAAGAAATGGGTACGGTAAAAGACGCTCCAAGGTCTGGGAGGCCTAAAATTGTGGAAAATGTAAAAGTCCAGGTCTTAGCTGAAATGATTGTGAATCCCCAACAGCCAACGAAGCACGTTGCTGAGGCATGTAATATTTCGCGTACTTCTGTTAAAAGAATTTTGAAAAGCTATAAGTTTCACCCATATAAAATCAAAATTATACACAAAATAACAGAAGACGATCCTGATAGACGACTCGAATTTTGCGAAATTGTGTCAGGAAGAATCGTAGAGAATCATAACTACTTGCGGAATATATGTTTCAGTGACGAGAGTACCTTTTTTACATGGGAAAGTTAATACCCAAAACTGTAGGTACTGGAGTGACGAAAACCCCCATGTTTTCCGGGAGGGACACACACAGTTCCCCCAGAAAATAAATGTTTGGGCGGGCATTTTCACATCACAGGTCCCATTTTTGAGGAAGAAAATCTTAATGGCCCCAGATATCTGGATATGTTGCAAAATACAATTACTCCACTTATTGATGATGTTGTTGCCCAAAACCCACATGAGTTTCAAGAGATTATATTTCAACAGGGCGGAGCCCCACCTCACTATTTTAGACAAGTCAGAAATTACCTGGATGAGAGTTATGAAAATAGGTGGATTGGTCGTCGAGGTCCTACGGAATGGCCAGCTTGATCCCCAGACCTCACGCCTCTAGATTTTTTTCTTTGGGTATACGTTAAATCTGAGGTTTATAAAACGGCTCCTGCTTCATTAGATGAACTTAGACAACGAATTACAGATGTTTGTGAAAGAATAACGCCACAGACGCTTCATAATGTCAGAGAAGAATTTACCCGTAGAATATTTATTTGTCAGGAGGTCCATGGTGGTCATTTTCAACATCTGTTGAAGTAACCACATCAACAGTTTGTGCCTTTAGATTTTATTTGAATTGTTTTTCAATTTTCCCAGTTAGGGTTAATTAGTTGTTATTTGTTTACTGTTAAATTGTGTTTTATTTTGAAACATAAATAATTTACAATAATCTATGTGTACTTTACTGGGGAAACAAAAACAATCAATAATGACATCCAATAGGTAAAAAAATTGTGTTATACACAAGGGTAGTCATAACGCAGAAACCGATATTATTGATTCTTATTTGAAAAATACCGAACCAAATGTTTTCAAAACTGGAGAATGTTCTGAGCATAAAAAGACCTTCAAAATGAGGTATCACTCGACCCCCGTTTCCATTTAAAAAAATATTCCAAAATGTCACCTTGACATCTAAAGCTGTCATTTATATGTCAAAAATGCACACCTTGCTCTTATATTATCGTTACAAATTTCATCACAATATACCAGACGGTTCAGAAATTAGAGGGGGGGGGGTGGACTTTAGGTCCTCACTGTATATATATATATATATATATATATATATATATATATATATATATATATATATATATATATATATATATATATATATATATATATATGTATATGTATATGTATCCGAGCGCTCACTCAACTGATTAGAACGAAACTTCACACATATCTTCATTATGTTCGTGTATCAGCTATAACGGACATTTTTCCCCGAAAAATATACAAAAATATTTTTAAAAACGCTATATTTTTGTAAGTGGTAGAGTAACTGGAATAGATAACGTGTGGCTAGAAATGGTGCAAATAAATCTATGCTGTGAATTTCAAGTAATTTGGTGCACAATATTTAGAGTTTTTTCCAAACTAAAAATAAAATCCCAAAGACATGCGTCAAAACGACTTAGTGGTTAAAGTCCAATGCCTGCCAAAGTAGTTAACTGCCACTGGTAGATTGATTCATGCAACAGATATAAACCATACATCAATGGTAACCAAACTAAATAAATATCAGGCATCAAACATACTACCCGAACCAACAATAGTGACATCTCGGCCGCAATTATGGAAAATGACAGCCGATATGAAATTGAAAATTTGCCAAGTGATTGTTATTCAACTGGGGGATTCAATCAATTATTAAAATACACTATATTTATAGATTTATGAACGGCCCCAAATACAGATTTTGGGGCAGCATAGATATATTATTCTGTGGTTTTAGACTGACAATGTCGCATAATATAGTAGAAATGTAAACAAAATCAAGTCAACTCTATAAAAATGGTTGTAAAATCGGTTGTTTTATCTTTAAACTTAAACACGTCATATAAGACCGACACAATCCATGAATGTGTTTCAATGGCAATTCTACTAATCCTGTAATTAATTGTTACATATACTTTTCATATACTACCCCGGGCATGAAGCCTGTGTGCAGTATCATATAAACGAAACGTTAGTTACGTATTAGCAGATAGCTCAGTGGAAGCATGCTGGTCTTCTAATCAGAAGGTTGCATGATCGAATACAGCTTGATGAATGTTTGTTCTTATGTTTTATTTATAGTGCACAGATTTCATGCGTTTTGAACAAGATCACATTTTTGTTTAAAACGCCAGAATAAGTTTGTCACCTTTAAGCCTGAAATTGTAGTTTTCAGCAGACATTTTGTTATTGTTGATATTGAAAAAGCTGGTTTGATTAGGTTGACTAAAACGAAATCATACTGGCGATTAATAAGGAAAAATGACTGCTACGTTTATAATTTGGCAGATACTTTACTTTTCTAAATATGAATTAGGTTTCCTTCTGGAAATATATTATATTGTATAACTTTAATTAAATTTGTAATCAAAATTTCTTTTAAAGAAACTTACTGACATTATCTACATATATAGTAAAATATAGTTCTTTAGCTTCATATAAAATTAAGTTTTGGGCATTTTTCTCAAAAGGAGTTAGAACACAAGATTTTTTTGATAATAGAGAGATATCGATGGTAAAACTTTCGAAATAATTATTCAAATGTGCGCGTACTAGGACCTCTAAAATTGATCTTCAAGGTCTGTGTAAGTTTAAGGTATTTACTTTACTAATATGCCGTATAATTTGTTTGCTAAACTTTTTATAATTTTTAAGTGGTTTACGTAGACTGCAGTTTCGAACCGTCCCGGTTCATCGTGAGCTACTGACTGTGATATGTGTGGTCCATGTCTGAGATTATACGTGGCGCCTGCGCGTTGAGCATTGTTGGTCGGTTTACTGTTCTCTGATTGGTTGTGTTTTCGGACTGTGTCGTGTGTATCGGCATCCTGTCTTGATCACTGCGGTTTGATAATTTGTCTAATTGTATGGTTTTATTAAGTTTTGTTTAAATCTTTGTACTTCGATTTGTTCTGGCATTAGTTGTTTCTTATTATTTGTTTGTTGAATGTAGTATGGTTCCCAGATTTCCATTTTTTTCTAGTCTTTAATATGCTTCATTAGTTGTAATTGGGTGATATCTAGTTTTTGGTGTTTTCTGTTGTGAATGTGTGTAGCTATGTTTGATTTGTAGCTAGGTATATGGATTTTATCTAATGCTATTATATGTTCCTTGAATCTTGTTTCTATTCTTTTTTTGTCATTCCTATGTATTTTTTATTGCATGTGTTACATTCTATGTGATATATTCCGTTTTATTCATGTAGGTTGTGTTCTTGTTTTTTATTTATTTTGTTTACTATAAGTGAATTTTCTTAAAAAAAATTCACTAATGAGGAGATTCCGACTTTTGAATTTTGAAAAAATTTCTTCAAATGAGCGCTATTTAGGACCCCAGGAACCCAAATCCGAGGTCAGTTTCAGACTTTATATGTTTATATATATATTTATGTGTCACACCTATAACTTAAAAAATAATGGACCGATTTTGATAAAACTTAGTGAGTACCTTCCTTTCACAAGTGGCTTGGATAAGTTCGTTAGCCAAGAAAATCCGCCGAGGTTTTCCCGGAAAATTTTGTGTTTTCTTTCGAAAAAAATCGAAAAAGATTTATATCTCCAAAATTAACAAAGTTAGGGCAATTTCATACTCTGGTTTATATTATTATATACAAGTTACCTATAAAAATTTAGCTCCCTAGGTTAAAGGACAAAAAAGTTACAGGCATTCAAAGAAAAATAAATTTGTGTTCTCCTCAACACGTCAAAATCGCGATTTTAAACGTCAAAATTAGTAAGTACCTTCCTTTCGCAAGTGGCTTGGATAACTTCGTCAGCCAGGAAAATCCGCCGAGGTTTTCCCGGAAAATTTTGTGTTTTCTTTCGAAAAAAATTTATATCTCCAAAATTAACAAAGTAAGGGCAACCAACTTTTATACGCGGGTTTATATTATTATAGGCAAGTTACCTACCAAAATTTAGCTCTGTAAGTCAAAAGACAAAAAAGTTATAGGCATTTAAACCAAAATAAATTGTTTATTTCACAAAACGTCAAGGTTGCGATTTAAACGTCAAAATTGGCAACATTTAGGAAGAAAACTTGAATCTAATACGGGCTATAGAAATAAATGTCTCAAGAAGAATGTTTTACAAACCCTGAAGTCTCAGTTTCAACCGGCATTGTCCTTCATTCTAATAACATGTTTCCAGAAAATTCATTTCAAATAGACCCTTTCTCTGACGCTTGGCAGTAGTCTTAGCTATAGAGTTTATCGTTAATGGTATATAATTTTTGTAGAATTTTCGTAAAAAAAATCAATAAAGCTCAATATATCTGTTATTATACAAGATATGAAAAAAAATTGTATATATTAATTATAGGGTGTCTTGAGCTACATCTTAAAAAAATATTTCTACAATCACAGGGTAGTCCATAAGTCGTTGGTGATACAAATTTTCTTTCTTTTTAATCAAACACGCCTTATGTTATTGCATTTTTGCATTTTCCATCGAAATATAATGCATGTTTGTAAGAAAAAAAAATTGGACGCAGTAAGTGCGTTATGGTAGCGAATTTTGATCAAATGCTTAATATTTGAATAGCTCAATTTGCTATTAACCTATAAGGTTGACCAAGAAACGAGTTTTTGCGGGAACACTTTAGGTTTACTTTCGGAAATTTTTGTACATTTTCAAACAATAAAGTAATTTTGATGAAACATGGCACATTGTTTTTACTATATATGTTATACTGGTAATTAAATTTGATGCCTGCTTTCTTAAAAAAACACACATTATTGCTATTAAAAAATAGATTTATGAAAATTCACTATCATAGCGCACTTGCTGCGTCCAGAGTTTTTTTTTTGGTTTTGTAGCCCATTTCCAAGTCATATTGTTTGAGTGTTTGTGTTCTTTTTTTAATGTGGTGGTTATAAGTGAATGTTGTTTATTTTGTGTTTGTTTCTGGTGTTTTGTTGGTCTTCATTTGTTTTACTAGCTTTTCTATTGTTTTCTTGTTGTATCCATTTCTTTGTGCTATTTGTAATATAAATATTGTACTCCTTTTCTCGTTCGTCATTATGGAGTGGTACATTTAGCGCCCTGTTTATTAAGTATCTGTATGCGGCCATCTTGTGAGTGAGTGTGTGTGTGTGTGTGTGTGTGTGTGTGGGTGTATTGAATGTTTAGGTAATGTGATGTCTGTTTGTGTAGGTTTTCTGTATATTTTGTATTCAATCTGGTTTTCTTTTCTGATAAGTGTTAAGTCTAGGAAGTTTTTAGTGTTGTTTGATTCTTTGTTTTATTGTAAATTTTATGTTCTTTGGGCTAGAGCGGGCGAAGAAATAGGCGTTAAGCGGGCTATTACGAACAAAGTGGACTGTAATTTGCGTTTGTTAATTAAGTAACGGTTTTTAATGAAAAGAGAAGGGGCAAAAGCAGTGGAAATTGATGCAAACTCGTGAATGACCAAAAAACCACTTACCTTTGTGAATTTCTTCTCTTGTCGAGTACTGGACTCACAGAAACTCGTGCGTGTCCCGGAAAAGGCTATCCTGGGTTGCTGGTGCGTTTAATGGATTTGTTAAGGCTGGTTTGACTGTATCACACACACATATAATTTTAAGGTAGCAGTACTATACGATATCGCGGTTTTGCGTTGCTGACTACTTAAGTTGTGTTCTTCTTGACGATTCGTGGAATTCTGGTCTGTTCTTCTTATCGCAAAATAAAGATTATAAATTCCACTGCTTTTACACTATACGAGGAGCGAACATCCCGCCCGGCCAAAATGGCTGCTATAAGCAAGACATTTTTCTACACAAAAAAAATAATTAACGCGAAGGAGAAGCGATAACATGCGGCGGATAAGAAAAAAGAGAACAAGAAACAAAATAAATGATTATCCCGGTTAGCAAGAATCCACAAAACAATAAAAAGACTTAAAATAAAAATTAAATTAAATTAGAAACAAATACTACTACTACTAGTCATTAGTTGGCAACGGGCACAACTTCACCAAAGGGCGACGAAGGATACCATTCGAGGTCTTTACAATAGCAACTCTTACGACACCATCAGGACCAGGAATTAGAGACAATAGACGACCTAGTAGCCATTTAGAAGGCGGAAGTTTTTCAGCTTTCACGGCCACCATCGCCCCAATAGTAGGAAGAGCACCAGCGTCAAGCCACTTGCTTCGTTGTTGTAGGGTGTGAAGGTACTCCTTGTGCCAGCGAATCCAAAAATCATGGTGCATACGTTGGAGAAGTTGCCATCTTGACAGACGAGTTAAGGGGACAGACGACAAATCGGGAGTTGGAAGCGTAGAAACTGGCTCCATATGAAGAAAGTGTCCAGGAGTTAAAGCGTGAATGTCATCGATATCCGAACTCATGGGATTTAAAGGTCGGGAGTTCAAGACAGATTCTATAAGCGTCAGGACAGTGTAGAATTCTTCGTACGATAGGATTTGTTGGCCAACAACACGAGAGAGATGAGATTTTACACTCTTGATACCAGATTCCCAAAGACCACCGAAATGTGGTGCAGAAGGGGGGTTGAAATGCCAATGGATTCCTTCCCTAGCAGTTGCATCAGAAAAAATGCGTTTAAGCTCCTTGGCGGAGCCAACGAAATTTGTACCACAATCACTATAGAGATTGTCACATCGACCACGACGAGCAATAAATCGTTGGAGGGCAGCGAGAAAAGCGTCAGTCGAAAGACTACAGGCAGGTTCTAGATGTATAGCCTTAGTCGCGAAACACACAAAGAGGCAAATATATGCCTTAGAGGTTTTAGCACCTCGGTATCGATTCATAGTGATCGCGAATGGACCACCAAAATCTACCCCAGTATGCGAGAATGGTTTGACTTGCGAAACTCGAGAAAGGGGTAAGTCACCCATAGGTGGCTGATAAGGTTGAGGCTTTATTTTCCAACATGGCATACATTTCGAAATAACAGTGTTTATGGCACGTCTTGCAGACAAAATCCAAAAATTCTGACACAACAAAAAGTGAAGAGTGCGAGGGCCAATATGAAGATACCTTTTATGGTATTGTTCAATTAAAAGCACCGTGAGTCGGCACTTTTGTGGAAGTAAGAGCGGATGCTTTCGCTCATAAGACAAACTTGAGTGAGTCAAGCGACCACCTACACGCAAAAGACCAGTACTGTCTTGAAATACGGCGAGTTTTCTCCATGGCTTAGGGAATTTTTTACTAGATAACTCCTTTTCAAAGTGGACCGCTTGAGTGCGCTTGACCAGAAGGGTCAGAGCATCATGAAGCTCTAACCGAGATAGCGGTCCAAATTTCGCAATAGAAGAATGTCTAGAATTAAAAGCGAAGCGTAATACGTATGACAAAATAGACTGTATGTAATGTAAAGAAGAATGATTTTCTAACAAATCATCAAGCAGATTTTCTTCACCTGTAAATGTTAAAAGCGAAACTGTCCTTTCCTCAACAGAGACCTCTTCAGACTGCAGCTCTGAAGACGGGGAGCAGGCAGACAGCTCAGAACGACATAGTAGCGATGGACCATTGAACCAAATATCATGGGCGAGAAATTGAGAAGGATGAACACCTCGAGAGGCGATATCGGCGGGATTATTAGCAGAATCTATATAATGCCAAAATTCAGAAGAAACCCTTTCGTGAATGTAGGCAACTCGATTTGCCACAAAGGTTTTCCAACGATGAGGCGAAGATTTTATCCAACTCAAGACGATTTGCGAATCTGACCAGGCAAAAATTCTTTCGAAAGTCATGCGAGTCTGATAAACGTTCAGAAGAAACGATAGGAGTTTCGCCAACAAAACTGCACCACACAGTTCTAGCCTAGGAATGGTTAGTTTCTTAACCGGAGCGACTTTGGTTTTAGAGCAAACAAACTGAACAAAAACTGTTTTGTCAGGGCGGAGGCATCGTATATAAACAACGGCAGCGTAACCCTTTTCAGAAGAGTCACAGAACCCATGTAATTCATAACCACATCCAGAATGAGGTGGAAGGATTTTTCTAGGAATGCGTAAATTGCTTAGTAAACCGAGTTCATTTCGATAACGGTTCCAAGCCTCAACAATATGCGAGGGCGGGGTTTGGTCCCAATCTAATTTAGAAGTCCACAGCGACTGGATTAGAATCTTTTGAAAAATAGTAATAGGCGAAAGAAATCCAAGCGGGTCAAAGATTCTGGCCAGTTCCGAGAGCATGTTGCGTTTCGTACAGGGTTTCCCCAACGGCGAGACTGAGAAAAAGAATGTATCCTCAGAGGGACTCCACTGCAGACCGAGAATTTTTAAAGGAGTGTCGTTTGCCAGTGAACCAAAAATAAGCGGATTTTGCGACAAATGTTCCGGAGGTAAATGTGAAAGTAATGCGGAACAGTTACTAGACCATTTTCTAAGCTCAAAGCCGCCTCGTTCAAAAAGCGAGATCAGCTCTGACTGTAAAAGCTTTGCGTCTTCATAAGAAATGCAGCCGGTTACAACATCATCAACATAAGTGTCGTTTAAAATGGCGGCAGAAGCTAGCGGGTAAGAGCCCCCTTCGTCATTCACTAACTGATGAAGAGTGCGTATCGCGAGAAAGGGGGATGGCGTTAGTCCATATACAAGCGTAACCAGGTTATAGTCCACCAAAGGTTCATCAGAAGCAAACCTCCAAACAATTCTTTGATAATCATGCTGTGATTGGTCGACAAGAATGTTACGATACATCATTTTGATGTCAGCACACAAGACATAATTATGAAGGCGAAAGTGACACAGAATTGTGGCAATATCTTTTTGTAGTTTTGGTCCAGTATGTAGACAATCGTTAAGAGAGCTTTGGTTGGGAAGTTTCGCCGAACCATTAAAAACTACCCTGAGTTTAGTAGACAAGCTATTTGGTTTCAAAATGCAATGATGCGGAATATAATATGCGTCGGGAGAATCTTTATTGTCATAAACACGTTTCATGTGGCCTAGTTCCAAATATTCTCTCATAAAAGCAGAATATTGGGTATACAAGTCCATGTTTCTAGCAAGGCGGCGTTCCAGGGAAAGAAATCTTTGGACGACGAGGTCGCGAATGTCAGGAAAAATAGGCAGCGACTCAGATTTAAATGGGAGCGAAACGATATATTTGCCAGAAGGAGAGCGAGATATTTTAGTCTTAAAATGATGTTCACAAAAAATATCTTCATTAGAGTGATGCGACGAAGTCGGAACACTTTCCACTTCCCAAAAATCCCTAAGGGTGCGATCGAGATTTGATTCAAAGTTACTGCACAAGAAAGAAAAGACAGCAGAAGAATGAACTGTGTTGCCAATCTTACCCATGAGCACATAACCAAAGACGGTGTTGACGGCATCAGGTTGACCTCCCCCACCGGAAATGCGTCCATTTAAAAGGATTTTAGAAAAAACGTCGGCTCCTAACAATATATCGACCTGACCTGGACGATTAAAATGGCGATCAGCCAATTTTAAATTGCGAATGTGAGACCAATTGGAAGAGCAAATTGCGGTTGCTGGCAAATTATCACAAATGGCGTTCAAGATCAATGCGTCGACAGTAAAATTGAAAGAATCTTGACCAACCGGTCTTCCAGTGAGCGTTACACAACCACTCTGAGAAGAAGTCTGCATAGATGCCAGTCCTTTGATTGCAAACATGCAGTTTTGCTTAGGCAACCCCAAACGCTTAAAAGCCCTTTGCGAGATAAAAGACATCATACTACCTCCATCCAAAAGGCATCTCATAATCTGATAATTTCCATGGTTATCAAGAACTTCAATCAGCGCAGTGGCCAATAAGACCGTGGTTTGATTAGATACAATCCCAGAAGCAGCAAAGACCTGCTCTTGGTCGAGCGGAGCGGAAGGAACTGGAGATCTGGAAGGGTTATTACACACTGGCGACGGAATAGGCGCGGAGCTTTTATCAAAATGCAAGAGCGTATGATGACGCTGACCACACTTGCGACAGGACCTGGTAGATTTGCATTTGTTAAGATAATGTAGGCTACTTAAACAGTTGTGGCAAAGACGAGAAGATTTAACAAAATTATAGCGATCTTTTGGAGTTTTATTACAAAATGAGGAGCAATTATAAATAGAATGCGAAGAATCTTTGCAAAACACACAAGTATGTAAGATAGATTTACAATTTAAATTATCAGCGAAAAAAGCGGAAGTTCGAGGCGTTGGTCTAGCTTGCGATCTGTCAGAATATTTCTTTTGAGAGTGCGAAAGGAATGACTTCTGATCCATAGCATCACCAGCGATACAATATTTATTTAGAAAGTCAAGCAATTGCGTAAATGTAGGGACCTCGGTGGAAGCGTGGTCTAACTCAAATTTCGTCAACATGTTCCTGTCAAGGCGTTTTGACACCAACATAAACATAACAAAGTCCCATTGGTCTGTAGGAAAGCCTAAAGTGTTTAAAGCAGAAAGATTTTCCGAAATAATGTCTAGCGAATTGCGAATATTGACGTGGTCATCAGAATTAAATTTCGAAATGCTATCTATAGCATGCCAGTGCTCTTGGGCACGCAGACGTTTGTTAGAATAACGAGTGACTAATGTATTATAAGCTATCTGATAATTGTCAGCGGTCAGAGGCAAAGATCTTATTAGAGATAACGGCGGGCCTTCTACTGATATAGTTAGATAATGAAACTTTTCAATGTCGGAATATGCGGGACAGTCCTGTACTAAGGCATTGAATAAATCGATAAAAGTGTTAAAGGTTTTATAGTCACCTCTAAACTTAGGAATTTCTATTTTAGCTAGCCTTGCTTTAGCACCTTCATTAAGACCAGCTGTATTTGAATTTAGAATTTCCTGGACATTTGTTTTATTGTCAGGGAATAACCTAGAACAAATGGCTTTAATTTCAAAATAAGCGTCCATAAATCCAGCGTAAATAGTGTTTTCATCAGAAGCGTTTCCATGTTCACTACTTAAAATTACAGAAACGATATTTTCGTGCGTTTGAATAAACTGTTCCCTTAAATAGTCGATTTCGGAAGATCTAACCCTAAGTAAATTATAAAGCGAAACATCTGACTGGGCTTTCTGGGCTAGAGAAGACAATGTGTCTATTTCAGATAGCTGAATATTGCGTTGGTTTTTGCATTTCCTTAATTTAGTGTCAGTCATGATATTAATTGAATAGGCCTCGTATATGGAAATATAACAGATATACGTACCAATGTGAAACAAAGAATTATTCAGGTACAAATTGATAAGAATGAAACAGAAGCAAAGAGCGATATATGCGTGAAATGATATGCGTCGACTCCTAAAGCCGTGCTCGTTGTTCAAAATAAAGCAAAATTTAACTGAATGGCGGATTCTTGCGATAAGAAAATAACTTTTAAAAATTCTATAATTATAAAGGTTCTAGCGATATATACATGAAAATTGCGGGAAATTAATTTAAAATCTGAATTGAATACAGCTAAACCAGCGCGCTTTAGTTATTTTCAAAATTAACAAAGTTGAATAGCCAAATATTTACTTGCGTATTATTTTCGAGACAAAAAAAACTATCCGGCTCGAAGGACCAAAAAATGGGCTAGAGCGGGCGAAGAAATAGGCGTTAAGCGGGCTATTACGAACAAAGTGGACTGTAATTTGCGTTTGTTAATTAAGTAACGGTTTTTAATGAAAAGAGAAGGGGCAAAAGCAGTGGAAATTGATGCAAACTCGTGAATGACCAAAAAACCACTTACCTTTGTGAATTTCTTCTCTTGTCGAGTACTGGACTCACAGAAACTCGTGCGTGTCCCGGAAAAGGCTATCCTGGGTTGCTGGTGCGTTTAATGGATTTGTTAAGGCTGGTTTGACTGTATCACACACACATATAATTTTAAGGTAGCAGTACTATACGATATCGCGGTTTTGCGTTGCTGACTACTTAAGTTGTGTTCTTCTTGACGATTCGTGGAATTCTGGTCTGTTCTTCTTATCGCAAAATAAAGATTATAAATTCCACTGCTTTTACACTATACGAGGAGCGAACATTCTTGTTGATTTGGTTTAGTCAAATTTACAAATTGCAATATTTACAATAAAAAATCACAAAAAGTACAGTAAACAAATAAAGTGTATATTTAAAAGTGATTACAGTGTAATGCGACATTCCAAATATATATATATATATATATATATATATATATATATATATATATATATATATATATATATATATATATATATATATATATATATATATATATATATATCTGTGTGTGTGTATCACAGCGATAACTCAAAAAATAGTGGGCCGATTTTGATCAAATTTGGTGAGTACCTTCCTTTTGCAAGTGGCTTGGGCAAGTTCGTTAGCCAGGATTTCCCAGAAAATGTTGTGTTTTCTTTCGTGTTTGTATTATAAAGAGTGAACCATGTACCGCAATTTAGATCTGTAGGTTTAAAGACAAAAAGTTATGGGCAGTTAAGGAAAACAAATTGGAGTTTTCCTCCGAACGTCAAAGTCGCGATTTGAAGCGTCAAAATTCGCAAAATCAAGGCAAATAACCTGAAACAAATACGGATTATGTAAAGAAAATGTCACAGGAAGAGTATTCTGCGAACCCTTAAGTTTCAGATTGAACCGTCATTGTCCTTGATTTTACTAAAATGTTTACAGAAAATGTATTTCAAATAGACCCTTTCTCTGATGCTTTGGCTGTAGGCTTAATTAAGTTTATGGTTTAACGGTCTATGATTTTGAGCTAATTTTTGTAGCAAAAATTCCTTAATGAGGAAACCGTGAATTTTGAATTTTAAAAAGATGTATTCAAATGAGCGCAACCATAAAAATGAATCGTAGAAGAAATCAAGATTTAGTTGACCATAATGGATTCCTATATAAAATGAGGCTCATAGGAAACACCACAGGTTATATAAAGTAACCATGTCAACAGCCATTTTTTTTGTGTTAATATTAGTAATTTTTTTTGAGAAAATTTACTCATACAATTTGTTTTAGAAACAGTTTTTTGTTGTTGTAAAAACCGGTTCGATTAGGTTGACTAAAACGAAATCATCCAGGCGATTCAGAAAGAAAAAACCTGCCACGTTTATAATTTGGCAGATACATTCCTTTTCTAAACAAGAATTAAATTTTCTTCTGGAAAGATTTTGTAACTTTAATGAAATTTGTAATATAAGTTCCTTTTAAAGAGACTTAGAGGACCTAGATTTGCCAAAATTTAATTTTGTAACGTCATAGAAAATTGTGTTTTGGACATTCAAAGTTTTCTGCTCAAAAGGAGCTAGAACACAAGATTTGAATATTTTTTATGTCAATAGAAAGAAAAATTCTTCAAATGAGCGTGTATTAGGACCTTTAAACCCGATCTTTGACGTCTGTTTAAGTTTAAAGTTATTATGATAATCGAAACCAAATCTGGCAATTCCTTTTATGTTGTTAATAGCTTGGATGGGTTCGTTAGACAGTTTTAATGCTCAAATACTTTCAGAAAAAAAAAACGCAATATCTTTCAAATTACTTAAAATAGTAAACTAAAGCTTGACAACCACGTACACAATATAAAAGTGCTCCTACCTACCCAATTTGAACTCAATTGGTTCAGTAGATCTTAAGTTATAGCTAAATAAACAATCAATAATCTACGATATAACCTGAAATTATCTCTAAATGGATGCCTATAATGTTAGACAAAGTCAGACAGATAAATCAGGGTTCCGCTGCCATGGCAAACAAAACATCCAAATTAATTTTTAAACTGGCGAGGCTATGAAAATATGTCACAATAAACAATCAGCGGGGTTGACTTTACGACAACACTCATCTAAATCTGTAGATATCAGAAAAATGTAAATGCATAGAAATGTTAATGAAAGTGATTCAATTTGTTTAAAAGCAATCTAGAACTACGTTTTGTTATATTGTATTTACATTATACATATAAATACTAAGCTTCCTATTTTCACGATATTTAAAAGCTATGTCCACCTCTTTAGTTTAATCTGACAACACCACTATTTGTGATTTGTTAGCTGAAAGGAGTCATGAGAGAAACATGTTCCGTCTGCGCATAACCTCGAATTCGACTCCGCTAATACCTTATTAGAATCTCAGAATATAAAGCAACTACCTATATTCAACGGTTAATAGAAATAGTTGGTAAATAATAACCCAACTTCTATCGATGCAATCGAATTGTTATCGATGTTTTACTACATTCGAGTGAAAAAAGTGAGTGTCTGACTAAGGGACTAGAACCCGCGACCACATAGTCTGAACTATGCAGATTAGCAGCCTGCGAATTTGGTTACACAGTAAATCATGTACACATAGAGTAATTTAACGTTTTCTTATTAATTTATATTCGTATGTACTATGCCTACAAAAAGTAATTTACTTAACGCACTGAAAACACCAGATATTTCGCATCACGGTAAAAAACTCATTTATTTTGTTTGCCGATCTTTATTTTATATCATACGCAGATAATTAATATTTACACTGTATTACATTCTTTTAACGAAGTCTTATTACGGTGTGATTTAAAAATGTTAAAGCGAAGCTACTCATCTGAAAAATCTGCCCACATTCCTGAGTAGCGAAAAAATTTAATTTGTTTTTCAGGTGATACCAAATATGTTTTATAAAAGTCCTGACGCAGCAAGTGCGTTGTGGACTTCCATAAAGCTCTTTTTCTTTACAAACTAGTTGGAAGATTCAGTGGCGGCGTAGCATAGGTTGGCACCCGGCGCGGTTTTCTATTGTGCACCCCCAAAATAAAATCACTGATGAAATACTAAACGTGCTTACGTGACTTTATTTTGCTAAAACATTTGATCACATTATCATAACTTACTTTTCTGTCCTTTTCAATGGACAATATGCAAAGATTGGTAAGTCGCGCTTGGCTCATTGTGCTTCTTAAATTAGATTTTATGAATTTTAATTTTGAGAAACTTCTTTCACAAGAAGCCACCGAAACCCAAATAGTTTTAAAAATCTTAGACACAGCGCTAGATATATCTAGATGTTGTTGAACAGACTCAGAATAGTCCCATTGTACAATGAATTTCAGAAGCTCCAAGATAGTCCATTGGACCGCTTCTTGGAAAGAAATGCTAGCGGATTCTAAGTGGCGCCTCAGTCGTAAATCTCCAAAATAATGTCCTCTCCAGAAAATTCATCGTATATTTTAGTCAGATTTAGAACTATACCACGAAGTTGTTCTTCTGTTGACGTAAGCAGAGTTTTAGGCTAAACAACACCAAATGTTATGAGAATGTCATCCATTGCCTTGTAACAATTGTCGAAAAAAAATTTTATCTCAAAAAATAAAACAGATATGATAACCAAATTTGGTAGGTAGGTTTACTATATAAAAATTAAACTATACACAAAAATGTAGGTTTCTATGTTGCAAGAAAAAAAAGTTATAATAAAATATTTGGTGCCAGATCATTTCTAGGAAAATTCACTACTATAAGGCACTTGCTGCGTCCTGAACTTTTTTCTTGGTCTAAACCCATTTGATGTTCATGGTCGATGGTTTTTTGCAGCCTCAATCCATTTTCCAAGACTTTCCATTTATCAAAATAGGAGAGATGGTTTTCAGAAGTCTCGTGTTCAGACACTTTAAGATTTAGTTTCCACCATGAATTAAACCCGTTGGCAAAACTCTGATGTTTTGTTTCATGGTGCGTAAACAGTTTGCAGCAAAAACAGTTTTTTGTTGGAGTATTCGATCAATTTTCTGAGTCCTTTTTGTCCATTTGGTAACGCTTGCCTCACTTGCCCTTTACGCCGTCGCCGTCCTCGTCGGGCAGATGCACCAGTGGCTGGCTACTAAGCTACGCGAGTGAGTTGTCCCACGTTGTCACCCTTTGGTGCTTGGCACCCGGGGCGGATCCTTTAAGCCGCCACTGGGAAAATTTAATAGGTAAAAGGTAAATAGCAAAGTATATGTAGGTCCATGATTAATGCTGACGTTCCAACAAAATTAATAAATGCAAAAAAATAGATTTATAGTTCCTATGGCAAGTTTCTGTGTTATTTAGTGGTTATTTAATTTGTCAGTTCGACATTATTCTGACATTTATCAAAAAAGTATAAATTAGCTATCCACGTATGACAGGTAACAAGACGTAGGAGCCCTAGGTTCGATTCCCAGTAGAGAAACATTTTATTTTGTAGTACATACTGTAAATTAACATCACCGAGGTTGTGGTATTGTGTTTGAGCAAACTGAATGACTGCACGTTCCGCCCTTCGGAAGGGGCGTAAAGACGTCGGGCCTGTGTACCCACCTTACAGAAAAGCAGGGGTTCAGCGAAAATCTCAGGATAGTGAGCTAAAACTGCTTTCTGACGTCGGTGATTGGCCACAGTCGCGGAAATAGACCGACGTTAAATTAAAAGGTTAAAAATACATATATTTTTTCTTTTGTACAAAACTTACCTCTAATCTCTAGGACCATCGGTCTCAAAGTCCAAAATCACCTTTCTTTATTTTATAAAATTAAACAAAGTTGATGTTATTGTAAAGAAACGAGTCTTATGTGCATCTTTGGCCCCCTGGAGAAGAAAAGAGTCCGGGCGCAGCAAGTGCGTTATGGAAATGAATTTTCATAAAAATGTTTTTAATATCAAATATGTCAGTCTAATGCAAGCAGGCATCTGGTTACCGGTAGAGCGTATATAGTAGAAACATTGTACCATATTTTATAAAAATTACTTATTGTTTGAAAATGTACAAAAATTTTTCGAAAATAAGCTTAAAATATTTCCGGGAAAACTGGTTTCCTAGCCAACAAACCTTAGGTTAATAGAAAATTGAGCTATTGAAATTTAAAGGATTTAATGAAAATTCGCTACCAAAACGCACTTACTGCGTCTACATTTTTTTTCTTACAAACATGCCTCATATGTCGACAAAAAATACAAAAATGTAATAATATAAGGGTGCTTGAAAAAAAAAACAATTGTAGGGATCACCTTCCTGCGATTGTCAAAATATTTTTATAAGATGCAGCTTAAGACACCCTATAATTAACGTATAATAACAATTATATCGAGCTTTAAGGTAGAAATGCGTCACGTTCTATATATGGAAACAGATAAAAACTGAAAGTAAACTCGGATATGGATTATAGGGGGCCTAGTTTGCGCTCATTTGAAGAGATCTTATTGAAATTGAAAAGTCGCGGTCTCCTCATTAACGAATTTTTTCTACGAAAATTAGCTAAAAATTAAAGACCGTTAAACAATAAACTTAACTAAAGCTACAGCCAAAGCACCAACTTAACTAAACCTACAGTCAAAGCATCAGAGAAAGAGTCTATTTGAAATGAATTTTCTGCAAATCTTTTAGTAAAATGAAGGACAACGGCGGTTAAAGCTGAAACTTAATGGTTTCCAGAACACTCTTCTTGCAATATTTTCCTTACATAATCCGTATTTGTTTCCGGTTCTTAGCCTAAAGGTTGCGAATTTTGACGTTTCAAATTGCACATTGACGTTTTGGGGAAAACCCCACATTTTTTTTAAATCCCTATAACTTTTTTGTCTTTCAACTTACACACCTAAATTTTGCTAGATGGGTACTAGAGAGCCGCCTGTCTATTTGAACAAATTTACACCTTTCTCAGGGCTCATCCTCACATCCTATGACGATTAGCTACAGGCAGAAAAACATCATTAAGAAAGTTGATCACGATTTGTGTATGATGAGCTGGTGCGGCGTCTTGTTAACAAAAATGGGTTATTCAGTCCCCAATGAAACAAACGTTAACGTATTTAGAACAGTTGTTAAAAATGACAAATGATAACGTCAACAAAGAATATTTAATTGTAACAAATATTAGTATTAAACGAAATATTTAACAATGAGTTTTTAGCTCAAACCCAAGGCACGGCAATGGGAAACCCACTATCTCCATTTATTGCGGACCTTTCATGAGTTTATATATATATATATATATATATATATATATATATATATATATATATATATATATATATATATATATATATATATATATATATATATATATATAAACATATCAAAATTTCAAGGGACCTTGGTTTTGGGTTTTAGGGATGAAAGCTTTTCATCGTGGCCTCTCTATTAGAGAATTTTTCTTTATGAAAATTCCAAAAAATATGCGCGTCCAAATACGAAATAATATATATGCTGTTAAATTTTTAAAAATGTACCTTTGGTTTGCCTAAAAATGTGTGTATAATTAAAATAATTTTCAAATTGAACCCCAGACGGTCTATAATTTTTGTTAACTTTTTGGATATTTTTCTGATTGGCTTTTATCTCTAATTTAAATAGATCTTTTTCTACATTTGAAAAAGCTTTAAAAACTTTGAAGACTTCAGTGTAAGAGTCTCAAGACAATTTTCTGCCAAGTCTAAAAGCGCAGTTGATCTGTTTTGGAAGTATTTAGAAAAAAAAAACAAAATATTGCAATTATTTAAATTAGCTCAGCAAGTAAAATAAAAAACACATTCCAAGTTCCACAAAAAATATATATTTATACATGAAGGTAGGTACTATACTTAATCTTATTTTCACTTACCCGCGTAAACCCCAGATAGAATAATTAATACTGATATGCTAATCGAATGGAGTAACGTTGCAGACTTCATAATTCACATATTACAACTAGCGCAATGTTTTCAGCTGAATGCTGAAGCCTGAAACAACGCGAATGGAATAATGTTGAAACCGCACGATGCACAAATTGTCCAACTCTTCGCGGTATTATCCTGAGCCCTGCGCATGTTCATTTTTCATACTTGACCGAAAGCACATGCAACCCGCAATACAGGTATGTGTATTATTATTAGTATAAGGTACATAACTAAGTCGCTTTATTGGGTTTGAAAGCTTACCTATGTAGTTAAAGAAAAACACATCTTGACCATTTATGACACCCTGATGTGAGACGTGAAGAATTTGATATTAAAATTCTGTCAAACCTTTAAGAGCAGACTTTTTTCAGCGTGGTTTGCTTGCTAGCTTAAAACACTAAGTGAGTGGTGGAAGTGCCGCCACCTAGTTGCGGAAGCAAGTAGTATGTTGTCACGCCAGCTCCAAATAACACAGTGTTAAAAAAATAGAGACTGTATACAACTAACTAACAATTTAGAAAATTGTCAGCCCTGGCCCATTTCTACCCCAATATAGGGACAAAGTATGTAAGGCTAGATGCATTCTCGCAACAATTAGAACCGTAGAATATAATTTCGCTCTCATTACAGCTCTTCAGTACGTCATACTAATTGTAGCAAAAATGGACCTAAAGTAATACGGCATAGTATAGCCAGCCTTTCAACACTGAGTGGTGGACGTGCCGCCACCTAGTTGCGGAACCAAGTAGTATGTTGTCACGCCAGCTCCAAATAACACAAAGTGTTAAAAATAGAGACTGTATACAACTAACCAACAATTTAGAAAATTGTCAGCCCTGGCCCATTTCTGCCCCAATACAGTGACAAAGTATGTAAGGCTAGATGCATTCTCGCAATAATTAAAACCGTAGACCGGTTTCGCTCTCATTAGAGCTCTTCAGTACGGCATATATATACATATATATATATATATATATATATATATATATATATATATATATATATATATATATATATATATATATATATATATATATATATATATATATATATATATATATATATATATGTTCAGAAAGATTTCCGCGGTCTTTAATGTGAGACATGCTTGGTTCTCGGGTTAAACCGCGTCCAGAATTTATGGAAACTCGACGTTTCCGCTCCGGTTTTGGAGCCATTTTCAAGAGGTAAAGGAAATATGTAAGGACACTCTAAGGCCTCAATCTGCCTACTCCTTAGAGTGATGGACAAAGGTGGGTAAAGGAAATATGTAAGGACACTCTAAGGCCTCAATCTGCCTACTCAGAGGCCTAGGGTTGAACACACTGAGACCTCTCCGGCGAGATTTGGGGAGTAGGCAGATTGAGGCCCCGTAATCGAGCTACAACAACCAAACCTACCTTTATCCACCGCTCTAAGGAGTAGGCAGATTGAGGCCTTAGAGTGTCCTTACATATTTCCTTTACCTACCTTTGTCCACCACTCTAAGGAGTAGGCAGATTGAGGCCTTAGAGTGTCCTTACATATTTCCTTTACCCACCTTTGTCCATCACTCTAAGGAGTAGGCAGATTGAGGCCTTAGAGTGTGCTTACATATTTCCTTTACCCACCTTTGTCCAACACTCTAGGGAGTAGGCAGATTGAGGCCTTAGAGTGTCTTTACATATTTCCTTTACCCACCTTTGTCCATCACTCTAAGGAGTAGGCAGATTGAGGCCTTAGTGTCCTTACATATTTCCTTTACCTCTTGAAAATGGCTCCAAAACAGGAGCCGAAACGTCGAGTTTCCATTAATTCTGGACGCGGTTTAACCCGAGAACCAAGCATGTCTCATATATATATATATATATATATATATATATATATATATATATATATATATATATATATATATATATATAATTGTAGCAAAAATGGACCTAAAGTAATACAGCAATAGTATAGCCAGCCTTTCAACACTGAGTGAGTGGTGGACGTGCCACCACCTAGTTGCGGAACCAAGTAATATGTTGTCACGCCAGCTCTGTATACAACTAACTAACAATTTATTTGGAGCTTGCCGCAGAGTCTGTATGCGAGGTCCCCCTCGTACCGTCCCATTTTATGCAGGTGTTTCTGGACGGCCATGTGTCCCGTCAAGAGACCTGTTATGTTTCTGAGCTGTCCTCTGCTAAGATTTATATAATTATTACTGTTAAAGAAAATAATTGTTTTTAGGACGATCAAACTATATATATATATATATATATATATATATATATATATATATATATATATATATATATATATATATATATATATATATATATATATATATATATATATATATATATAGGGTGGGTTGATGTCCGTAAACAAGATATTTGACCCGGCCCCAAAGAAAAAAATCCAGGGGTGTAAAATCTGGAGATGGAGGCGGCCACGCTACAGGCCCATCTCTTTAGATCCATCGTTCAGGATACAGGTTAACCATGACGTTACGTGCTTCCAGCGAAAAATGACTTGGACAACCATCCTACTGCATCCAAATTGACTCTCGTGTATTGAGCGAGACGTCTTCCAGAAGTTGACAGAGGACGTTGTCGAGAAAGTCAGCGTACACATGGCCAGTTAGGATGCCATTGAAAAAGTAGGGCCCGATGATCTGGCACCCGATGAGGCCACACCATGTGTTAAGGCTCCACAAATGCTGCAGCCAATGAGGCTTTTCTTGAGACCAGTAATAGGCATTGTGAATGTTGACATCCCCGTTGCTTTTGAATGTAGCCTCATCGATCCAGAGAATAGATCGATGGAACTCAAGATCTTTGGTTAATAGCCATTGGCAAAAATCGATGCATTTTTGATAATCCCTCGGTTTAAGTGCCTGTTGCAGGTTAATGTTGAAGGGATGATAATGATTATCTTTTTAAATCCTTCATAAGGACATTTGACTCACACAGGAATCAACCGTGATCTTCCTGGTTGAAACATGGGGATTCATAGCAACAGCAGCCAAAATGTCAGATGCCATTTCGTCTCTTACCGGCTGCCTAATCTGCTGATACTTATTGGTTTGGGGTTGAATTTGAACAGTTGTTCGATTTTGGTGCGTCAGGCGCCTGAAAACGTTGTGAGTTTGAGGAACACGGTCAGGGTATCTCTCTGCATACATTCCTTCGGGTGGTCTGTAATGTTGAAGACCATGAGCATATCGAAACCTTCCTCGTTGGAGAACACCTTTGCCTTGTCAAAAATGACACTTAATTTATTTCACGAAGCAGTGACTAGATGATTGATAAGGTTTGACAGCAATGTCTATTCCTGACATTTCCGGTCTAGTTCTCCTCTGGTGATTAAAATACTCCAGCGTGTTATATCGTACCCCAAGTCACAGCAGTGCTGGAGTGATGGTGGCTATCAGGTGATATAATTGAACGCTCGTTGTGGTATTAGCCAGAGGAGTAGTTGCTCACGCTCGTTAGTAACGTCGCACAGCTTCCTTTTTGTTAACTGTGTGTGTACGTGAAGCTGCTGTACCGTAATCATGGCATTGGTCAAGAAAGATGGTCAAATTTACTTTAGGAATAAGCATATAATTTTTTTGTTTAGACTAACGACGTTTAAACCTTTTTCTTCTGATCATCAGAAGTTAATTAATTCTATTAGACAATTTAATCGCTGAATTGACCAGAGTACCAAGTTTTTTTTGTTATAAGACCAATTAAGTTCGTCATAAAAGGCAGGTATTTTATTTACTGTAATTTTTTATACAATAACAAAAAATAATGTAAAACACAAATCAATACACATACGTTGTAATTAATTGTTGTTCTTGTTCGTGTTCACTCTTGAAACGCCGTTTTCGAATCTCACTTAAACTCACCTATCAGGACCGCATAAGCTGGAAAGGAGTATAATATTAGACGAAAACAGTAATTCGCCGGTTGTTAATCAATAACGGCTGTTATTGTCATTGACTCATGATATTTGTTTTTAAGATTTAGATAAATGTCAATAATATTGAATTTACTCATGGTTAATCATTGGCTGCATTTACGACTATCTATCTATAACCTTATTATAATTTATCATCGTTTAACGTTTGTATTATAATTATTTGCTATATTTAGGTAGTGTAATTAAGTATTCAACGTTTAAATCTTAGATTAGGGAAGCATCTAGATATAAATAAATGTAGTCAATGAATACTTTTACCTGACTTAATTTATGAATTTATCATTGACTCATACGATCTCTATTTAGTCAGTGGTAATCCTATATAATGTTCAAACAAAAAGACATCTTCTCATGTTATGATATCCTGATACAAGATGTGAACAAATTGATATTGAAATCCCGTGGGAACAACCTTTTCAGGCTCTCTCAGCAGGTCTCGACTGCAGCCAGAATTTTATAAACTTATTTTCCAGGTTTGATTAGTAGTAAAACCTGTTTTTGCTTCGTGCTTGGTAAGTATAATAATTTTATATCTTTTATCTCTGGTTGTATTTAATTTTACAAAGAGGCAAAGGAATTGAGGAAATATTTTACGCTCAGATTTAGTGAATGTAGAAGGTTTTGATATAAATTTGATCTAAAAGGTGTGAAAGTGTGATGACTGTAGCTGAAAAGATCTCCGAGGAAATTAAAAACTATCATGATTATACTTTATTAAGAAAGGAAATGCTTACCTAATTACTTAATACATGTTTTAAGTGACAGTAATATTGAGCTAGTTAGGCTTTATAACAAGCATACATGTATACATTTGTCAAATTTGCCAACTGTGTTACTTTGAAAAACTTTGCTTCAGATTAAATTATTTTGGATATGCTTTAAAATTGTACCTAAAATACAACCACCAGCTTGTAGTGTATAGTACACTGTAAAATTTAATAATAAATAAATAATAAAAAAGCTCAGAACGCAGCAAGTGCGTTATGGTAGTGAATTTTCATTTAATGCTTCAAATTTGAATAACTCCGTTTTCTATAAACTTAGAAAGTTGAGTTTTCGTATGTAGTAAGGTATTTCGCAGGGGAACCAAATTTCATTAAAATAGCTTTGTAATTTTCGAAAAAAGAAATTTCGAAAGAAAACTCAAAATTTTCCCCGAAAACAAATAAAAATTGAAACTGACCCCGGATATGGGTTCTAGGGGTCCTAGTTCGAACTCATTTGAAACAAATTTTTTAAGGTCTCACCTCTCTATTAGTGAATTTTTTTAAATAAAAATTCACCAAAAGCAAAATGTCCAAATTTCTTCTACAAAGCAAATTAAATTGGTAATTAAAAATTACAAAGGCAATAAGTATTTTACAAATAATGAGGAATAGTTTGTGGAGAGTATAAGGAAATATTATTGTTAAAGAGAATAATTATTTTTAGGATGTTCGAGCTGCAAACTTATAAGTCGACAGTTCAATGATATTTAGACATTTATTTTGAAATGTAACTTTCTAAATTGTGTCTTTTGCAACAAGTAATGTGTATGTATCTATTATATATATATATATATATATATATATATATATATATATATATATATATATATATATATATATATATATATATATATATATATATATATATATATATATATATATATATATATGTGTGTGTGTGTGTGTGTGTGTCTGTCTGTTGGTGTGTAGATATGACATACTATGATGAGTCCTAACAAGGACGAAACCGGTCTAGGTCTCCTCTGGTGATTACTAGTCCAGCGTGTTATATCATACCTCAAGTCCCGGCATATATAGGACTGGAGTCATGGTGAAAATCAAGTGATATAATTGAACGCCCGTCGGGGTAGGTATTAGCAAGGGCAGTTGTTTTCGCTCGCTAGTTTCTCCACACAGCTTCTCTTACCTGTGTGTGCGTGAAAGCTGCTGTGCTGTGACCTTGATCAACAAAGATTACAAAATTTACCTTTATGAGTAAGCATTTAATTTTTTTGTTCAGACTAACGACGCTTACACCTTTTTTCTTCTGATCCTCAAAAGTAAATTAGACAGGTCACTTGCAATTTTGGTAATTAATTTAAAAAACAAATCATTTTTGTTATGTGCTTATGAATCAGTTGCTTTTTATAATATAGGTCTTTCATATTGTTTTGCTTTCTGGAACTCACTATGACTTTTTATGAAATTTGCTTCTTTTTTTATTCAAAAAGTATGTTTATATGGTCAAAAAAAAAAGATTTATATTTAATTGCTTGAATTGACCAGACGCGAGATTGATGGTATCCAATTTTTTTGTTATAAGATCAATTTATTTCTAATTTTTTTATACAAGACATATTTATTTCTAATTTTTTTATACAAGCACGCTGATCGCCAGTCAGTTTCCAGACCGTTGAAACGCCGTTTTCGAATCTCACTTCAACCTGCCCTATCAGGACTGCATAAGCTGTAAAGGAGTATAATAATACGCGAAAACAATTCGCCGCTGGTAAGTCAATGGCTTTTATTATTGTCATTGGCTAATGATATTCATGTTTAAAATTTAGATAAATGTCAATAACAATGAATTCACTCATGGTTAATCTTTGGTTGCATTTATAATTATTTATAACCCTATTATAATTTCTCATGGGCTAACATTAGTATTATAATTATTTACTATATTTAGGCAGTGTGGGTAATTAAGTATTTAACGTTTAAATTTTAGATTACCGAATCATCTAAGATATAAATAAATGTAGTTAATGAATACTTTCCCTAACTTAATTTATGGATTTGTCATTGACTCATACCGTCTTTATTTAGTCAGTGGTAATCGTATATAATTTTAAACAAAAAGACAACACGGCATTTCATGATACCCTGATCGGAGATGTTAACAATTTGATATTAAAATCCGGTGGCAAACTTATCGAGGACCCGACTTTGCTGTTAAATAAACTTTATTTTCCACATTTTGTCAAGTAGACGTGTTTATTGCTTGCTCGTGCTTATTATTAATTGTATGTCTTTTCTCTGGTTGTATTTAATTCTATAAAATGAAGGAAATGTTTTAAACTAACATTTAGTAAGTACCCACACAGCACATGGACGTCCATTAGCTATCCAATGGATATCCACGATGGATATTCAGGACATCCAATGGATATACATGGATATCCAATGGACATCTAATGGACATACATATGTCCTACCAATATCCATCAATCTGGATATCCATATGGATATATATTGGACGTTGTATGGATATACATGTGGTCATCAAATGGATATAACTTTTACATGAAATGGATATTTGATGCTAACCAACCACTATATTCTCTTTCTATTTCCATCCCCCCAATGAAGAAACACTAATATATGCAAACAAATCTTGTATTGTATTTTAAGATCATTTAAATAACTTTATTTTCTTGATCTATGATCTGGCTCAGGTCTGGATTCTTGCTGTAAAGAAAAAAGACACTGCTTATAATCAAGCTCATAAGATAATCCAATAAATAATATGAACACATGTTTATGAATATTACTTAAATTAGTATAGCTATAACTACAACAGTTTAGTGGTTATTTCAAAATAATAGGTAACAACTGTTAATGTTGATGAGTATCACAACGTAAACTGACTATATACCAAGTAGTTTTAATTAACCTTAAGTGATCTACTTTAATAATCTACTGGAAGTGATCTGCTTCTAAGTAAGGACGAGGAATATCCACCAGTAAAATAAACAATTTTACATACACATAAACTTCCATTATATTACTAGATAATTTTCGCTAATTTCAATACGAAGTCAAAATATTTACTCGAATCAAGAAGACATTTGCTTTCTAGTTCACGTCCACTAGCCATATTATTATAAACCAGCGTGCTTTTTACAGCTATAAATAATGGTATTTACGTAAATAAGTATAAAATATATTTTTTTAAATAAAAAGTGTAAGGTTATGTGTACTCACCTGTAAATTATTTACTGACTGGAAATCACAACAAAACTTATGAATAAAAACAACACACACTTTATTTGGAGAAAGATCTGCATCCTCTAATTTTGTAACCTCAACTTTGGCCCAAACTACTTCAAACCAAACAAATGTGATCGGATCTTTGTCACTGTAGCCAACAATTCAAGCATCCAATGCCCTAAGGTGAGTTACTAAATGATCCCGCGTTTATTGTTCGGGAGAGCATTAATTAATAACAATATGATAATAGATTCTTCTCACGAAATAACAGACTAACAATAATACTCGCTGTATTGAAATAAAAATATTTTTATTGTAATCTTTTAATCGTAATGAGATTTTGGATGGAATTTTATTGTTGGCGCTAGTTTTAACGCTTTTTAGTAATTCTCGTGCTAGAACGGGTTATTTTTCTTCCCTTGTTTTTACAAACGTAAATAACGGTTCCTATATTTTATTAATCTCATTTCCTGCTGGTGCGACCGTATTAACGGAACATCAACTGGATGTCTAGTGGACATCTATTAGATGTCGTCTGTATATCCATGGGATATCCAATGGACATCCATTGCATGTCTGATGGATATATACATACTTGAGTAAGTATATACATCCAGAAATTCGAATGCATTCTTGATTAGATTTTAATGAATAAGAAATGCTCATATGTTCACGTTATTTAAGTTTTATTAACATGCTCTAACAATATCCATTGGATGTCCATATGATATCCATCATGGTCATGGACGTAAAATGGATATTATGTATATCACAGACACAAACATGCGGTATACCTCAGGGTTCGCTGCTAGGGCCTCTCCTATTCATTATATACACAAATGATCTTCCAGAGAACGTTTCGTCTGATGCAGTTTCTCTCTATGCAGACGATACCTCATTTGTTAACATTGGCAGAAATGAAGCTGAACTTAATGAGAGAAGAAATATCACAATGTCGGAAGCAGGAGAATGGTTTAGAAATAATAAACTGAAACTCAATGTAAACAAAACAAAAGTCTTGAATATCAGCTCCCACCAAACGCAACCAAGACAAAAACAATCTGTGAAATTTCTTGGTGTATATATACAATCAGATTTTCGTTGGTCAATGCACATTGAAAAGCTCCAGGGCACATTGGCGTCGTGTCTGTATCTGTTGAGGCGTCTGATGAACATCAGTAATTACCAGACAGTGTTGACAGCTTATCATGCATGTTTCCAAAGTAGGGCTACCTATGGTATCCTAATATGGGGGAGTAGCTCTGGAGTGTCTGAAATATTTCTGCAACAGAAAGCTGCAGTAAGAATAATCTGTTCTGTAGACAGCCGTACAAGTTGTAGAACCTTATTCACGAAGACAGGCATACTTACCATCTTTTTAGCATATATTTTGGAAAGTGTCTTATATACTTACCAACATCAAGAGGACTACAACCAAAACAATGATTACCACGAATATGGTACCCGAGGCAGACAGAACATATCCATTCCTTATCATAGAATAAAAACCGGGGTGAATTGCTGGGGTGTCAAGTTCTTCAATAAAATCCCCCAGAATATAAGATCAAAACATAAGCGAGAATTTAGGAGAAATGTGAAAAACACTCTTATGAAGTATGCATTTTATTCTTTAAGTGAATACCTCAATATGGACATTGAGTGGATAGAGTAGAGCCACTAGAGACAACATAAGATGCCATTTTTTATGTGTGTAAATTTGTTTCCTTTGTCTTTTGTATTTTTGTTTGTTTTTGATGTTTATTTCACAATTTTAGTTCTATAATCTTATATTTGGTATTTGTTTGACAAGGCTGTGTAATTTTTGCCAGAATAAATATTATTATTATTATCCATTGGATATCCATTGAGTATCCTGTGCTGTGTGGGTAGTAAGGTTGTTTGATATAAATTTGATCTAAAAGGTGTGAAAGTGTGACGGATTAGCTGAAAAGATTGCCGAGAAAACTAAAAACGACCATGATTTTAAATAAGCTAGAAATAAGCTCTTGTCTAGAAAACAAATTATGTTTAATCTGCTTATGAAGCAAATGGTTTTTTTTATATAAATAATAGCTTTGATTATTTTTTTTTACCCACTCGCTATAATTTGTAATGAAATTAGTTTTTCTTTCGAGTCAAAAAGTATTTATTTGGTCAAAAAAATAGTGCAGCAAATTGAATCATAACTTCCACATAGCTGCAATAATCTACTCTCTTCAGTAGAAAGACATTCCATGAAATGAATTTCCATGACTTGACCACAAATAAACTATTCGTATCTGTACCTATCAACTTCTGAAACGTTATAAACTCGAGTTTTAACGTCAGTTTTCATCAAGTCACCCCTCATTTCTCCTCTACCCCCTGAAGCGATCTTACCCAAAAACAATGCGAAGTGTTCGTTTGTCAGGTACTGGATACCAAATTTGAAGATATCTCAATTCGTTCGAAAGTTATTGCGGCTACTAACAGACAGACGTACAGACCGACACACCGAGCGACACACAGACAGACAAAAAAAAATCCCGAACCCCACGTGACCGGATTCTGTCTCTCTCTTAGTGGAATATGATTTTATGAGTTGGCAGTCAAAAAGTAACAAAAAAAAAACCACTAGACTAGGGACCCTAAAGTTACTAAATCAATTGACAGCTCAGTCCATTGGCGCTCAATTCCCTTTTGACGGTTATTTTGTATATATATTGTGCATTTTCCAAGTTCGACCAGTGTTTACCTCCTTCAACTAATTTTCGATCTGTTGGACAATAAAAATAAACAGTTTTTATCAAAACTTAGCATTTTCATTCCGTTTTTACGTAAGTTAAAAGTCTAGGTATGTTAAGGTTATGTTATTGAAGATATTCGACTTCACACGGAACGAAGCCCTACCAAATCTGTTCGTCGGTAATCTTACCAAACAGGTACATATTTACATGTTACACAATACACATTCCTAAAACCGTAAATTAGAAGTTTAAATAATCGGACCTCAATTTGTTTACGTACATTACAAAATTTTGATATCTATACAAAATAAAAGTAATATTTTATTATGTTTTTAATTTATTTTTTTAACGATCAATAACAGTAAACCATACATAAACAGACTTGCTGTTAAAAATACTAAATAATAAATACATTTAAGACATTTGCTGTTTCAACTTATTATAATTTTTATATTTTTTATAAAACCCCAAAGAAAATATGAGACAACACTGGCATCTTAGGGATTTCATTAAACCAGGTTGTACAACCGTGTATGCCGGGTTGCCTAACTTAAGCGGTCACATGGTGTTCGGGAACTACAAGTACAAAACAAACTATTCTTGTTAGCTTAGCAAGCTGTTGAAGTAGTTTGTCCGTTGCTAAGTCAAAGAAATTTGTTATTTAAATATATTAAAAGGTTGAAAGATTGATCTTCCGAAAATGTTCGACTCAAAATATAAATTGCAACATTAAAAAATAGATTCGTGTAATTTCATGTAAAGTGTCGATTCGCGAAAATATCGATTCAGAATTCCCAATTGTGTGGGAATTACATGGGAGCAGCATTATAAATCTCAATGTGGGTCACGGTGACACTGACTGAATGGCCATCTCCCTCTAAATCCCCTCAAAACTAATCTGCACTCACCATATAAAAGTTAAAAAACTACAACTGAATGTATAACAAGTATTTATTTTCTGGAATGTTACAATGAAAATTTGTCTGAACAATGTCACCAGTTACACACAAATAAATTAAATCCTAGAAAAATCAGCATATCTTATTAAAATAATAACACTCGTGCATATACTATAAAGATGTAGATAATATATTATAAATTCATTGACTAGAATTAAACAAATCACAACAATTTTATATCGTAATGAAACATATACACAAAGCAAACGTGTTGAATGGTAACTACAAGATTTTGTATAATAATTAAAGTTAACTGTTGTGAATGTCAGTAATAATGAAACGCAAATGTTGTTTCAGCAAAGGCACTGTTAACAATGAAACAAAAAGCATAATTAAAACGGATGATGAAACATAAAGATTTAATATTATCTCTTGTTAATAAATATAAAAATGTGACTAAGATTTCACATGAACAAACTGTTTGCAATTAACACAAATAAATTATTATATACAACACTTAAACTAACTATAAACAACTGTACAAATTATTTGGTAAGTAAACAAGTATTTAGAAGGTCTGGAAACCCACATAATTGAGGTTTCTAAATAAAATAGTACATGTAAAGAAGAATACTGATTATCCAAGGCGAGATTTTCTACTTACAATATCATCTAAGTTGAAATGTAAAATTTGTTTCATTAATTGTTGTTGCCCTTATTTGGTGAAACCACTCCATACTAAATATAAATGTACAGATTAACAAACACTTGTTAAGCAAGAGAAATAGTCTCTACATCTATATTTAGTATGGAGCAGTTTCACCAAGTAAACACTTGCGAAGTCAGAGAAACAGTCTCTACTAGAGGTATGCGAAGCTTCAAAATTTCGAACCGAACCCGAACTGAACATACAGTTCGAAAAATTGTATACGCACGATGTGAAAGTAGTTTGAAGTCCGAAATATTTGATTCTCCAAAATAGTTCGAAGTTCGTTGTTCAAAAATACATCGAAATTGAACATTGCAGGTGTTTAAAGCTGCCAAAGGTGGTGAAATTGTAACCCAGTGGCGACCCTGTTAACTAGTGGCGGTGCTTTAAACTCTGTATAGGCCCCATTGAGTTGGTAACATAACTTGAGTAAATTTCACTAATGTGTATCGTGAAAAAGTAGATATTTTCAGAACAGCTGTAGATATTAAAAGCGACTGTTCGAAAATAAATATAATATAAATCACACGGGTAAAAATTCCACGCAGTAAAAATTATTATTTTTATCATTAACATTTCTTAAAAGTACGCATTTTCGAATTATCGCGGCGGAGTAAAAACATATCTGCAGAAGATAAGGGTAAGGTATCTTCCACCGATTAAGATTTTTCAGCCGGGGACTGCAGAGAGAAAATAACTACTGAAAGCAGAAATACTTCACCGTTTGCCGTAGCGTGTTGCAATCTATAACTTGAATTTTGATTCAGTAAATGAAAAGTCTGTTCGAAAAAATTGTAACAAAACGTTAGAATACAGTACCGTCCGTCCCGTTGTTATGTGAGACAATTTCGTATTCTAATAATTCTACCGAACGCAGTCGAGGTAAGAACATTTCAGGCTTGTCTTATTGTATTTAGTTATAGCGAATTTTCGGATATTTTTCTCAGTTCCCACGCGTCTATCCGTCGACGTCGAGATCGCGAGATCTAGCGTAATTCCCCTCCATTACCCTATCCCATCATTGTTGGCGTGTCGTAATACTTCTGGGAGGTGATGCTGTAGCTAACACAGATCTCTCAAGGGTATTGCGTACGACCGTTCCGATTCGACCCTGGTCTGGACGCTGTATGTACACAAGAGGGCCAAGGTCGAGTCAGTATATGACAATATCCTTCCACAGGGTGTTCCCCTATAACCCTCCCGTTCCTTATCGACGCCCTGACGTCGAGGCGTTTGATCGCGTGGTACCGGCTTCGACAGATAGACGCCAGTTTAACTATTTGAGGAGCGTTTCTCCGATCGACCCACTTAACGGCTGCATACACGGGTTGTAAACCACAACACTCGGAGTTCCCGTCCGCACGACTCCTGCATTTTCTTTTCGTTGGGAAGAAATAATCTCGTTGGCCCATCACCAGTAACATAACTTGTTTTAGGATAAATTAACGTGATAAGTACCTTTCACATTGTAAGAATACCAGTGGACTGTAACGTTTTATAATGTAATAAATAGTGTGGAAAGTATATTCAGTCTATGTTATAACCACAAATAAATCTGCTACACCCATACAAACTTTCGGAAGGTCAGGGAAATACCGGGGGAGCGATTAAAGCCCGCAACCTGGGAGGTATCTATATGGCCTGTTACAGGGAGTAAACCCTTTCAAAATCTGGCGCCCGGGACCGTTCCCGTAAATCCGTTGATCTGTTCCATTAAATAATTCACCCCGCAAGTCAGGCCTTGTTACAGTATTATTGACAGTTGATGGGACACATCGACACCTGACAGCCATTTAACAATCACAGATTAAATTTTTTCATATATCCTAGCATCGCAACACCTTCCTTAGTTACAACATTATGATGGCAATGTTCAAGAGGAATCAGTAATGTAATTTTTTAGAATTTATGACGATAATTGCAGATTGCCTTCCGGAAATGCTAGGTTGAACATGCTTTATTTCACACTGACGACAAACGACAAAAAGTATATATAACTGAGCTTAACTATAGATGTAGAAATCTAAAAAAGTTTTCAATATACCTTTTTGTCACTAAGTGAATGGTGGACGTGCCGCCATCTAGTTACGGAACCAAGTAGTATGTTGTCACGTCAGCTCCAAATAACACAAAGTGTTAAAAAATAGAGACTGTATACAACCAACTAACAATTTAGTAAATTGTCAGCCTTGGTCCTTTTTGTGCTTTTGATTGAATGTTGACCCATCTTCACAACTAACATCAGCACCGGGAGGCACTTTCACCCAATCAACCTGCAAATTTTGTCGAACCTTTGCTTTTTGCAAAAAGAATAGATATCTTTCACATACCAAATATTGTATGCTACAAATATACCTAAATTTTGTATTTACGGAAATGATATACGAAAATTGAAGAATTTTGGTTAGTTCGAAGTTCGATTTGGATTTTTAAGAAGTTCAAAGTTCGAGTGTGAACCTCAGACATACTATTTTAGAGGTTTGAAGTTCGAAGCAACATATCTGCTTGGGTTTGTGCATAGTTCGATTCGAGAAAAACATGGGTTCGGGCACATCTAGTCTTTACATATGTATTTAGTAAAATTTGATATTTAAGCAAGTTAAATAAAATCTCTCTTGCCTAAACACTGATATTTTTCTTTCTAGAATAAGCACGCCAGTAATAACTAATTGACAAGACCGATGCAAATTATGTAGAAGAAAGTGGTCAGCAACAAAACGAGTCATATAGTAATGCAGTGAGTTTCCCCACTGGGCTCTGATCAGCATAGATCTATGTAACAAACAACTTCCCGACAATGCACTGCAACCGGTGATATAAATAGATAAATGACAGCCTCCCATCCAGAAGTGAACACTTTCAGCTTCAAGCGCTACCCCGTGAAAATAGACAGTGTTCACAAATATCTGGTAAGCCATGAAAATCTAGAAACAATTTGAGAACTTTTTAGAGGCGTACTGTAACGATCTAAATGTAGTTTCGTGAAGATAATAAATAATTTGACACTTAGTTTTTCATTGCAGATGCCTGACATTAAAAATAATTTACCTACAATTGCATAACAAAATAACAAGAAAGGATTCAAGGCGCTTCCTAGCAACTACAAACCTATTTCTCTCCTTTCAGTCGTCTCTAAAGTGATGGAAAAGTACATAAACACCGAATTACTAAAATTTCTTGAAAACACAATCTAATCCACGACAGGCAATATGGAATCCGTCAGCGCAGATCAACTGTCGACCTCCTTTCCTTTGTCACCCATTCTTGGAACAAGTCTATGGAACTACACGGTGAATCCCAGATTGTCGCTCTAGACATATCCAAAGCATTCGATCAGGTCTGGCACGCAGCGCTTCTTAATAAACTACTGGCCTATGGCCTACCACCAAAACTCTGTACTTGGACAGCAAATTTCCTCTCCAACCGGAGCATTTCTGTTGTCGTGGATGGCCATTCCTCTAAACTGTACACAATTAATGCAGGAGTTCCTCAAGGTTCAGCTATAGCCCCTACTTTGTTTCTTCTCCACATTAATGACCTCTCTAGCACATCCAACCCAGTTCACAGTTACGCAGACGACAGCATGGAGGGTTCTGTCTCCGTGGATCTCAAAAAAATATTAGACTGGGGAAGTAGAAATCTTGTACAATTCAACCCCACCAAATCACAGTCTTGCTTTCTTTCTCATAAGAGATACACCAGCCCTAGACCCATCACAATAAACAACCAAGTTATTCAAAATAATTAGTCCTTTTCACTTGTTCGCATTTCTGTGGATCGAAATCTCAATTGGCACCAACATGTCACATCAATTGCAGAAGCGACTGCTAAGAAATTAGGTTTCCTCTTCCGGGCTCGCAAATACTTTTCACCAGCTAATCTCTGTACCTTATATACTTCACAAATAAGACCAAACCTCGAATACTGCTCCCATATCTGGGTGCCGCTGCCGCTTCTACACTCGCTATCCTAGACTCCATTCAGAAGAGAGCTATACATTTCATGAAGATTGAACAGATGAAGAAGTTCTGACGATGATACTGACTTCATTAAAGAGAATGAACCCCCCATCATTTTTAGACCAGCTCAATATAGAACCTGAAGTAGGGGATTCTGCCTTAGTTTAATTTGAAGATACGAAGAAACATTCACTATGCGGCTAAAGTTTAAGGTGAGAAAAAACAGAAGAGTGAGAAATATGAAGTGAAATTTCTGCGAACGTAATTGAAATATGCCAACAGCTCAATTTTCCCTGTAATAGAAGATATTTCCATGGAAACAAAACGAAGATCATACTTCCAAGGCCTTCACATGTGGGGGTATAACAAAGCAACAGCAATCCTATTTAAAGTTTAAAATAAATTTTGCCAATCTAGACGTTCGTTAGACAATGGCCGAGTTCACCAGGCGTCGGCATGTGAGTTTAAGCGTTCATGTGCTGACTACTGATACATTTCAGTGGTTGGAGACTGACGAACGCACTATTGACTTCAAGCATTATTTTACACGTTTGATTGTCATTCCGCTTTGACAAATCAGCAACAGTTGAGTTCCAGCAGAAACTCAGAGGGATTGGTAAACGTCATTCCACCTTGACAAATCGACAACAGTTGAGTTCCAGCAAAAAATCAGAGGGACTGGTGAAAGCATACGTTGAGACAACTATTCAACTGTTGGCGCCTGGTGATATCAGGCGTTGTCTAATTGTGGAACACGGTATGTCTGATTCTAGAACTTATGTGTTCCACAACCAGACAGTTCATTTTTATTTACAAAGAGTAGTTTTATCATTTCTTCTTTAATTAACATATATGGTTGACTTCATAAAATTTTCAATTATAATTTGTTTGTAAAGTACGGCAATTTTATTTATAATTTTTTTTCAATAAATAAAACATGTATGTAACAAAAAGTCACCTTCCTCCTAAGTATTTATGTGCGCTGAAATTTTCAACATTGCCTAATATTGATTAGTTTACAATGATTTATTATCCACATAAGGCATTTACAAGTTTTTAAGGCATAGTAAAACAACTAGGATGGATAAAAACAAAAACTTGAAAACTAAGGCCGAAATTATTAAGTTACTCCAAAAATATTTCTGGTAAAATTTTAATACATATCTAATTTTAGTTTGTGATTGCAATCTCAGTAACCTGAGCCACCATCAGAACTGTTCCTCAGATAATCAGTACTCTCCTTATAAATATTCCTCCTCAGATACTGGCTCGTTAACTTTCTGCCACATAAAACATGACAAGGAACACATTTCAACTGTTTTAAAACAATTACAAATTTTACAAAACATCCTAAAAATATATTTATAAAAAATATATGAATTAAGCCAGTGCTGCTTGTCTTATAAAATATATTCGCTATCTGAAACCTTTACAAAAAGTACTTAGCATTTTAAGTAACTAATAAAATTCTGATCAGAATGCTTACTTTACTCTATTCCGAATGTATTGGTTTCTTCAACTGCCAGCAACAACTTTTCATACAGCACTTCAGAGGTTGGATAAGGTGGCAAATCTAGTCTATTAAAACATGTATGTGCCCTTGGCAAGCTGTTAGGTTTACCGGACTTTTCAATACAAAACTTTCTCGGTCCTATTGAACCTCTTAATGCTGAGAACCCTTCAAAAGGTACGCTTGATGTACCAGTAACAAATTGTAGTAGCCTCAAGCGTTGCTCATTTGTGAACCTGAAAACAAAAATAAATATTATAAGAAATAAGTACTTGCTATCCGCTTTATATTAATTCTCAAAATCCAAGTTATTTGACTTCGTCACTTTTGAATTATGTTTTAAGAAAACACCATTTGCTTCAAGCAGTACATTATAAACAAATTAAAAATATGATCACAAGGAATGTAAGAAATCAAAACAGCTATAAACGTAAAAATAGTAAAGAAACCAGAAATTACAAAGCTAGAATAGTCGGATCAAGCTTACTATCCAATATTGTAATTTGTTTGTATAAGCAGGAACAGAAAGTCATAGAGGATAATGATTGAAATTTATTGTTATTATTTATTTAGGAGTGCACCATGGACAGGAAATTAAGCCAAAAAGATTATATAACGGAGATGGAAAAGATAAATCCATACAATCTGGGCATGCCAATTTAGTAAAGTTTAGTATAGTTTATTTAACTATGTTAATTATGAAATACATTCTACAGTAAAGAAAAGAATATATAAAGACCTGGAGAGGCAAATGTAGTGTTTAAAAAAAAAAACTCGGGACGCAGAAAGTGCGTTGTGAATTTTTATTAAATGCTTCAAATTTAAATAACTCAATTTTCTATAAACTTAGAGAGTTTAATTTTAATACGTAGTAAGGTCTTTCCTAAGGCAAGATATCCACAAAATTTCATTAAAGTAAGTTTGTAATTTTCGGAGAAAAAAATTTTTTTCGAAAGAAAATTTAAAATTTGAATAACTCAATTTTCTCCAAACTTAGAAAGTTGAATTTTGGTACGTAGTAAGATCTCTCCTAAGGCAATATATATAGTAAATTTCATTAAAACAGCTTTGTTACTTTCGGAGAAAAATTTTTTTCGAAAGAAAACTCAAAATTTTCCCGGAAAACCCCGTCCGATTTTTCTTCGTAACGAACTCATCCAAGCCGCCATTTATAAAAGAAAGGCACTTGCCAAGTTTCATCGAAATCGGTTAATTATTTTTGAGTTATAAGACAGATACATACATATACATATATATATATATATATATATATATATATATATATATATATATATATATATATATATATATATATATATATATATATATATATATATATATATATATATATATATATATATATATATATATATATATATATATATATATATATATAAACATATAAAAATTGAAACTGACCCCGGATATGGGTTCTAGGGGTCCTAGTTCGCACTCATTTGAAAGAATTTTTGCAAAGTCTCACCATCGATACCTCTCTATTAGTGAATTTTTTTAAATAAAAATTCACTATTTATGCATATTGTGCTTTCTCAATATTCTGTGTATTGCCCAGATAGATAAACCCAAATCTTGAGACCTACTTCTTAACGAACTTTGTAGACATGCTTCAAAATATGCAAGAACTATAATTTCATTCATTTCATTGTCTTCAATTTTGAAACGTTTAACGAGTCGTGTCAGTATTATTCCATGACTTGACGACTTACTTTTAATTCTGCTGAATTTTATTCTATTCTTTGGAGCCAAATAAAGGAATCTGTTGTTAAATGTTCGAACTGTTGTCTCAACTATTCTGTTACATTCACCATATATTGAAAACAAATTGAAAACATCATCTGCAGAATAACAAACTAGCATGTACAACATTAGTTGCCACTGCCTATCCTCTCATGTGATCCTGTAACTACAGACGTGAAAATCGTCTCGTCGTTTCTACGATTTCTGTGGTAAAAACTTCATGTTAAATATTAAATGCTTCAAATTTGAATTTTCTATAAACTTAGAGAGTTTAATTTTGGTGCGTAGTAAGGCCTCTCCTAACGCAAGATATTTACCAAATTTCATTCAAATAACTTTGTAATTTTCGGAGAAAAAAATTGTTTCGAAATAAAATTTAAAATTTGAATCTCAATTTTTTATAAATTTAGAAAGTTTAATTTCAGTACGTAGTAAGATCTCTCCCAAGGCAACATATATAGTGAATTTCATTAAAACCGCTTTGTTACTTTCGGAGAAAAAATTTTTTTCGAAAGAAAACTAAAAATTTTCTCGGAAAACCCCGTCCGATTTTTCTGGCTAACGAACGCATCCAAGCCATTAATAAAAGAAAGCCACTTGCCGAGTTTCATCGAAATCGGTTAATTATTGTTTGAGTTAGCAGACAGATACATACATACATATATATATATTATTATTATTATTATTATTATTATGTTTATTACCTTAAATTATACAATATGCCTATACAAAAAGTCTAAGACTTGTGGTGTATAATAACATAATTTATAAAGTTTGATCCAGAATTCCTTGACAGCTAGTGCATACCAAATTCAACAAACTTCAAATTTTGACTTTCCAATTAAAATGACCTTTTGCTGCATGCCTCTCTTCGGATGTTTTACCACATGCCTTTATTTATAATAAGTTGTGATCTGTCCATAATACTGTCTTGACTACAATTTCTTTTTAACAGCCCATATATATATATATATATATATATATATATATATATATATATATATATATATATATATATATATATATATATATGTATATGTATATATATATATATATATATATGTATATGTATATATATATATATATATATATATATATATATATATATATATATATATATATATATATATATATATATATATATATATATATATATAAAAATTTAAACTGACCCCGGATATGGGTTCTAGGGGTCCTAGTTCGCACTCACTTGAAAGAATTTTTGCAAAGTCTCACCATCGATACCTATCTATTAGTGATTTTTTTAAAATAAAAATTCACTAATAGGGCGTCAGAAACAGTGACAAACACTGTAAAGCTTATTTAGACGACTTGTACCATGGACAGGAAATTAAGTCAAAAAGATTATATAACGAAGATGGAGAAGATAAATCCAGACGATTTGGGCATGCCAATTCAGTAAAGTTTAGTATAGTTTAGTTAACTTTGTTAATTATACAATATATTCTACAGTAAACAAAAGAATATAGAAAGACTTGGAGAGGCAAATGTGGTGTTTATACCAAAAACAGGACATCGCCCTATGGATGAAGCAAAGCCCTACCGATCCATTAGCCTCACATCATTTCCCCTAAAGAACATGAAGAAGGCATTAGATCAATACATTACAAGGTAAACCCTAACAAGAAAACCGGTCCATGTACAACAATCAGGCGAGCAAATCCACATTAGATGCCTTACGCTGTAGTGAGGAGTATAGAAAAACTTTTGTGGTCAAAGAAGTAGTTCTCAGTGCATTCATTGACGTAGAGGGTGCCTTTGACAACACCAAACGGGCCCACAAGAAAGGGAAGTGGAATTCCCCATTGTGAGATAGATCGAGTCAATGTTAAAAATCTGTGTTATCACAGGTACTACAAATTAAACTAATGCAACAGGAACGACGGCAAAAGGTTGTCCCCAGGGTAGAGTGCTATCACCTCTGCTGTGGTCGCTCGTTGTTGATGAACTTATGACTACATTGAGCGGAGCAGGATTTATAGTCCAAGGATACGCAGATGATAATGTCATAACAGTAAAGGGCAAACACGATGGTGTAATATCCAGCCTAATGCAAACAGCCCTAAATTTAGTAAGAAACTGGTGTGAAATAGGTGGGACTTAATGTCAATCCTCACAAGACTGTTCTTGTCCCATTCCCGAACAGAAGGAAACTAAATTTAAAAGCTCCAATTCTGAATGGAACACATATCTACTTTTCCAATGAAGTAAAATATTTAGGGATCTTCTTAGACCAAAAACTGTGCAACATTTTAACCATTCCATTCATTTTTTTATTTGCATTACACTCACTCTATAGTCTGCCTTTAAAATTGTGATGTAGTGTTCTCTATCTCTGTTTAATGCCATAGAGTTCTGAACTCTATTATCATTGGTGAACCTGCTGGAAGGGTCGACAGTTGGCAACTTGTCGCCTTATCTAACATATACATTTATTTACTCCTATTAATTAATCCGTTCTCTCTTCAATAAAAGTCTTTCAACAACAGAAGCTTCATCACGGAACTGTAAAAACGACCACATCTTACTCATACACACCGTAAATGAAAGTCAACCGAACAATCAGGCTACACCGAAGTGACACAGCATAACTCTACAACTAAACTGTGAGTCAAATAGATGCTCCAAGGATACCTAACCAGCCTGCAAGACAACCTTTCGTACAGGAAGGAATGCTTCTAGTCAGAACACACTAATCACCAGAATCAGAATACAGCTAAATTTGTTCCAGGTGTTTTTGCTAATTTGTAAAATATTGTCACATTTGTCTATGAGAATTAAGTTTATGGACTTTGTTTATTCTATGGTCAGATGTCAATTATAAAGTGTGTTGGTAAGAGTGAACACTCTGGAATTATATTTCTAGAAGGGACCAGAAGTGACAGATATAGAAAAGTGTAGAAGGTCTAGAATCTCTATGGACAGTATTAATAGACGAGCGGTGCGCAGAGTAAGTTAGTTCAGTATTAAGTCGGTGTGGTGAAGAAGTGATCATAGAGTATTAAGCGAGTCAATGGTAAGTGTTGGTGTTTAAGAAGCGATCATAGAAGGCGAATAGTGGAATACAATTCTATGGACATTTAATAATAGAGAGAAACATTTTAGTTGATACTGGTGTTGGAAAATAGTTGCTTATAATAAATTAGTAGTTTGAAAAGCTGTGTTTTGTTAGTCAACGAATCCAGAACCCCGTAGAACGTAACCATATTATTATTATTATATATTTTTTTTCCCTCAAGGCTCGTCCGCGGCCTTGCAGCCCTGATAGCACTGCAACATTATATTTATTACAGAAAATTTATTACACAACGTATTACACAAAAAGCATATTATGCTTAAAGTTTGTAAAATACTTAAAAAGATGGCGGTTATTAAATATTTGTATTTACATTACTTATTTTATTTCCAATTCTGCTTCTGTCAGATCAATTAACTGCAAAAGCTTATCACCAGAATTTGGTACTGCTAAAGCTTGTCACCAGAATTTGGTAATTTATTTCTTTGATCTCATACCTTATTTAAATAAAGCCCAAAAAATTCGTGTCCTTAGTCATGGATAGTTTAAATTTTTAGTTAGGAAAATGAATGTTATTTTAAGATGGGAATCCTGTTTAATTAATTTGCTACTTTGAGTTGTAATTTATTTCTACACTGTTCTTACTGCAAGGGTATTTAGTGCTTAAATATATTATGGGCGTCTGATTCCTCACACGAATAATTTTTTGTTGCGTATTTAACAATTGACACTTGATTAATGGTGTCTAACAGAATAGCCTTTTTCAAAAAGAATAACGACACAATTAGATTCTAGCTTCCCACTTATAAGCTCAGCGTGATCAAGATAATAAAAAATTAACCCCTTTGTTGAGATCATTGAAGGTCCAGGTCAGGTCAGGTCAGGTTGCAACTGAACTGTAATTTGTTTAGTATAAATTCATCAGATGTACTGCTTACCTCTCAATGGCCTGCCAGAACCACACAACGATGGGATGCTGATCATGGTAGCCACCCCGATATTCTGTGTTGTGCCTCCAGTCCACTAGATCTATCTCTGCTGTACCCGCAATCACCAGTTCAAGTTCTCTCGCGTCAAATACACTCACTAATCTAGGATCTACTACTTCATAGAAGCCCCTAACTAACGATTCAGTCTGCTCCGCTACACCCCTCTCTAGCCTCCACCTCACTATTCTTTCCAGATATTCCTGCAACAAACAATTATCTATGATTCAGTGGAAGTAAAGAAAGAAGATTAAGTATAATTGAAGATGTCTCCCCAAACTAAGTACATGTTCCTATAAAATAAACTAAGTTGCATTAAATTCACTTCATGAAACAATTTCAGCAAACTTATTTATTCTTCAATTACCGATAGTATCTACAACAGTGCCCTTATTTCATATCTTAAAACTCTAAAAATGAGAACATGCTAATTTAGAATATAGTTATACATTTATTTCTGTCTGATCTAAATATTTTGGTGCAGCCTCCAGTTCTTCAAAATATTCCTAGCACACTGAGATGCATAGGACTGTGATTTCCTGCTTTTGATTAAAGGAATGGTTCGTCCGGACCCGATACCAGCCATTGTTTGTGTAAATTTCACCTATCCATAACAGCAGGAGACGATATTTTTGAGGGCGAAAGTTGGATTGACACGTGGACGCCCATCTGATTGAAGTCGCTTGCCCATTTCTAAGCTCATAGAGAGAAAGCCTCTCTCAAAGTTCGTTTGGACCCGACATCCATCAGTGTTTGACTCGAGGCAGTATAATATGGAATCCCACTCTCGAGCAGCACCCAAGCAAAGTTGTTTGCTGTTTCAAACCTCACACTGGAGGCCTCAACCTTCAGGTGTAATCCACCTCCCAGAGATCTCAGCTATCCTATGGGTTCGTCTAGACCAGACACCCAGCAGTGCTAGGCTCAAGGCGATATCTTGTTTCGAAGCACACAGTTTGGGCTTCAAAAACCGGGTGTATACCACATCCTAGAGATCTAATCCCTCCGGATTCGTTTGGGCCCGACACCCTCTGGCGCTTGAACCAATGAGGTATCATTAACCCCTTTCCCGAGTAACACTCAAGCTAGGTTATTTGTCCAATTGGAGGCCCACAGTGGAGGTCTCAAAATCCGAGTGTATATTACACCTAGAGATCTTCCCCTCCCTCCAGGCTTGTCTGGACCAGATGGTTAGGTTAGGTTAGGTTTTTATGTGAGTGGGCCATGTCGGTCCCTCCACCGCGACCATAAGGTCTATTGTGGCTCTAGGTTAGGTTAGGTTTGATTGTGAGTGGGCCATACCGGTCCCTCCACCGCGACCATAGGGTCTATTGTGGCTCACGCCTAATAGTCTATATTTCGCCCAACAAAGCCAGCCTCCTGCAGAGGTCGATAATCTTTGTGGGCGAAAGTTGATCCAGATCCTCCGGAGCAAGCTTTATCTTGCCAAAGAGCAGGTATCTAGTCCTGTCCGCTGCCGGACAGAAACACAGTACGTGCTCTGCTGTCTCATCACTCTCCATACACAGCCGGCACTCGGTCTCCTGACCGACTCCAATACGGTGCACGAGCAGCTGGGAAAAATTGTGGTTAACCTCCATGGAAGAGCCCCGCATCCCATGGAGAGGCATTTATACACAGGGAGGTCGCCCGGTTTCCCTGGAGAGGATTACGTTAGGGGTAGAATTACCAACCTGCCAATGCCCGGCCATATGGGCCAAAAGCATCATCGCCTCGGCACCAACCCTCCAACGACCTTGCGATGTGGGTTTTTCATAGAGGTCTCTCCTCGCAATGCCGGCCAGTTAAGGCAAGCATTCCCGGCCCTCCCAAGACATGCCTTGGTAGGGTTACAGTATTGCCCTCCTCCTTTCTCAGCCGGGCTTGGGACCGTCCATGGCGGAGTTTGTCTGGACCGGATACCCGCCAGTGTTTGACTCCAGTTAGTCGCCTCTTACGACAAGCAGGATTTACCCTGGGCCTATTTTTTATTTCATCCCCAGACCGACTAGGGAGTTTTTGAGTTACTAGGTCACAGGAGTTTTACTGGAAAATGTAATTATCTACCAAAATTTCCGTAAAAACTTGGTAGCCACACTATGGCACCAAGGACCCTTTTAAAAACTCAATCTGGCTTGGAAAATACAAACTTTTCTTAAAATTAAAAATTCGCTTCAACCCAAGGGTTAGCAAGAGGTATCATTTACAAAAAAGTATCTACGTTACAAAATAATTACAACACAACAAATACAATGTCAACATGTTACTAAAATGTATTTGTACATTTTGGACGAAGGAAATGTGGCATCATTTATATTTTTCATATTTTTCCACATTTATGCAATACATTTGTGGCATCTATTCGACCTAATTAGATTGTACAAATAGAACTGAAAAAAACTTTTAGTCGTTGCTTGCTCTTCCTTTTCATCTAATGGTAATAGCCATCTGATTATATTTTCTGTTGGTACACCACCCCGCTTACCTTAAAATTATTTTTTTAAATATTTATCTTAATCAATACACAACAGATAAATAATAAAATATATGAGCTGATAAAAATAAACTAGATTTGAATACAGACAAAACTGTGAGACTCTGGGTCAGGATGCTCAGCAAGTGTTTGTAATCTACCAGATGGTTTTTTCATTAATGTAAAGATCTGTAGTGTCACGGTAAAAAACTGCTTTTAAAAAGGAGGAATGTAAATGTTTCCGTCTTGTCATGTTATATATATATATATATATATATATATATATATATATATATATATATATATATATATATATATATATATATATATATATAATAAGATTTTAAATGAACTTACGGTTGTGCATTTCCAAACCTTTTTCTTAAATAAATTTCTAATTCTGACTTCATAAAATATTTGCTACCAACACAAAATCACTTTAAATCATGCAAACACCTTTTAAATAAGTTTAACCTACATTTTCTGTTGTTTACATTTTTGAAAATCCGACAGTGACATATTTGTCATACCTAATTTCATGCCAGACTTTAGGGGGTATTTTCCATCCTTTTTAATGTTCATGTCTTTTCCACTCATTAAACATTTTGAAAGTTTTAAATATTTAAATCATGTAAAATTCAGAACATTTTTATCTCACCTATCCACTTATCAGTGTACAAAAAAAGAAATTAAATTAAATTATGTTTTCTTACAACTTAACATTTAATTCCGTTTCATTCTTTTCACTGGTGATTTCTTCTGCAATAGTGCAGGTGCTTTGTTAGACAATTTTTATGGTCTCGATTTGGATCGGATTAAGCTCTTGTCTATTTAGTTAAATTCCAGACCGGTTTTTGGTTGGAATATCCTTTATTGGGATTAAGCGAAGAAATACTTGAAAATACAGAGCAGGCATAACAAGATGTTCTATGTCTGGTGACCTGGACAGTAAAAGGGTACATTCGCTCTGTTCCCCTGGTACAGCTGTTAGGGGCAGCAGGTGGAGGAACTATGGAAGAAAGCTCCACTGAGCAGTGCCCGTGCAGATATCTATAAAAGAGAGAGAGGTCACCGACGGCACATCGGTGGACAAGGGATGGCAGCCTTTGGGTGAGGGTCTGAATGGAGTCTGAATGGAGTCCAGGATAGCGAGTGTAGAAGAGGCAGCACTACCCCAGATGTGGAAGCAGTATTCGAGGTTTGGTCTTATTTGTGAAGTATATAAGGTATAGAGATTAGCTGGTGAAAAGTATTTGCGAGCCTGGAAGAGGAAACCTAATTTCTTAGCAGCCGCTTCTGCAATTGATGTAACATGTTGGTGCCAATTGATATTTCGGTGCACAGAAATGCCCACAAGTGAAAAGGACTCATTACTTTGAATAATGTTCATTGTGAGGGGACTAGGGCTGGTGTATCTCTTATGAGAGAGAAAGCAAGACTGTGACTTGGTGGGGTTGAATTGTACAAGATTTCTACTTCCCCAGTCTAATATTTTTTGGAGATCCACAGAGACAGAACCCCCCTATGAGTCTACGATCCTCATCTAATTGGGCTAAAGAGACAGGCTTAGAATATTGTATATTTGAGTGGAGGGTGATGTCGTCCGCGTAACTGTGAACTGGGTTGGATGTGCTAGAGAGGAGGTCATTGATGTGGAGAAGAAACAAAGTAGGGGCTAAAGCTGAACCTTGAGGGACTCCTGTATTAATTGGATACAGTTTAGAGGAATGGCCATCCACGTGAACAGAAATGCTCCGGTTGGAGAGGAAATTTGCTGTCCAGGTACAGAGGTTTTTTGGTAGGCCATAGGTGGGATTTTATTAAGCAGCGCTGCGTTCCAGACCTGGTCGAATGCTTTGGACATGTCTAGAGCGACAATCTGGGATCCACCGTGTAGTTCCAAGAATGGGTGACAAAGGAAAGGAGGTCGGCAGTTGATCTGCGCTGACGGAATCCATACTCCCTGTCGTGGATTAGACTGTGTTTTTCAAGAAATTTTAGTAATTCGGTGTTTATATACTTTTTCATCACTTTAGGGACCATTGAAAGGAGAGAAATAGGCCTGTAGTTGCTAGGAAGCGCTTTGGATCCTTTCTTGGGGACGGGTTGTACTCAAGCAGTTTTCTAGTTACTAGGGAATATGCCTTTATTGTAAAATATCTGAAACAGACGAGTCAGGACAGGAGCAAGTTTTGGTGCGCATTTTTTTAGAACAATTGCTGGGATCTCGTCAAGGCCAGAGGCTTTCCTGGTATTAAGAGAAGAGAGCATCTTTCGTACCTTTTTAGTTTTGAAAATGATATCAGTCATTTTATGTGCGACATTGGGGACTGTTGGTGGTTGAACATTTGGAGGTGGGTTGAGAGTAGAATTGCCGGCGAACAACGAGGGAAAAAGTTCGGCCTTGCCCAGGGTGGTAGAAACAATTTCATCCTCTGAGACAAGAGGTGGGAACGTGCTCTTGCAGAAATTATTCACAATAGATTTAGCAAGAGTCCAGAAGGGTTTTCTGCCGCTGGAGCTTAAGAGGACTTTGTTTTTGATGTGGTTATTAAACGACTTTTTTGCCTCGGAAAGAATGCGGACATAGCGGTTTCTTGCGTCGTTAAATGCTTGACGGTTTTCCTGACTGTGATTGTGTAAAAGCGTTTTGTGAGCTTTGACATTTTCAAGTCTGGCCTTGTCACAGGATTTAGAGAACCAGGGCTTTTGAGTGGCTGCAGAGGTTTTCTGTGTACGTGGAATAAATAATTCCATGCCAGCTTGGATAATTTCGGTGACGTTTTGTGAGATATCAGAGGGGTCACGATGAGAGAAGCAGACAGACGCCCATGGAAATGAGGAAAAGTAATCTCGCATTTCGTCCCAGTTCGCGGAGTTGTAGTGCCAAACGATACGTTACAAAAATTGTGCAGATTTTTATTAAACTAGATGTTTTTAAAAGCATTATTAAGTATAAGCTATTTTGAACAGTCAATATAAAATACAATAAAAAGTCGTTATTACTAACCTTTTTATTTTTCTCAGTAACAGGAACATTTCTGCCGCCAGGCTTAAGTTCACGTTCCAACACTTGTCCAAATACTTCCTCGGTAACAGCAAAGGTAAGTTCTAACTCGCCTTGCAATGAAACATCGTGTTCGCGGATCCACTGCAACGACTTGTGAAAC
>OZ023266.1:144835192-144875192 GCA_964006375.1 Tillus elongatus
CTCAAAATCTAGACTTTCCAGATCAGAAAGCGCCACCGGAAGCCTCAATAAAGCTTTATAAAAAGGTCTTGTAAAGAAAGCATCAAGGAGATACTGATGTACTAAGGCTAGCCCTAAAACTCTGCCACTAAATCTGAACCTGAAATTAAAATAAAAATACAATAATTTAGTTTCACAGTTCTCAAATCATGTCTCACTTCCTTAGTTATAATTATAACATCAATTACATAATCCACTTTTAACAAATTTTGTTTCAAAGGAATTCTTCCTATTTAACCTATGTAATCAATCTATTCAAAAACATCTGAGCAGAACAGACATAAGTAAAATGTTCTCTTTAATGAGACAAAATTCAAAAAGTCTGGACACAGCCAGCGGCGTATTATCCAAGAACCCTAAGAACCCCGTGCTTCCGGCGCCATATTTTGAAGGGGCGCCACCAGTTTTCAGATGGTATTCCGATTCTTTCATCTACCCCACACAAGTGCTGCTATTAGCAGTCATGTTAAAAATGTGGACGTATCGATGGATGTGAGAATCTGCATCGAAAAGCAATAATGTGCATCGAAAATGAACTTATAAACGAAATAAGCTCTGATGACGTTGTACGTAAATGTTTTTATTCAAGCCAAGGCAAGAAAAAAGGACTGCCAGAAGGGAGTTTAAGAAGGAATTACGCAGGAGTCAACGAGCTAGTTGGCGCGCGTACTGCAGGGAAGTCAATTCCCTGCCGGACGCAGCCAGGCTGGTAAGGGTACTCAAACAAGAGTTAGGTAGTAATGTAGGATCTTTAAGGAAACCGGAGGGGAGCTGGACAAGCACCAGTGAGGAGACCTTCCGTCATCTCGCCGAAGTCCACCTTGAGGGCGGTGGAGCCGTCACGTAGGCTGCCCAACCGGGCCGGTGGGCAGTCCCGAATGCGGACTGGCAGCTAGCGGAGGGGGTGGTCACAGATGGCTCTATAACCTGGGCGGTGAGCGAGTTCGCTCCATTTAAATCCGCAGGCTGTGATAAGATTTTTCCGGCCTTGCTCCAGAGGGGCCTGGATATACTGATTCCCAACATTAGGGAGGTTTTTCGGGCCAGCCTGGCGTGGGGTTACGTCCCAAAGGCCGGCTTTAGGGGGTCTTCATTCCCAAACCGGGAAGGGAGGACTACACGCTGGCCAAGGCGTACAGGCTAATCAGCCTAACATTCTTCCTGCTCAAGGCTTGGAAAAGTTAGTAGATAGGTTTATGTTGGGAGGGATCCTCAAGGATCATCCCTTCCACAAAGGTCAGCACGCGTACCAGTGGGGGAAATCGACGGAGACAGCGCTCTACGCTGTGACGCGGAAGGTGGAAAGGGCCCTACACTACGGGGAGAGCACATTAGCTGTGTTTTTCGATGTGGAGGGGGCCTTTGATAAGGCAAGGATGGATACGGCCTGTGCCGCCCTACAGGAGAGGGGAACGCCGAGGTCCCTAATAATCTGGGTGGCGAGCATGCTGGAGGACAGGAGAGTTTCGCTGACCTTGAGGAGCCGAGGGCTGGACGTTCGGGTGACGGGCGGCTGTTCTCAGGGCAGCTGCCTTTCGCCTCATCTATGGTGTCTGGTTATGGACGGCCTCTTGGAGCGGCTCTCCGAGAATGGCTTCTACGCCCAGGCGTACGCTGATGATGGGCTGGTCTTGGTCACCGGCAAATTCCTCGTCGTCGTCTGTGAGTGCATGCAAGCTGCCTGTAGCATAATTGAAAGGTGATGTGGTGAGCTGGGACTCTCCGTAAACCCGGAAAAGACGAAGATGATCCTATTCACCAAGAAGAGGAATGTAGGGGGGTTCAGGGCGCCCGTGATGTTTGGAAAACCTTTAGCTTTAGTGCGGGATGTCAAATATCTGGGGGTGATCCTGGACTCCAAACTAACATGGGGGTCGCAAATAGAACGAGTAGTGAGGAAGGGAGTAGCGACCCTCTGGCAGCTGCGTCAAGTGATAGGGAGGACCTGGGGACTTAATCCTCGGATACTTCACTGGATTTACACTGCGATCGTCAGGCCGAGAATCCTCTATGGGGCGTTGGTCTGGTGGTGTGGTGTGAACCAAACTACCAGCAGGAAGCTGACCAAACTCCAAAGGCTGGCAATCCTGGGTATCACAGGCGCTATGAGGACGACACCCTCAGCAGCGCTAGAGGTTTTGGTGATGCTACAACCGCTTCCCATCTGTATCAGAAGGGAGGCTATGGCGTCACATGTCATAATGCGAGACTCTGGAAACTGGTGCAGAGAGGGAGCAGTAATAGAGCATGCAAGAGTTGCCAAGGAGGTGGAAAAGGAAATTCCGATTTCCGCCACCAAGGTACGGGATGCAGAGGATGATATTAGGTTGACGAGGCCATACACGCTCAGGATCCCCAGTAGGGATCAGTGGGGGGAAAATTATGATGCATTCCAGCCCGCAGGTCTGATCTATTTCACCGACGGATCGCGGCTGGAGGATCAACAATCCTCCGGGGCGGGTATATACATCGAAGACCTGGGGGTGCGCGAGAGTTATGCTCTTGGCGCATATACCACGGTATTTGAAACAGAGGTGTACGCTATCCTGAATGTGTGTACATTTGCTCGGATAGCCAGGCGGTCCCCCGGGCAGTCTGCGCGGCCAGAATCAGGTCAACACTGGTTCAGGAGTGCCCAGACACCCTCAAATGACTAGCCAGAACAAAGGAGGTGCAACTAATGTGGATTTCGGGATACTGTGGCGTAGCGGGGAATGAGGTGGCGAATAATCTCGCTAGGCTTGGTTCCCGGCGGCCGTGCTGTGGCCCGGAGCCTGCGATAGGCATAAGCGGGAAGACGGTCTCTGTGGTGGACAGAGAGTGGCTGTAGGCAGGGGAGAGACTTCGTGGAGGGGCCGGACAGAGATAAAGCTGTCTGGCTACTCGGTAGGAGTCGACCTACGCTTCGCCGCATCCTTGGGGTGCTGACAGGCCACTGAGCCCTTAGAAGACACCTCACATTGATAGGGGTAGAGAGGGATCCCATTTGCCAGGAATGCGGCGAGGATGAAGAAACGTCCTACCACTACCTGTGTGAATGCGAGGCTTTTGGGAATCTTCGAGCAGAATTGTTCGGATCGAAGACTATGCAGAGGAACCAGGTAAGTACCATCCAATTGAAGACCGTCACGGCTTTCATTTCGAGGTCGAGGCGGTTTGGCGACGGAACCGAGAAAGACGAGAGCATGGTTGCTGGGGCCGAGACGAGACGAGCGACCTGGCTGGGCAGAATGAGGTGACCCTCATCTGGGTGCCGGGTCACTCGGGGGTTAAAGGCAATGAAGAAGCTGACAGTCTCGCGAAGAGAGGGTCAGCAGAACCATTTATGGGACCAGAACCGGCTCTGGGCGTGTCAAAGAGCACTGCCAGGGAAGCCATTAAGTCCTGGGTCAGAAACCAACACAAGGTGTACTGGGCGGACTGTCCAGGGCTCAGACATGGGAAGTCAATAATTGACGGACCCAGTTCAAAGAGAGCTGTGGAGCTGCTAAACCTTAGCAGAGGACAGCTCAGAAACACAACAGGTCTCTTGACGGGACACATGGCCGTCAAGAAACACCTGCATAAAATGGGGCGGTTCGAAGGGGACCTCGCATGCAGACTCTGCGGCGAGGGGGAGGAATCAGCCCAGCACATCTTGTGTGAGTGTATAGCTCTGGACCGGAAAAGACAACTGATCTACGGTCACTCTAGACCGGAGACAGAGCAATATAAAACTTCACCCTACCAATCGCTGTGCAGACTAGTTCAAGGCACAGTGATCTTGGAATGGGTGGAGTAAGACTAAGGGTATGCACAATCAACCAAGGGTTGCGGTGCTATCGGGGCGGCAAGGCCGCGGACGAGCCCTGAGGAAAAAAAAAATGGTTGTTGGGTTGGCAAAAAGAGCCCATTGTGGCCTACTGGCTTGGCGTTGGCCTCCCCACCACTGCTACTGCTACTACTACTACTCAAAAGCCCAACAAAATGACGGTTGGACATCTCCGAACATTTTTTTGGTTTTTGAGATATTTTGAAAAATTTGGATTTTTCGATTTTACATATTATATTTTTCTGGCATAATGGTGGACCTACACCCATACCGATGATACTTCTCCACAGCAAATTTTTCAAAATATCTCAAAAACAAAACAAAATTTTCAGAATGTCATTTTGTTGGTCTTTTGAGTGCGTAACTTTTCTCCCATTTAACCAAGTCTGTATTTGCTACCGTTTTGGAGATCCCCATAGCGGCCCCCATTATCTTGGACACACTGTGTACAATATGTAAACATATACAGTCTGAAACTGAGCACGGATATGGGTTCCCACGCTCATTTGAAGGAAATGTTAAAAAATTCATATGTTATTACTTCTCGGTTAGTGACATTTTCTTATGAAAATTCTCTGAAAATAAATAAAAACACAGGTGATTTGAAGTGTTCCAATTAAAGCATGTCAGTATTGAAAATCTCAAAAGTAGAAATCTAGAGATAACAATCTTCTTGTTTTAATAAAATTTCTAACATACTTTTTTTCAAAAAATTGTACCATTTTTATTTTTTAATTTATTTTAAACGACAATGACATTCTAGTTTTTCTGCAAAACACAAGGGGTTCCAAAAAGTTGGAAAATTAGTTCCAGACTAGACAAAATAAATCAATCGTTTTTTCTTTAATCTCACTAAAATTGCATACATGCTATTATCTAAGTTCATAGGGCTTTTTTCACACGTTTATGTAAAAAAGGCTCTATAAAGTTATCTAAAATGGTTAGTTTTTTGACAAATATTAATTGAAAAACGTATTCTATTCATGACTGTACGTGTTCTTAATTTAAAAAATACTTATTTCTCTTAAACTTTATTTGGTTAATTTTCTGGAAAATACTGCAGAAAACTCAGGAGTAGCTTTTTTAGTACAAGATTAATCATTTTTGCACAAACACTATGTAGAAGTTTTGCTGAAAAAAGTAATATCCTATATATTGATAAGAAGGTGCATTTTACTAGGTAAATGTTTTGCACGAATATATCATTGATGGCGCACTGTACAGAAATTCTCAAATACTCACCAATCATGGTAATTGTCGACAAAAGCAGACATGGGTGAGATCTGAACAGTATAAGTATCATTGGCAGAATATTCAAAAAGACCATAATAAGGATTAAACAGTTCTCTAGAGAGCAGAAAGAAGAATTCTCTGGAAGGTCCACCATAATCGAGGCCCTCTTCATTATCCCACACAACACACAACTTGCCCTTCTGGAGTTCTTTCTTGTTGGCCGACATTATCCTCCTAAAGGCGTCTTCCAGCAAGTGGTCTCGCCTAATGTACAGCCTGCAACAATTGAAGAAATTAGAAATTAGGTTTAAAATCGCAGCTGGTAACGGTAACATATACGGAAATGACACAAGAGTTAGAGCAGAAAAAGTAGAATGAGGCTGTGACGAAACATAAAAGGTAGTTTTCTCGAAATGTCTTTTTGTAACTAGACTATTAGTGAATTAACACCATATGAATTAAATTTTTGGCGAATTGACCTTTTAAAAATGACAAATTTTTTATTTCCTCTTTGAAACAAAACGAAAATTTATGTCTATTAGTCCAGTCAAATTAGACAAAAAATCGCTTTAACCTGGACATTTAAAATCAAACGCTGAAAATTGGTACAAACGTTGAGGATGATGTCCTAGTTCGATCCCCAAAAGTACCAAACAACCACACTTGGATGTTTCGACGTCTGAACCTAGCGACCGAACCAAAAGTAGGATTGTGTTAGTCTTTGTGTCAAATTGTTTTTTCTGCGCTCAATTATCATATTAACTTACATGATTTAAAAACAGCGATAGTAACTGGCTACATTGTGTTAAAATGTAGTTGAATTGAGACCCGAAGGGGGTTGATATCTCGGATGAGTGGTATACACCGGGAGTTTGAGGCCCTCACAGTGTGCTTCGAAACGGATGGACGGCCTCACTTGGCGATGCTCGGAAGCGGGACTCGATGGGATGTCGCCTGGAGTCTAGCACTGGTGGGTGTCGAGTCTAGATGAACCCGGAGGAGAGCTGAGAAATTTAGTGGGAGACTACAACTAGACATTGAGGCCTCTTCTGTGAGCTTCGAAACGGGCAAACGACCTCACTTGGATGCTGCTCGGATGCGAGACTTCATGATACTGCCTCGAGTCAAACACTGACGGATGTCTGGTCCAGATTAACTCGGAGAGCTGAGATCTTTAGGGGTTGACTACAACTAGACATTGAGGCCTCTTCTGTGAGCTTCGAAACGGGTAAACGACCTCACTTGGATGCTGCTCGGATGCGGGACTTCATGATACTACCTGGAGTCAAACACTGTCGGATCTCTGGTCCAGAAGAACTCGGAGAGCTAAGATCTTTAGGGGTGGACTACAACTAGACATTGAGGCCTCTTCTGTGAGCTTAGAAACAGGCAAACGACCTCACTTGGATGCTGCTCGGATGCGGGACTTCCCAAACGAACCCAGGGGGGTTAGATCTCTAGGATGTGGTATACACCCGGTTTTTGAGGCCCAAACTGTGTGCTTCGAAAGAAGATGTCGCCTTGAGTCTAGCACTGGTGGGTGTATGGCCTAGACGAACCCATAGGAGAGCTGATATCTCCGGGAGGTGGATTACACCTGAAGGTTAAGGCCTCCACTGTGAGCTTCGAAACAGCAAACAACTTTGCTTGGGTGCTGCTCGAGAGCGGGATTCCATATTATACTGCCTCGAGTCAAACACTCACGGATGTCTGGTCCAGATGAACTCGGAGAGCTGAGATCTTTAGGGGTGGACTACAACTAGACATTGAGGGCTCTTCTGTGAGCTTCGAAACGGGCAAACGACCCCGCTTGGATGCTGCTCGAGAGCAGGACTTAATCATACTGCCTCGAGTCAATGAAACACTGGCGAGGGTCTGGTAAAGGTGAGGCTGGATGGAGTGTTATGCACCCGGATTTTGACGCATCCACTGTGGGCTTAGAAATGGACAATTGGCCTCGCTTGGTTCTTACTCGGGAGCGGGGTTCCAGATTATACCGCCCTGGCTTAAGCGCTGGCGTGTGTCGTGTGTGCAGACGACCCGGAGGGGGCTGTGATCTCCGATGAGTGGTATACACCCGGAGTTTGGGGCCCCACCGTGTGCTACGAAACGGGTGGACGGCATCGCTTGGGTGATGCTCGGGAGCGGGACTCGATGGGATGTTGCCTTGAGTCTAACACTGTTGGGTGTCAGATTTAGACGAGCCTGGGGGGAGCTGAGATCTCTAGGGCTGGATTACAACTGGAGATTGGATGCTGCTCGAGAGCGGGCTTCATGGTACTGCCTCGAGGCAAACACTGACGGATGTCGGGTCCAGACGAACTCGGAGAGAGGTTGTCTTTCTTTGAGAATCGAAATGGGCACGCGACTTCACTCAGATGGCAGTATACCTGCCAAACAAACTTTCACCCTCAAGAAAAGATTGACTCCCGCATGGAGCTGGGATTGATGGGTGAATTTTAAATAATTAGACGTGAGCCACAATAGACCCACGGTCGCGGTGGAGGGACTGGAATAGCCCACTCATAACAAATCTAATCTAATCTAGCGATAGTAACCGGCTGCATTATGTTAAGATGTATTTGAAAAAAAAACGAAGAGAAAAAGGAACGAACAGTATGAACTGTTAAATGCTATTCATTTAATTTGTTTTTCATACCGAAAAGGGGACTTGAACATTTAAAACGTCTTTGTTATTGTGCATTCTTCAGACAAGAAATAACGCAAAAACGCAAATGCAGCAGCGGGGCAGCGGCGGAAGCTGTGATCGACAATGCCCCACCTTCGACGTCACCTTAACGAGAGTTTTTGGCAAATGCGTTTCTTCATGCTGCTATCCAGGCACGTCGCTGGAGCTAGTGTCAAAGTAATTCGAGCCCTAGATGACGCAGTAGTAGGCGAGGACACCGGCCTTCTCGTTATAATGGCTACGATATCCAACCCTTCAAGTAGCGTTCAAATGTTGATACCAGGAAAAAAACAATGCAGAACCCCGGTATTTCAGCAGTGATAAGTTGTTCGCCGCACTTGGAGATCACCGTGACCACCTCCTGTTTTCCCTGCAGCAACAGGATGCGATACCACTTATGCCTCCCTCAGAAAAGATAAAAAGGGTTCTTTGAAGACGCTCCAAAACGACGCTTGTTTATGGGATAAAATGTCTGTCAAAAGAACGTTACACACGTGGAAATCGCAGAAGCGGGAGAATATTTTCTTATCGCGCTCTACGGCTATGATGTTAGAGAGACCTTAAACAACGCCAGACATTGACTGTATCGGAGGACGCTTGTTACGCAGTCCGTCAAGACAGCATTTGATTTGGCTACACTTCCATCTACATCCGCAGCAGCTAAACAACATTGGTACCGATTTTGCCAAATTCCGTAATTTCCTCTGGTTTAAAACTCTTAGTACGCTCCATATACTTAAATTTAGGTTCAAGTATGGATGGAAATCGCCTGCCGGAAAAAGAATGGAGATGGGTGGTGCATGCAGGTCAACTAAACCCATCCTGACTGAAGAGGATACAGGAGCGGGTACTCCACATCACATCCTACAACTGCAAATCCGGCTACGAAAAGAAATGCAAATGCGGGACAAGTGGTCTCTGTTGCACAGATAGGTGCGGTTACTGCGCTGGGCATGGGTGGGCAAATCTCATGGAAGTGGCTGACTTGGACATCGATGACGACATCGAAGCTTTGGCTGACGTGTTTCCATAGAAAACGTAATAGACGCTATGGCCAAAAAATACAAGAAAAAAAATGTTTGATTTTATTTGTAAAAAAAGACCACTCTTTCATATTCATATTTTTAGTGTTTAAAAGACAATGCATAGCACACTACGCAATTTAACCGAAAGGCAAACAAAACTGGACGCTTGGTTCAGTTGCTATGCTCAAAACTCAAAAATCCAAGATGGCACTTTCAAGATTGCGGATTTTCCCCAAGTCGAATTGTTTGGCACTTTTAAGATTTCAATTAGGACATCATCCTCAATTATTTTCAGCTTTTTATTTAAAATGTCAGAGTCAATGTCTTATTTGACTCGACTATATGTCATGGCGTCATGATGAATAACTTCAAAATCGAGCATTACTGGGACATTTATGTAATTAGTAGATTAAAAACAAAACTACTTATGATGAAATATTAAATTTGGCGCTAGTTTTAATCACTAACAATTATACACTGTTAAAGGTCAATTCACCACAAGATTGATTCTCAGGTTTAAGCTTATATTACGATGAAGTAATTTCAAGCATGTTGATTTACTTATCACACATTTTGCAATATATTTCTTACTTACTTAAATTTCCCGGGCCCTTGACCATATCCCTTGCTCTCCAACTTCCTGTAGAAATTTCTAAGCTTGGCCTCGAAGTCCCTTTTATGGGGAGCTGATACCCTATGCCTGCTCAAACCAGGAGAGGCTATAGGTGAAGGCTGAGGCGAGCCACGGGGGCTTCTAGAGGTAGTTGTGCTTCTGGAATCCACTGCAGGAACATATGACATAATCTCCTGCTCAAACAGGCTGCAACAACGGAAAAAAATGTTAGCTAAATTTGTAATACTGTTATGAAAATTAAGATAAAGTATCACTTTTCAAACTTATGCCTAAGTACTATATTTTGTTTTGTTTTTCTTTGTGCCATCAACGGTGTTTGTTCTACTGTAGAAAATTTTTATGGGAAAAATCTGTAATGACGACTTTACACTTTAAAAAAGTTGTTCAAATGAGCATGAATTATACAGGTTGGGCCAAAATCGATGGCGTATTAGAAGTATATAGTTCACCAAAATAGATAGAAATGTGAAATTTGGGTTGTGTTCACAAGTGGTCACGATCTTCATTTTGTAAATATTCTTGACACTGCTTGGTTGACATATCCCTCTTCACCAGATAGCAACTTTGTTTTTTTCAAATGAAAGAGCCTGTATATTGTGACACCTGATTCCTCGAAATATTCTAAAAGTCTTTTTTATGACGTATATTTCAAATATCTCGGGCCGCTATGGAGATATAAATTATTAGGAAATTTGGCAAGCTGCATCCATTAATGCAAAAAAATATTTTTTCCGCAACCAGCATAGGTGGAGGTCAGGGCTTTTGGTTGCTGTTTGCCAATAGGTTGTTATATCATGACACGTCATGCAAATCATTTTATTGAATACAGGTGTCTACAATAAATGGGCTTTTGGTAGAACAAGGGCAAATTCCGAGATTTTCAAATTGAACACCCTGTATTTTATAATGAGAATGGGAAGACCAATTGATTGTTTATCCAAAAATACCATATGATGTTATACCTAGTCTCGGCGGTTTTTGATTTATAAGCAAAAAACCAAAATATTGCAAGTAAAAATTTTTAAACTCCACGGAATAATGCTAATTTTTAATGCATCAACAACCTGTCATGTAATCAAATGAGCCTGAAAACAGTCTGGTCGATTATTTAATACTCAAAAATTACACAATGATACTGCACATTACGGACCAACTAGTTTTAGATAAAGCGACTGCTGATAGATGAAGTTCACCACCTTATATGCGCCTTGGTATTGTTTTCATGTTGTGGAAATTCGTTTTTACACTGTGGAAATTTGTTGTTGCTGAGTTATTGACATTATTAGTTTGTTGTTCGTCACATACGGTTAAGTTTAAAATTATTTAGTTTTTTTTGTAAAATGCATGTTTTTGTGATGTCTTCGGTTGTCTTCAATGTTTTCCGGTCAGGTCATGTCAGGTAGAGTTAGGTCAGCTCAGGTCAGGTTAGATCAGGTTAAGTCATTCAGGCCTGCTTGGTAGTGTCTTGTGCATTAATGACAAGAAAAATGTCAACACCTAAACAAGCTGGGTAAGCAAATTAAGGTGCTGGAGGCGAACGATCATTACTAAGAGACAATGTCGATGCAAAATGTGAATAAAACTGCTTATAGAAGTCCAACTGAGCTGTTTTTGTTGATGTTCCTTTTTTATTTTCTTACAAATCCTGCCTCACCCCAGCACCCCTGTTCACACTGTGTCCTGTAACTTTTGAGAGGATATTTTCCTGAATTTAAATTCTCTTTGTAAAGACAGTATCTTATTTGTTCGTTCATCAATAACCAGAAGCTTTTAAAATGAAAATTGTGGTGAAACCCCGCTTCTATAACGAGGTGCGAATTTTCTGCAGCCCAGTAATGTGAATTCCACCAACTAGAAATGTCTTTCCTGGTAAATTTGCTTTCGTCCGTCCAAATAATTTTCTTCAGAAAATGTTGATCTTGTGTATGAATTAAAACATCTAAGAGAAATCGACACGTTTTGGAAGATCATTTGGCTAGATGGGTTGGAGTGTCGCAAATTTGTAATTATGCATTGCGTGGTCATGCATAATTCTTTTTATAGATTTGGAAGCGATTCCTAAGTCTTTTTCAGCAATGCATAGTTCTTTTTATAGATTTGGAAGCTATTCCCAAGTCTTTTTCAGCAAACTATTCCTAATTTTTTTCAGCAAAATGAAGTGACGCAATAGGATTTGCAGAAAAATATGCCAGGGCAATTATTTGATTGGCTCGTTACAACTTACAGGTTGAATGTTGAGTATTGGTTTATTGCTTTTTTACGTAACCGTTCATGAAATTATCTTTTAACCTCTTGAATTTCTCATCATTCATTGGAACTGCGTTTGGATACTGTTCGTTGAAGTTTCTGCATGTTCTAGAGATAATCTTGTTACACTGGCCATATTGCATGAAGAACAAATTTAAAATTTGCTTATTTGCATAAGAATTTGCCATTTCCAGATAACAGATCACGCACAGACTTGCAAACACACAGTTACATTTTGACAATCGGTCTCGACTGTTTGGAAGCATGGCATACTGGTAATAAGAAATCTGTTTCCATTACATGCAATATTTTGGTTCTTTGCTTAAGTCAAAAACCATTGAGAATAGGTAAAACGTCATATGGTACTTTTAGATATACAATCAATTGATTTTGTTATTGTTATTACAAAATATAGGGTGTTCGAGGTGAATATCTCGCAATACTTGTCCTTATATGTTCTACCAAAAGCCCATTTTTTGTAGACACCATGTATGCAATAATTCGATTTGCATGACGTATCATGATATAGCAGCCTATTGACAACCAGCAACCAAAAGTTCAGACCTCCACCTATGCTGGTTGCGGAAAAATATTTTTTTCATTAATGGATGCAGGTTGCAAAATTTCCTAAATAATAATTTTCACCTCCTTATCGGCTTAAGATAGCTAAAAGATACATCATATAAAAAACTTTTAAAATGTTCCAGGGAATTTGATCACAATATAAAGGTTATTTCATTTGAAGAAACAAAGTTGGTATCTGCTACCGATGGATCTAGCAACGTCGCAGTGTCGATTTTTTTTTCAAAATGAAGATCATGACGGCAAAACCCAAAACTCAGATTTCTATCTTTACTGGTTCATTATATACGTCTAATACCCATCGAGTTTGGCCCATCCTGCATATACGTATCCCCCCAGAACTCTGGCAAGATATTTGGGTCTCCGAAAATACGCAAGCCAGGTTAGAACAAGTGCCTTTAATCAATATAACGTCGGGCAGTTCTTCGATACCTTATCAGAAGTAATGAGGCAATTACAATGGCGGAGTAGCATAGGTTGGCACCCAGGGCGGTTTTCTATTGAGCACCCCCAAAAGAAAACCACAAGTCAAATACTAAACATCTTTTTTTTTTCTCCCTCAGGGTCGTTGGGACTGTACCACGAAGTTGTTCTTCTGTTGACGAAAGCAGAGTTTTAGGCTGACCAACACCATATGTTATGAGAATGTCCTCCATTGCCTTGTAACGGTGGTCTAGTTCTCCGTAAAATCTATCAAGACCTTCTAAGATAGCTCTCTGCAGCTCTTCTGGCAATGTTAGTCCAGTGTCTTGAGCCATTTCTCCTGACATAAGTTTTTGAAATCTCGTCTTTCCTCTTCTTTCAATCAAAATATCCAAGTCCTCACATTGTTCAGTTGCGTAGGAAATAGCTCTTTTCACTATTTGGATACGTTGGCTTCGAAGAACAGTTTTTAGGGCTTTAATTTTTATGACACGCTTTTCCAGCGATAGCCCAGATGTTTGTATATACTTTTGTGTCTGCTTAACTTTTTCTAGGACTTCTCACCAAAAAGAAAGGTAGCATAAAAAACTAAAGTCATACAAAGCTGGTAAGAGTGTGGATGCTGCTTCTCTTGTATCGGCGTTTTCTCTGCTGCTGCTGGGATCACACATGTCTTCGAGTGTTGATACAAGTTTCTCAAAATTATTCTTCAGTGGTTTAACAGCGTCGTGATGAGCACTCTATCCTGTCTCTACTTGTCTTTTGACCGATACGCCGATGTGTGGATGACGAAAAGAACGTGTAATCTCCTTCTACTGTTCCGAAAAAATTTACACTTGAATTAACACTCCTGAAAGAGTGCACTCCACATAGATTTAGTGAATGATCAGCACAAGGCTTAAACAACGCTTTAGGATTGTCTTTTTTGATTTTTGCTTGTACTCCACCATGAGCTCCTGCCATGGTTGCAGCGTTATCATATCCTTGAGCCCGACATAGATAGATGTCCATGTTATCACTCTCCAGCTGCGTAAGGATATTTTCAGAAAGTTCGACTGGAGTCTTTCAAGCTATTGGGAAGAAACCTAGAAATGATTCCCTTACTTCAACTTGATCGCCTTCAATATGAACATATCTGAATACATAACTCATCTGATCAACATGTGATATGTCTGGAGTGCTATCGAAAAGAATTCCGAAATATTTTGTTTGTCTTATGTCGCCCACAATGTTATTTTTCACCTCTTTCCCCGCGGGACGCGACGGTTGTAAACAATAATACTGACTGTGATTATTTGTTTTAATTGACAGATGGCGCGGCGCGGAGGTTACGGCGCGGGTGGAGGGAGGGGGCCGAAATATTTGCCCTCGTCGGGCAGTGCACCAGTGGCTGGTTACTAAGCTACGCGAGGGAGTTGTCACCACGTTGTCACCCCTTGGTGCTTAGCACCCGAGGCGGTCCGCCCCCACCGCCCCCCTTTACGCCGACACTGGGCAATTGGCTTATCCCCAGATCGTATTATAAACACAGATGACACAATAACAAAATGTCTGCTGAAAATTATAATTTCAGACTCACAAGTGACAAAGTTATTCAGGTGTTTTAAACAAAAATGAGATCTTGTTCAAAACGTATGAAATCTGTGCACTATTGTTTTTCCAAATGCCAAAATAAAACAAAAAAACTATACATTCATTGTGGAATCGACCACGCAACCTTCTGCGTAGAAGACAAGCACGCTATCTAAGGATACGTTAACTAAAGTTTTGTTTATATGATACTTGACATCGGCTTCATGCTCGGGATATATTATATTATATTAAAAGTATACGAAACAATTAATTACATCATTAGTAGAATAGTCATTGAAATACATTCAACGACTGTTTCGGTCTTATGTGACGTCTTATGTTTAAGTTCAAAGATAAAATAAACTATTTTAAAATAATTTTTATAGAGACTTGACTTGATTTTGTTTACATTTCTACTATATGATATGATAGGATTCCAAGGAAAGAATAAGCCAATAAAGTTCTGTTATCAGCATTACTGTAACAATTTACTGCCTTGTTTATATATATATATATATATATATATATATATATATATATATATATATATATATATATATATATATATATATATATATATATATATATATATATATATATATATATATATATGCAGTATGCAAGCTGCTACAGTGAACGCCAGGGCGCTGATGTCTTTTGTACAACCTCGGGTGTCGAATGCGGTTAATACGAAGAAAGTGACGCCGGGGTCTTATTGGAATTCCGTCTCAACAAATATCGTACCGACTGTAACTGTATCTACTTTGTTGTTATTCGCATAAATAGTCTTACAATAATTACTACACTGTTTTTCTTGCAGAACTAAAAAACCTGATGATATGGAGTGTTTCTAATAATTTGGCCACCCACATAAAGAAGACAAATAAAAGTATGCTAGAAGAGATGAAAGAGAGACACTTGCTGAAAGAAATTAAAGACGAGGAAGGCAAGATTTGTTGAGATATAATAACTTTCTAACAACGTTATTTGAAAGACACATATTTGGAAAAAGGAAACTTCTGAAAAACCTAGCCCAACGGATGATGTGCGGGAGTTCCAATTAAATAAAAAGCACCGCTGAAAACAGTGATGAGTGCGACGACCAGGCGACATCGCTTTTAGACTGCGATGATGGTCTTTCTGTAAATTTTCAAAATACTTTCACTACTATGACGCCGTCCTATGAGACGCAACCATTAAGTAAATATTTTCTAAAAGCAGCTTGCAAGAAGTTGAGAAGCCTAATCTGTTTTTACAAAACTAAAAATTTACAATCATTGCCACTGCACACGTTTTGTGGAGGACTTGTAAAAACACAACCATAAAACAATAATTTCATCTCGCTGAAACGGAGGTTTTTAGTACCTAGTTGAATAATCATAATACATATAGAAGTTATAAATTTCAGCACTTTGTTTAAACAACCAAGTAAACATTTACACAAACAGTGTGATCGTTTAAACAAGAACAGAAGTCCAGTGTTTTATTAAAAAACAAAATAAGCTTCCCCAGTAACGGTAAAAAGCCCAAGCCAATTAGACAAAAGCACTTTTCAAATGATATACAATAATTTTAATTATACGGTTAAGCTACTCGTAGTGGTCAAGGTCGTGTAGAGCTTTTGGATATCATAACATGTGGACAGGAATAACACACAACAACTCACATGGAGTGCTTCTTTTTATTTTGATTCTATAAGATACCGGGGAAATTATGTTTGTTTTTATTTTCGATTTCCTGTCGCTGCACCTCAGCGTGAACAATTCTAAATTTATAGATACCTTTTTAAACTCTTCAAAGGGGTATATAATAGTTTTAGTATTAATGAATAAAGTAAAACGTGGAATTGGTCCACGGTATTCTGTAAGCAATAAACGCGATGTTAAATTTATATTTAGAATATTAGGTATGTTCTCCAGTCCTATATTGTTGGTGAAATTTCTCAAAATAATTCACTATTGAGGAGATCGGGACTTTATTTTTTTTTTAATTCTTTAAATGAGCTCTAATCGGGCCTCCTGGAATATATATATATATATATATATATATATATATATATATATATATATATATATATATATATATATATATATATATATATATATATATATATATATATATGGTGAATTGGGTTTTCCAGGTTTGTTTATCAGTGCTCATCACAGGTTCTATTCTTCACTTAGTTATGTCAGTAAATATTAATATTACTATTAAAATTCTACATTGATAATAATGGTGTTTTATAGATTTTTAATTTTAGCGAATTTTTATTTAAAAAAATTCGCTAATAGAGAGGTCACGATTAAAAGCTTTCGGAAAAATGTCTTCAGATGAGCGCGAGTTTGGATCCCTAGAACCCAATACCAAGGTCCGTTAAAATTTTTATATGTTCATATATATATATATATATATATATATATATATATATATATATATATATATATATATATATATATATATATATATATATATATATATATACGTGTTTATGTATGTGTCCGAGCGATAATTCAAAAAATACTAAGCTGATTTCAAACTTGGCAAAAATCTTGTTTGGGCGAAAACCGAGGTCGAGTTCAGCCTTTATCCTCAAGTTTTTCCGGTGGAAAATCGAAATCGGGGAAAACTTTTTGAAAACGCTATATTTTTGTAAGTATCAGAGTAACTGGAATGATACTTTACATGTGGCTAGTAATAGTGCAGATAAACCTGTGTTGTGAATTTTAAGTAATTTGGTACACAATATTTAGAGTTTTTTTCAAATTAAAAATAAAATTCCAAAGACATGCGTTGAGACGACTTAGTGGTTAAAGTCCGATGCCTGAAAAACAGTGTAGTAGATTGATTCATACAACAGGTATAAACCATACATCAACGGTAACCAAACTAAATATATACCAGGCATAAAACATACTACCCGAACCAACAATCGTGTAATCTCGGCCGCAATTATGGAAAATGACGGACGACATGAAATTAACCATTTGACAGGTTATTGTTATTTAACTGGTGTATTCAATCAAGTGAACGGCCTCAAATACAGTTTTAGCGCAGCATAGATATATTATGCTGTCGGATAATATACTAGAAATGTAAAGAAAATCAAGCCAAGTCTCTATAAAAAGATTCTAAAATAGTTTCTTTTACCTTTAAACTTAAACATAAGACGTCATATAAGACGAAACAGTCGTGGGATGTGTGTATGTATGTATGTATGTATATATATATATATATATATATATATATATATATATATATATATATATATATATATACATATATATATATATATATATATATATATATATATATATATATATATATATATATACACAAAATTAATTTCACTTCGTAGCAGATTGTGTAGCCAAAAAAAAAAGGACGCCCAGCTATTGGAATTAATTAAAGAAATGAAAGAAGAAGCCAGAAAAATAGATGAAGAAATGAGACAAAGAGGTGAAGAGGACAGAAAAAGAGATGAAGAAGCCAAAGAAGAAATGAGAAAGAGATGAAGAGGCCAGAAAAAGAGACGAAGAGCAAGAGAGGAAATGAGAAAAAGAGGTGAAGAAGCTTAAGAAGCCAGAAAGAGCGATGAAGAAGCTAGAAAAGGTGATCATAGAGTATAAAGCGAGTTAACAGTAAGTGTTGGTGTATAGGAGTGATCATAGAAGGCGATAGTGGAATATAGTTCTATGGACATTTAATAATAGAGAAGAGAAATATTTTAGTTGACACTGGTGTTGGAAAATAGTTGGTAATAATAAATTAGTAGTTTGGAAAGCTGTGTTTTGTTAATCAACAAATCCAGAAACCCGTAGAAAGTAACAATCCAGCACCCCTTATATTATTGCATTTTTGCATTTTCCATCGAATAATACAAGCTTATGAGGAAAAAAATTATATACGTTCCCATGAATATGACGCGACCAAAGAGATTTTCGTTCATATTGTTTGTCGAACAAATCGAGATACAAGACGTTCTTATAGATTTAAGCCCACTCTAAAGGGTGAAGCGAAAAAACACTGGATTTACTCACAAATAATACGCACTGTATTTATCACAATGGCATCCTCAAATAATAGTCGTAACTTGCAAATATTTGAGTTATATTTAATCAGTACCAATAAATAATAACTTCATATTTGAAAGTCGAGAAAACTTCGGTTCTAATGACTTAACAATTAACTAAGAAATTGATAACATATCTCAACCGTCGTATTCTCAAACCGTTAAAGGATGTCGCACCAATACCGGTAAATAGACATTCGTCTTTATTTTGTTTACACAAAGATAAGATGTTGAAGTTTCATTAATTAACGGAAGAATTACATTAAAAACAATATTTATATATGAATGTATTCTGTTGCAATAATCCGTTGTAATTAATTTAATTAAAGAATAAATTGTAGGTCACCGTATTTTTATTGTTGAAGTGTATTCACAAAAACAACAAACAGTCGAAATTACTTTCTCTGCTATACAACGAAATTTACAAATCTAATTTATTGTAAAAATCTGTGTTTATGAAGCAACGAAGAGTTTGTTAATCAAATAATAAAAGAACTATCTTTCGTTTATGGGTTATAAGGTTTATATAAAATAAATTAAATGGTATGACAAAAAGAAAACAACTAGACTAAGAAGTAATCTTTTCTTTATAATTTATCCATCTATCCTCACAAATACAAGGTGACAAGCAAGCTTAGCGAACAAACAGAACTCTTAAAACAGCATTTCTCTCTATGAAAATTTGCTAATTAAAGCAATTATATGACTTATAGAAGGGGATAAGAGAACCTAACTTCAGACTCGCTAAATCAAGAAAAACTTTCATCATCTTTCAAGCAGAAATGATTGGTGTACATCTCTGTGTACAGGCGTGCATACAAGGAAGACTCAAAAATACATATATCTGCATTCTCTCAGGCAGTACTAAAGACTCTAAAATCTTTCAAACCCGAGTCGCAACAGACCTGCGACTGCAAAAAATCCTTGTAGTAACTGGCCAAGAACAACAAAGTAACTTTGATGTGGGTACCAGGCATCAACGGAGGAAATGAAGCAGACAAGCCCTGCAAAAAGGGCCAGCAACAACACCATTCTATGGTTCAGAGACCTATTGGGGCTTAGCAAAAAGCCATGAAAGAAATGAACTTGATACTTGGGAGAGGAACCAAATGCTACATTACTGAAGGAAAATGCCAGGCTTCAGGCAGGCAAAACGGTTCATCACCATATTAACAGAAAAGTGTGAACTCTTTCTTGAATTGAACAGGAACGACTTGAGAAGTCACATGACATTTTACAGGACACTCCCCAGTAAGGACAGTGGTGAAACTGCAGATACTGCACTGAATCAGCAGAAACAAAAGAACATTTTCTATGCGACTGCATGGCCCAGTTCTACAAAAGGCTCCCATACATTGGAGGGGTGACCTCAAGACCCCCAGGAAATAGGTAAAATAGCTCCCAAAAATTGTGGCCACGTCAGGGCAATTATTAGAGAAAATAGTCATGCACAAAAGACCCATTGGAATCGCAGCGCTGAGAGGCAACATGGGGTACACATTGGTACACAGCAGGGTACATAAACATAAGGCGCGCAAGGCACACAAGGACAGCAAGATGAGTAACATGGCACAGGACATGCACAGCATGGGTTTTCTAAGTTAGTGAAAACCACTATCTAATTTACAGCAACATGGGGTACACTTTGGTACACATCAGGGTACAAAAACATAAGGCGCGCAAGGCGCACAAGGACAGCAAGGTGAGTAACAGGGCACAGGACATGCACCGCATGGGTTTTCTCAGTTAGTGAAAACCACTATCTAATTTACAGCAACATGGGGTACACATTGGTACACAGCAGGGTACATAAACATAAGGCGCGCAAGGCACACAAGGACAGCAAGGTGAGTAACATGGCACAGGACATGAACAGCATGGGTTTTCTCAGTTAGTGAAAACCACTATCTAATTTACAGCAACATGGGGTACACATTGGTACACAGCAGGGTACAAAAACATAAGGCGCGCAAGGCACACAAGGACAGCAAGGTGAGTAACATGGCACAGGACATGCACAGCATGAGTTTTGTCAGTTAGTGAAAACCACTATCTCATCAACAGCAACATGGGGTACACAGCAGGGTACATAAACATAAGGCGCGCAAGGCATACAAGGACAGCAAGGTGAGCAACATGGCACAGGACATGCACAGCATGGGTTTTCTCAGTTAGTGAAAACCACTATCTAATTTACAGCAACATGGGGTACACATTGGTACACAGCAGGGTACATAAACATAAGGCGCGCAAGGCACACAAGGACAGCAAGGTGAGTAACATGGCACAGGACATGCACAGCATGGGTTTTCTCAGTTAGTGAAAACCACCATCTAATTTACAGCAACATGGTATACACATTGGTACACAGCAGGGTACAAAAACATAAGGCGCGCAAGGCATACAAGGACAGCAAGGTGAGCAACATGGCACAGGACATGCACAGCATGGGTTTTCTCAGTTAGTGAAAACCACTATCTAATTTACAGCAACATGGGGTACACATTGGTACACAGCAGGGTACAAAAACATAAGGCGCGCAAGGCATACAAGGACAGCAAGGTGAGCAACATGGCACAGGACATGCACAGCATGGGTTTTCTCAGTTAGTGAAAACCACTATCTAATTTACAGCAACATGGGGTACACATTGGTACACAGCAGGGTACAAAAACATAAGGCGCGCAAGGCACACAAGGACAGCAAGGTGAGTAACATGGCACAGGACATGCACAGCATGGGTTTTCTCAGTTAGTGAAAACCACTATCTAATTTACAGCAACATGGGGTACACATTGGTACACAGCAGGGTACAAAAACATAAGGCGCGCAAGGCACACAAGGACAGCAAGGTGAGTAACATGGCACAGGACATGCACAGCATGGGTTTTCTCAGTTGGTTAAAACCACTATCTAATTTACTGCAACATGGGGTACACATTGGTACACAGCAGGGTACATAAACATAAGACGCGCAAGGCACACAAGGACAGCAAGGTGAGCAACATGGTGCAGGACATGCACAGCATGGAGAACAGCATGGGGCACAACTGGACATTTTGATTACTTTAGCTTGAATTTTATCTTTGTAGAGCAAAAAAAAAAACTAGAATAGTTTTATAACAGACAGCTAATTTTGTGTACCCCATCTTGCTGTTTACCATGTTACCCGTCCGGCTGCTGACGATGTAAAGTTCTGACAAGTATTAATATGCACTATATATTTGTTTAAATCTTATAAAATCTGAATTTAAAACTACTTATAGAATATAGAAACTAAAATCCTGAACAAAAATGACTTTGTGTTTCTTTATAGCTTGGCTTCCTTGTGGTTCTGTCGAAAATCGGTCGATAATTTGTTTTACCAGAGCTTTACGTGCCATTTAACTTGGTCTTTAGGGATGTCCATCGTCTTGTAAGGTATTCCAAACTTATTTAAAGAAGTGCGACCACTCACACAATCATAGTTTTTTTAAATTTCAACAACACACCACGAGGGCTTACAGCCTAAATACTATCGTAGCGTGGGTGTCGACAAGGAGGAAAGAGGTAACTTGTTAATTCTGGACTTGAAGGTTTGGAGGTTCGGGGGAGAAGGAAAAACATGTGCCGGCAAGGAATTCCACAACTTGGAAGTCATCGGGACAAAAGAGCGGGCATAACAAGATGTTCTATGTCTGGTGACCTGGACAGTAAAAGCATGCATTCGCTCTGTTCCCCTGGTAGATCTGTTGAGGGCAGCAGGTGGAGGAACTATGGAAAAAAGCTCCTCTGAGCAGTGCCCGTGCAGATATCTATAAGAGAGAGGTCACCAACGGCACGTCGGTGGACAAGCGATGGCAGCCTTTGGGTGACGGTAGGGTAACCGATGAGACGTATAGCTCTTTTCTGAATGGAGTTCAGGATAGCGAGTGTAGAAGCGGCAGCAGCACCCCAGATGTGGGAGCAGTATTCGAGGTTTTACCAAAGCAGGTGTTTCCTAAATAGATCTGGTTTAATTTAGAATGATATCTACACGTTAGCCTACTCTATGAGGAATTTTATATTTCACATAATTAAATAACTCACAGAAAGGTCGATATACATTTTTCAAACAATGTGATATATAAGTCGATGTCTCAACTAAACAAAGACAAAGATCGGAACCAAATTTGACGTTTTTAAGCGGAAATAACTGAAATATGACAAAATAAAAACACAAGGTTGTATTTTTTCAAAGTCAGCTTATCCCACGATATAAAAAACGCCTCCCCTACCTTTTGTAAAAAAATATGCAGTAAGCAGCTATCAAAAAATTATTTAAAGCTCAAATCGAAACATTAAGCACATACAAGGTATTTAAATAAAAGTCGTATGACGCCCTACTGAGGGTAATATACGAGGGTGTATTTATATCTAATTAGCCTGAAAATAAGTATTTCTCTAACTGCATCATACATTGAAAACCCAAACCAACTAACGAAGGTCGTTAGTATATTCGACCTCAGCCTACAAAATATAGTCAGTTTCTTGATACAACTACCTCTTACAAAGTATGGTGTTTCTCCGTCTAATTACGAGGGTATAATGATATCTAGTTAGGCTGAAAGTTTCCCAGTAAGCCAAATTGAATTTAGTTGCTATGGTAAAAACTATGATGGTTTATAAATAAATTGTCAAAGCTTGACACCCACAAGTTGAAAAATAACAAATATGTGAATTTTTGACAACGGCATGCCTGAGAAAATACTAAATTTCCATAAAAAAGAATTTTGGTCAGTTAGTAAGTATTTATTCTGAAGGGATATCGGATAAAAAAATTGTTGTTGCTACGTACAAAACTTGTGTTATCAATGACATTCGTGTGATATTATTAAAAACTGGATTGCGGAATTTCAAAGATGAGCACCTACCGGGAGAACCACTCAAGATTACATTGATTCCGTCGATGAAATGATCTTAGAAGATCGGCAATTAGACGAAAGCCTATAATAGCAGCAACATTGTTCATTTTCTATGAACATGTGTTTGACATTGTTCATCGCGACATGAGAATGAGAAATCTTTCGGCAAAATAGATTTCGAAATGGTTGAATGCTGATCAGAACCGTGCTCGTTTAACAATATCCAACGAAATGTGCCCTCGTTTAAAGAAACTCAATCTTTTTGTGTCGCCTTGTCGCTAGAGACGAAACATGTGTCCATTAGTATGATCCAGAGAATAAAGAGCAATTGAAAGGATGGTAGCGGCCCAAAAGATTCCGTGTACAAAAGTCGGCTGAGTTCTTGCTTAAGTTTTCTGGGACAAAGATTGGGTAATTCTTCTAGATTATCTTCAACAAGGTAGAGTTGTTACGGGAGCATGTTATAGTAGGTTGCTTACTAAATTACGGGAGAAATCTTTGGAAAAAAACGCCGCAAAAAAACTGACCAAATGTGTGCTTTCTTCGCAAAACAACGCCTGTGATCACAAGTCGTTGATTGCATCACAAGAATTGATAAAAATTGGTTTTAAATTGGTTGACCACCCGCCCTCTAGTCCGAATTTAGCAGCATCGGACTATTATTTATTCCGAAAGCTCAAAAAACATTTTATTCATAAACAACGAATGCATATGCACCGTCGAAGAGTGGTTTGTAGACCAAGATAAAGAAGGGTTAAGCATATTGTTTGATGAACGTCCTGATAAATGGGTAAGTTTAAGGGGAGATTATGTTGAATAAATAAAATGTCTGCAGATGCTGCTCACCGGAGGGAGCGTAAAGCCGTCGATCCCGTGTATCGTGCGATATTGGACACGTTAAAGATCGTTATAATGCTTACATAGATGAAGGGGTTCGGCAAAATTTCCAGGACAGTGAAGCGAAACTGCTTTTTGGCGTCCGTGGTTAGCCAGAGTCGCGGAAATCGACCGAGTTAAATAAACAACAATTAACTGAAGATTAATGAAAAAGAATTTCAAACTTTTCACGTACAATTACCAGTGATATTCATCGGGATACTGCAAATTATTGCTTTATTCGTCTATATTTTAGTCTACGACTAGATGAGTATAAATAAACAAATAACAATTTGCAGTATCCTAAGGAAGATTCAGACAGCAGTTAGGAAATTATAAATATAAACTGGAACAAAAATAAATTTAGACAAGACGCTTATATGTCGATGACTCTTAGTAAATTTCCATCAAGAGATTCAATCTAAAAACAGAAGTCATTAGTGAATACTCTAATGTATTTTGCAGTAATTTTCTTTCTACCACTTACAAAATAATTCGCATTACATGCTTACTCTTCAGTGCGTCATGTGAGGAAAAGTCTACTTTTTTTTATAGGAAAAGATAATACAAAAGTATCAGTGTGTATTTTATATATATATATATATATATATATATATATATATATATATATATATATATATATATATATATATATATATATATATACGGGTGGCGCATTGAAAACGAAACAGACCGATTTGCGTCCAGAGAAATTTTTTTTAAGAAACGCTGAAACACGTCAATTTTAATATTGAGGGGGACATGTTTTGACATAAAACTCAACTTTGTCACATCAACTCCTTAAGGGTGGTGATAACAACCCTTATATTTTAAATAGCGGACATGGGTCGAGTGTTACATCATTTGAAAGCTCTTTCTTTTCTGAATTCCGCAGACTAATTTTTTTGGAAGTTTTATCAACTCGTTTAAAAATTATTCACAGTTGGAGTTGCAAGAACGTATTTCATTCATTGTGATAATAAATGCACTGATTAGTCAATTTTTCGTTAAACAAAAATAATAAAAAAACCAAACCAAACGTTCAAAAATGTTTATTCAGTTAAGTAAGTGTTCAAATTGTTGACCACCAGCTTCCATACAAAAGTACAAATTTTGCTCAAAACGAGCTCAGACATTCTGGAGCATTTGTGGAGTTATTAGACGGCATTCTTCAACAATGCGTCGTCGTAATTCTTCCAGAGACTCCGGTTCTGTTTCGAAAATTCTACTCTTTAAATGACCCCATAGAAAGAAGTCTAAAGGAGTTAAATCCGGTGATCTAGGGGGCCACTCAATAGCACCTCTACGCCCAATCCATTGTCCTGGAAACTCTCTGTTCAAAAACTCCCTAACACGTTGTGAAAAATGCGGATGAGCTCCATCTTGTTGAAACACGAATTGATTTTCTTGATAGCGATCATCATTTTCAACAATGTCAATTAGTAGAGGGTAAACGATATCTTCTAGTAACTCCAAATACGTTTCGCCACTCAAATTACCATCAAGAAAAATTGGTCCGCTTAAACGGTCTCCAAAAATGCCAGTCCAGATATTCAATTTCTGTGGAGTTTGAGTGTGGACTTCGTGAAAATTTCTTGGATTATTATCTGCCCAATAACGACAATTATGACGATTGACTGTAGAGTTTAATAAAAACGCACACACGTCTGAAAAACAGATATTGAACAGAAAGTTCCCGTTATCAGCTATTCGTGCAGTCATAACTTCACAAAACTCCAGCCGCCGATCAAAAATCATCTTCATTCAGTTGTTGTACAAGATGAATTTTATACGGGTGAAATTTATGATGCTTCAATATTCGCTGAATAGTTCTTCTTTTGATGTTTGAAACAGTGGCCAATTTTCTCGTGCGAAAAGATGGGTCTGCAGCAATTTGTCATAAAACTTCAATCTCAGTAGTCTCAGTTCACGTTCAAATTTACGTTCAGGATCTCGTTTTTTGTTGGCTACTGAACCACTTTGTATTTTCTGTTAACATGTCTGTTCGGATGTCGTTGATTAAACAAATTTGCGGTACGGTTGGCACAGTCATCGTTTTTGAAAAAAAAGAGTAATTATTTCAACTCTTTCTTCTACAAAATACACCATTGTGAAATTAATTTTTGGTAGTACTATTAAGTATCAAACCGACCGATAAACTGAAATAATAAACCACACTTCTCTCGTTCCGATAAGAAATGTTTTGATAGTCAATTTTTTGTTTACAAACCAACAAAACATTGACTATCAGAACATTTCTTATCGGAATGAGTGAAATGCGTTTTTGCATCTTCAAAGTGGAAACAATTTTTAAACTAGTTGATAAAACTTCCAAAAAAATTAGTGTGCTGAATTCAGAAAAGAAAGATCTTTATAATGATGTAACACTCGACCCATGTTCCCTATTTAAAATATAAGGGTTGTTATCACCACCCTTAAGGGGTTGATGTGACAAAGTTGAGTTTTATGTCAAAACATGTCCCTCTCAATATTAAAATTGACATGTTTCAGCGTTTCTTAAAAAAAATTATCTGGACGCAAATCGGTCTGTTTTGTTTTCAATGCGCCACCATATATATATATATATATATATATATATATATATATATATATATATATATATATATATATATATATATATATATATGATACATAGTTTCCGAAGATTCTAGCCCATTTATAGACTTCTGGTTTGTTTCATTACACTGGAAAATCCTTTCTTTCCGGAGGCTAAGTTCGTTGACTAGTTCTGAGAGTCAAATTTTTCATGGAAATTGCAGATTCTCTTTTCAAAAATACTATATCTTAGAAACTCGTCAGTTTTTTATTTTAGTTTTCATTTCAACAACACACCACGAGGGCTTACAGCCTAAATACTATCGTACCGTGGGTGTCGACAAGCAGGAAAGAGGCAACTTGTTAATTCTGGACTTGAAGGTTTGGAGGTTCGGGGGAGAAGGAAAAACATGTGCCGGCAGGGAGTTCCACAACTTGGAAGTCCTCGGGACAAAAGAGCGGGCATAACAAGATGTTCCATGTCTGGTGACCTGGAGAGTAAAAGGGTGCATTCGCTCTGTTCCCCTGGTAGATCTGTTGGGGGCAGCAGGTGGAGGAACTATGGAAGAAAGCTCCTCTGAGCAGTGCCCGTGCAGATATCTATAAAAGAGAGAGAGGTCACCAACGGCACGTCGGTGGGCAAGGGATGGCAGCCTTTGGGTGAGGGTAGGGTCACCGATGACACGTATAGCTCTCTTCTGAATGGAGTCCAGGATAGCGAGTGTGGAAGCGGCAGCAGCACCCCAGATGTGGAAGCAGTATTCGAGGTTTGGTCTTATTTGTCAAGTATATAAAGTATAGAAATTAACTGGTGAAAAGTATTTGCGAGCCCGGAAGAGAAAACCTATTTTCCTAGCAGCCGCTTCTGCAATTGATGTGACATGTTGGTGCCAATTGAGATTTCGATCCACAGAGATGCCAACAAGTGAAAAGGACTCATTACTTTTAATAACTTGGTTGTTTATTGTGATGGGTCTAGGGCTGGTGTATCTCTTATGAGAAAGAAAGCAAGACTGTGATTTGGTAGGGTTGAATTGTACAAGTCAGTTTGTTTTTACGAAATTTAACTCGTGTATTTATTGCAATTAAATCACAAAGATGCGATATGTCAAAAATCAATTTTGTTGAATAAATGTAATCTGTTTTTCCGCGAAAAAAAAAGATTTTGGAAAATGCCGCGAATGGTATTCGTTATCAATAGAAAATGACATAATTTTAGGACAATTAATTGAAGTCATATTGTGTTATCTTGTCGTACGCGAGCATTTTTACGAAAAATTGCTACCAATGTTTTTCGTAGTTGCGTAGCAAATAAACCTTTGAACATAACAATTTTCAACCACTTGTTAAAATTTCTGGTGACTATTATTGGAGTAATCTCACTCGCCATGCAGGGTCAATAACAGATAAAACATGTAAACTGAGGCGTTATATTATATAAATAATAATATACCTATGTATATCTTGTACATACAAGTATTTATCACCGTTGAGATATCTCAAATCGAATAAAATTTACAATACCGTTCTCGATTTCTATTTGTGTACAATATTATTTATTATTGTAGCCATTGAACGTTCCCTACCTATACAATACCATAAATTAGATGAAAAATCTATTACTATTATTCATGGATATATCAATATATATTACACAACACGTTTTATAAAGAACTGCGTTTCAGATATTCATTCGCTTAGCGCGTTAAATAATATAAATATAGATCGCTATAAAGCAATTAATCGAATAAAGGCCTATAAAATGAGGTATGTCATACGACATAAAACCTAATAAGATAGGCAACTAATGAATGAGCGTCGAGTTCCATTAATGTCTTGTTAACAATAAAAAACCTGGACGCAGTAAGTGCGTTATGAAAGTGAATTTTCATAAAAAATGTTTTAGTCCGGTAAATTTAGACATTCGAAGGTGCATAAAATTCCAACAAGCTGAAAATCAGTAAAATTGTTCAAAATATAATTATAAATATAATTTTTCCCCATCATTCCCGTGTATGGAATTTTTTTTATTCAAGGTCAAAGGTAAAAAAATGAGTTTTTCGCGATTTTCAGCAAAACGGTAAGTTTTATCATAAAAGTACCTCAGACAAAAATTGTAGATTATAAAATTATCTATAAAAAATGTATCAATACTTTTTTTCCTACGAGCCACCGTTTCTGACATAAAACGATTCAAAAAGTTGTAAAAGTTGTCATAATATGCACACGTTTCCACGCCACCTATGAGTTAGTGTACTTAGCGCGTTTTTTTTTAACGTGGTTTCCACGGGTCAGTTGTGATCCTGTTTAATTTGAAACTATTGCAAAATAACGGAAATTTTTAAAGATTGGAAAAGACAAAAGCGATGTAAATTTAAAAAAAAGTGGTGAAGTTCACTCGCCTGATTCGTAACTTTCAAATTCTTGTTCTTCTTCTTGATCTTCTTCTTGTTCTTCTTCTTCTCCTGCTTCTTCTTCATCTTCATTTTGGATGTAAGTAAATTGCGTCAATAGCGATGTATCGCATGGCACTTCGTTGGAATCAAACGAATCCTCCACTGTTGGGGATTCAACATTAGAGCACGACCGGCCTTGACAATTTGTGTATGCCAGAGAACAAAACAGTCCGACTTTTTAGCAAGCACAATTAGCACTGCATCCCTTTTTGCAGTTGCAAAAAAATTGTGTTCAGCAGTTTTTTCGGCGCAGGTGGGAGTAAAGTTTGAACTGGCTCTAATATATTGTTGACCAACTTCCAACCCCAGTCTGTAGGGTCTAGCTAATAACCAAGCCACACTTGAACTTGGTAATATACCCGAAAAAGATGTTGATGAGCAGCAACTGAGGTTGGAGGAAGACAAGCTAATTGAACTTGTTTTTTATTTTTAGTATTTTTAACGAAACATGCATAGCTTATGCATAGCTTATGTATATTTTATATTTTAAGTATAAGTTACAATGACCAATAGGAAAATATTTCAACATATATAACAACTATAGAGATATATACGTGGCGTACTCATGCATATTATGATAACAACTTTTACAACTTTTTGAATCGTTTTATCGCAGAAACGGTGGCTCGTAGGAAACAAAGTATTGAAACATTTTTTATAGATAATTTTATGATCTACAATTTTTGTCTGAGGTACTTTTATGATAAAACTTACCGTTTGCTGAAAATCGCGAAAAACTCATTTTTTTGGCCTTTGACCTTGAATAAAAAAATTTCCATACACGGGAATGATGGGGAACTTTTAAATTATATTTATAATTATGTTTTGAACAATTTTATTGATTTTCAGCTTGTTGGAACTTTATGCACCTTCATTTTTTGGTCTAGATTGACCGGACTATTTCTAATACAAGCAGGCATCAGTTTGGTTATCGGTATAACCTATATAGCAGAAACAACGTACCATATTTTATCAAAATAATTTATTGTTTGAAAATGTACAAAAATTTTCCGAAAATAAACTTAAAATGTTTCCGAGAAAACTGGTTTCCTAGCCAACTAACCTTAAGTTAATAGCAAATTGAGTTATTAAAATTTGAAGCATTTAATGAAAATTCGCTACCAAAATGCACTTACTGCGTCTCGATTTTTTTTTACAAACACGCATCCTATTTCGGTGAAAGATGGAAAAATGCAATAATATAAGGAATGTTCGGAAAAAAATTTGTAGGAATCACCAACGACTTATGGACCTAACCTAATAAGATAGGTAATTAATGAGTGAGCGTCGAATTCCCTTAATGTCTTGTTAATAATAAAAATCTCGGGACGCAGCAAGTGCGTTATGGTAGTGAATTTTCATAAAACTATTTTTTAATAGCAAATATGTGTGGTTTTTTTCAGAAAGCAGGCATCAAATTTGCTTACCAGTATAACATATATAGTAAAAACAATGTGACATGTTTCATGAAAATAACTTTATTGTTTGAAAACGTACAAAAATTTCCGAAAGTAAACTTAAAGTGTAACCGAAAAAATCCGTTTCTTGGTCAACCTTATAGGTTAATAGCAAATTGAGCTTTTCAAATATGAAGCATTTAATCAAAATTCGCTACCATAACGCACTTGCTGCGTCCAGAATTTCTTTACTTACAAACATGCATTATATTTCGATGGAAAATGCAAAAACATAAGGCGTTTTTTGACTAAAAAAAATTATTTGTATCACCAACGACTTATGGGCCAGCCTGTGATTGTAGAAATATTGTTTAAGATGTAACTCAAGACACCCTATAATTAATGTATACAAATTTTTTTTCATATCTTGTAGAGTAACGGATATATTGAGCTTTATTGATTTTTTACGAAAATTCGACAAAAATGATATACCATTAACCGATAAACTCTATAGCCAAGACTACTGCCAAACATCAGAGAAAGGGTCTATTTGAAATTAATTATCTGGGAACATTTTAGTAAAATGAAGGACAGTGAAGGTTGAAACTAGGTAAAGGTAAGATGCTTACTGGCAATTAGGCCATTGCTGACCCTTTTTGCTCATCTAAACTAACCTACCCTCCACCTTGAGCTCGATCTCAACGACGACAGTGATTTTGAAAAATCATCCGCCGCCGGTGAGGCTCGAACCGTCGACCCCCGAGTCCGTATTGGAAAGTCTGAATCGACTTTCCCGCACGGCCACGGAGGCGCTAAGGTTGAAACTAAGATTTCAGGGTTTGTAGAATATTCTTCTTGAGACATTTTCTTTCCATAGCCCGTATTATATTCAAGTTCTTTGCCTAAATGTTGCGAATTTTGACGTTTTAAATTGTCACTGACGTTATGAGGAAAACCCCAATTTATTTTTCTTTAAATGCCCATAACTTTTTTGTCTCTTGACCTACAGCGCTAAATTTTGGTAGGTAATTTACTTATAGCGATATTAAAGGACGTACCAAATTTGGTTGCCCTTGCTTTGTTATTCCAGAGATATAATTTTTTTCTAAATAAAACACAAAACTTTCCGAGAAAACCTCAGCCGATTTTCTTGACTAACAAACTTATCCAAGCCACTTACAAAAGGAAGGTATTCACTAAATTTTTTCCAAATCGGCCCATTATTTTTTGAGTTATTGGTGTGATACATATACATATACATATACACAAATTCACTAAAAAGCCTGGACGCAGCAAGTGCGTTACGAAAGCGAATTTTCATTAAAATGTTTTTAATACAAGCAGGCATCAGTTTGGTTATCGGTATAACCCATATAGCAGAAACAATGTACCATATTTAATCAAAATAATTTATTGTTTGAAAATGTACAAAAATTTTCCGAAAATAAACTTAAAATGTTTCCGAGAAAACTGGTTTCCTAGCCAACTAACCTTAAGTTAATAGCAAATTGAGTTATTAAAATTTGAAGCATTTAATGAAAATTCGCTACCAAAATGCACTTACTGCGTCTCGATTTTTTTTTACAAACATGCATCATATTTCGGTGAAAGATGGAAAAATGCAATAATATAAGGAATGTTCGGAAAAAAATTTGTAGGAATCACCAACGACTTATGGGCCTAACCTAATAAGATAGGTAATTAATAAATGAGGGTCGAATTCCCTTAATGTCTTGTAAATAATAAAAAGTCTGGACGCAGCAAGTGCGTTATGAAAGTGAATTTTCATTAAAATGTTTTTAATAGTAAATATGTTTTTAATGCAAGCAGACATAAATTTGGTCATCTGTGTAACCTATATAGTAGAAATAATGTACCATATTTTATCAAAATAACTTATTGCTTGAAAATGTACAAAAATTTTCCGAAAGTCAACTTAAAATATTTCTGAGAAAACTGGTTTCCTAGCCAACTAACCTTAAGTTAATAGCAAATTGAGTTATTCAAATTTGAAGCATTTAAAGAAAATTCGCTACCAAAACGCACCTACTGCGTCTCGTTTTTTTTTCTACAAACATGCACAATATTTCGAAGAAAGCTGCAAAAATGCAATAATATAAGGTATGTTCGGGAAAAACAATTGTAGGTACCACCAACGACTTATGGACCCAGGGATTGTCAAAATAATTTTATAAGATGTAGCTCAAGACACACTATAATTAACGTATACAATTCTTTATCGTGCCTTGCATAATAACAATTATATTGAGCTTTACCGCAGAAACAAGTCACCCTGTATATATGTTAACAGATAAAAACTGAAACTAAACCCGTATATGGATTCTAGGGGGCCTAGTTTGCACTTATTTGAAGAATTTTTTTTTAAATTCAAAAGTCGCGGTCTCCTATTTTTTTCTACAAAAATAAGCTAAAAATTAAAGACCATTAAACCATAAAATTAACTAAAACTACTGCCAAAGCATCACAGACAGGGTCTATTTTAAATGAATTTTCTGGAAACATTTTAGCAAAATAAAGGTCAATGACGGTTCAAACTAAAACTTAAGGGTTTGTAGAACAATCTTCTTGCAACATTTTCTTTACATAATCCGTATTTGTTTTGCCTAAATGTTGCCAATTTTGACGCTTCAAATCGCGACTTTGACGTTTTGAGGGAAACACACCTTTTTTTCTTTGAATGCCTATAAATGTTTGTTTTTTTAACTTACAGACTAAAGTTTTGGTACATGGTTCGCCTTTTATAATACAAACGCGCTTACCAAATTTGGTTCCCCTTACTTTCTTATTTCCAGAGATATAAAAAAAATCCGAAAGAAAACAAAAAATTTCAGGGAAAACTTGGGCCAATTTTCCTGGCGAACGAACTTATCCAGGCCGCTTGCAAAAGGAAGTTACTTACCAATTTGATCGAAATCGTCCCGTTATTTTTTAGTTATCGGTGGGATACATATATATATATATATATATATATATATATATATATATATATATATATATATATATATATATATATATATATATATATATATATATATATATATATATATATATATATATATATATATATATATATATATATATATATATATATAAACGTAGAAACATCGAAAATGACCCTGGATATGAGTTCCAGGGGGGCCTAGTCATTGGTGGTATTGGCCTAGTTCGCGCTCATTTGAAGACATTTTTTTTCAAAATTCAAAAGTGGCGAACTCCTCATTAGTGATTTTTTTTAAAGAAAATTCGCCAATAAAATGCATCTCCGCAATCCGATTGAATGCAAGTTTTATTCCATATGCTAAAATATATTATTTAATTGGTAGATATGGTATTAGCGGTACATTTACACGAGCCATTTATTTGTAATAGGAACCAAATTTAAAAATTAAAAGAAACCTTGATAAGTTTTGCAATACATTTAATATGTAATAGGACGATTGTTCCATTTATTAACATTTCCTAATTACACTCTCATATTTTGTTTAGATGGTTCTCTTGTCACAATTTTAAATAGACTAACACAATTCATTAAAGGCGTGCTATGTTATACAGGAAATGATATCATTTTGTTTAACTATTAGCAAATATGCAGTTTTTATTAAGTGTAAGTATATGGATGCCTATATACAAAATGGCCCAACAAAAACTACACACGTGGGTTTTCGAATATTTAAAGTTATCGCTTGAAGGGGCGAATGTCCCTAGCTACGCACTTACAAATGGGACGAGTGACATATCGTTGGAAAGGCTACTTAATTCTCTATTTATCCGTGTATTCGGTTTTCAAAAATCTCAAAATTCTAGCGGAGCAAATTCAAAATCGTAGTTGAAAAGTACGATCAAAAAAATTAATGACATTGCCGAAACAAAAAAGTTTTATCGCAAGCCGTGATACAAAAGTATGGGTTTGCCTAGCAGCTGAACCATCGACAGCATGCTGAAAATGGTGTCCGCCCTCCTTCATGAAAAAATACAAATTTTGTTCAAATCAATTTCTCACGTTCTGAAGTATTTAAGATGTTATTAGATGGGATTCAGTAACAATGAGCTGGCATAAACCTGCAGGTTCGTGGATGAATTGGATAATTTTGCCTTTTAGATCTCCCCATAAAAAGTGCAATAGGGTTAGGTCCTGTAACCGCAAGGGTCATTCAATTTGGCCACCCCTTCCTCTCCATCTGTTTGTAAATTTAACAAGATACTGTCTGGACGTAATGTCTCGTCGGAAAAGCAAGGACTTTCCATCATAGCTCTTGACTTTTGCTATGACATCTGTCAGAAATGGATCCATGTTGTCTTGCCGTCATTCTAAATACATTTTGTCGGTTAAGTTTCCCGGTAAGAAGAAAAGGCCCAACGAGACGGTTCATTGTCTACATTACCAACAATTTTTAAGTGCGAGAATACTATGGTCCAGGCTAGTGGTTTAAACACTATTGACAACAAGAGAAAAGTCTAAACACAACCGATATGGAGAACTTGGACAAAGCATTGTTTGATTGGTTCAAATATCAGAGGCACGCAAAATTGCTATAGGTGGTCTATTTCTCCAGGAGAAAGCTGTTTCTGTTGGTAGAGAAATGGGATATAGAGAGAATTTCCAGTGTTCTATAAGTTGGATTTCTCGTTTTAAACAAAGACATTCAATTCATTCAGGAAAAGTTTTTAGGGAAGCGAAATTTGTAAATAAGGAATTGGCTTCAAAATAACTTCCGAGAAATATCAGAGGAATATCAGGCATGTAATGTCTTCAATGCAGACTGGACAGGGTCTTTTTACAAGATGTTGCCGGACAAAACTCTAAAATTCAAAAACGAAAAATGTGTTGGTGGGAAGTTATCTAAAGAGCGACTTACCGCACTAGTTTATGTAAATTATGATGGTTCTGAGTTTCAAAGATCATTGGTTACTGGCAAAGCAAAAAAACTAAGATGTTTTAAAACTGCAAAGAGTTTGTCAGTAAAATATGTTGCTAATAAAAAAGCATGGGTGACTGGTGATATTTTAAGAACTGAAGTAGAAGAGTAGGATAGAGAACTGGAAAAAAATACAAACATTTTGCTTGTGATGGATAATTGTGTGGCACATTGACAATTGGCGAGTTTGAAGGACATAAAAGTAGTAGAATTATAGAGCATTCACATTTTACTAGACATCGTACACACTCGTTTAAAACGCAAAAGGTGTGGAAGGCGGTTACGCAAAAATCGTTTATATATATATATATATATATATATATATATATATATATATATATATATATATATATATATATATATATATATATATTTCAACAACACACCACGAGGGCTTACAGCCTAAATATTATCGTACCGTGGACGTCGACAAGGAGGAAAGAGGCAACTTGTTAATTCTGGACTTGAAGCTTTGGAGGTTCAGAGGAGAAGGAAAAACATGTGCCGGCAAGGAATTCCACAACGTGGAAGTCCTCGGGATAAAAGAGCGGGCATAACAAGATGTTCTATGTCTGGTGACCTGGACAGTAAAAGGGTGCATTCGCTCTGTTCCCCTGGTAGATCTGTTGGGGGCAGCAGGTGGAGGAACTATGGAAGTAAGCTCCTCTGAGCAGTGCCGGTGCAGATATCTATGAGAGAGAGGGGGGGGGGTCACCAACGGCACGTCGGTGGGCAAGGGATGACAGCCTTTGGGTGAGGGTAGGGTCACCGATGAGACGTATAGCTCTCTTCTGAATGGTGCACCTATGTGTAAGAGTTTATAATTAAAAGCCACTTGGACTGAAAGCAGAGAACACATTTCTTTAAGGAGCTGGAGTTATCATACCCCTAGAAGTGACATCGACCCTTTGTCTAGAAGAAATTGGTAACAATCGGACGTGCGCGCGTGGGTTTCTGCATGCGTGGGTGGTTGTGTGAGCGCGCGCTCGCTTCTGTTTGGTCGTACAAGTATATATTTTTTTTGATGCGGAGAGGAGCAGTGTGTTGAGACTGATGACAGATCGGAGTAGATACCGGTATGAGGCATGTATGCTCTGATTGGAGACTGGGAACTGATTTTTTAAATGTTACTATTTTAAAATGCATATATGCGCTTTTGTTTTGAAATTTTGATTTTGTGTAGCAAGTGCGTTATGATATTTTGATCAATAGCTTCTTTAGAAGAAAACATATGATACATTTTTTTTGTATTTTTGTTTTGTTATACAGCCAACAAGTCTTTGACTTAGGCGGTTTTTTTCTCTCCATTTACGGTGGGAGATTTGTCTTGTAAATTTTGAATTACGGTATATTTATTTCAATTTGGTAAATTTGCAGATTAGCTCCCGAACGCTTTTCAATTTTTTTTCCAGAACATGCCTAGCCACCCCCCACCCCCCTGGATGCATAATCCACAAGAAAAATGTCTTGTTCTCACCCCCCAAGGAAGTTACGGGACCAGGAGTGAAGACGGGTGGTGGGGAAGTAGGTAGTAAAAAGATATGAGCAGAAAATGTGAAAAAAATGGCTTAGAAGCTGTCTTTTTCAGATCTTGCAGCCATATCCCCCTTAAACCCTGCCTAACACTTTCTATCGGATTGCGGTTTTGTGATGAAAATCAAGAAAAAATCAGAGAGGAATTTGTAGGTTATGTTGAGCTGAAATCTTAAGATGCCCCTACAATCGCTAGCACAATTCAGAGTCTTTTAGTTGATCAGAATCTTTCAGCAGAGAATTGTGTTGGATTTGGATTTGACGGATGTTCTACGATGGCTGGAAAAGAAGGTGGTGTACAGGCCATTTTGAAGAAAAAGTACAATAAATCTTTATTTTCCCATTGCTGAAACCACAAACTAAATCTTGTGGTCAATGATGCTAGTAAACTACCGGAAATAAGAAACTTAATTGCAACAGTTAAGGATACAATATCCTTCTTTCGTGAGTCGCCAGCCCGCAGGAATTCGGATCCTAATCTATAAACTCTCAGTGAGACCAGATGGTCTGAGAAATACAAGAGCATTAGAAAGTTTTCAGGCAGCTTCCATGAAATCGTCAATGCGCTAGAACATCTCTCGGTCAAAGGAAACTATGCTACAAGAAAATTTGCCTATCAATTGCACTGTGCAGTTACTAAACCAATTTTCATCGTAGGTTTAGTCATGATTGCAAATTACTATGCGACTTTGGAACCCGTTGTAAACGTTCTACAAAGTAAATATATGGATTTGATATGATATCGCGGAGAAAGTCAGCGTTGAGTTAACAGTCCCACGAATTGTTCAAAAGCAAATACACAGAAGTAATCCGCCATCTGAAACTGCGACTGAATATTGGAGACGGTCGTTGATCATCCCTTATCTTGACTCTTTAACTTTATCATTGAATGTTAGATTCTCACACGAAAATACACCTGTTTTTGCCTTATCCCATCCTTCATACATGCTAAAAATGACTTCAAAAGATTTGGAGAAAAATGCAAAATCTTTCATGGAGTTTTATCAGTTGGGTGATATCTCTGCAGAATTAGATTTGTGGTATGATCTGTAAAAAAGAAGGATTTAGCAGGAGACTAATTAAAGGATATTGAAGAGGCTGCACTTTTGGAGGAGGCTGATATTTTTTTCCCTGCAACAAGGCATGCACACCTCATTTTAAGTGCTTTCCCATCAACTACGGCTACTGTTGAACGATCTTTCAGTACCCTTCGAAGGGTAAAGAGCTGGCTGAGAAGTACAATGGGAGAAGACAGACTGACTGGGTTGTGTTTGATGAGCGTCCATCGGAAATTCTTCAAGGAAAATCAGGACTGGACTGAAACGAGAGTTTTGAACAAGTTTTGTACAAATCCAAGAAAAATTATACTACTATAAGACATGTAATTAGAATAATATTTTTTTCAAGCAAATAATTGTAATAAGTTAGTTGATAAAGCACCGCTATAATTATACATAATTTTCTTAAAATTTTGGTTTCATTCACCTTTTCCGAGATAAGATGTTACAACCTGAACGACCATGGCTTGCCCCCCACTCCCCCCCCCTCCAAGTTTTGATCCTGGGTACGCCCTTGAATATGCAAATTTACGTTGAATTTTTCTGTAGGGAAATCTTCTCAATAAATGTATATTATTATTATTATTATTATTATTATTATTATTATTATTATTATTATTCCATACCATGTAAATTACTGTAAATTACTGTAATCACTGTAAATTATCTCATATAATTAAATACGTAACTCATCCAAGATATTTAATTCTGTAAGTTACAGTTATATGCATAAACAAACCTCCAAAAATTGATTAATTTTGAGACACTCAAGTTATGCAAAAGGTTTACAATAAAATAAATCAGTACAAAGAAACATAATCAAGTATTTATTAATCGTTGCTTAATTGTCATAAGAGAGTGTAAATAATTCATCTATGCCTATGAATATGAAAGTTATAACAAATATAAATTCACAAAGTGATTATGTTTGATATTTATGGACCCTCAATGGCATTTAATATAGTTTATGATTATAATTAGAAGTTTAAGAAATAGTAGCACGCAATGTTATCGAGATTTATATTAAAAATGAAAGTAAATGCTAATGTAACTGAAAGTAATTAGAAACAAACATAGATCAATCTACCCAAACGTGAAAAAAACCAAAACTTCATGTAAATCTTCAATAACAAGACGGAACTGGGTTAATTAGAGTTATCAGTGCAAAAATTACGGGTAGCACTAACGCATAACAATGCAGGTTAAGAATAGACAAACAAAGTACAAAAGTCGATAATAATAACAAAAAGTGTAATGAACTTACAGACTGAATATGACTCCGATTGTTTTGGTAACAATCCCCATAATTGCATATTCAAATTTGGCACCTTACACTACGCAAAATCCAACCTGAAGCCATTGAACCCGCACTAATTTCAAACCACCAGGGAACACACATAATATGGTAACATTTTCTAAAACCGAATTGTAACACCACACCACCCGATTTAAATTGTAATTGTTTACATTGCAAATAAAGGCGGTTAAAAAGCGTTGTTGCAAGTTTCGGTAGATAAACAGAGATGTATTTCCGATAAATGGGTTATTATTATAAACCAACCGAAATCTAAATATTACAATTTTAACGGATGATGCTGCACATCGTTTGTGTTATCAGAAGATAAGCAGTTGCACAGACAACCAACAGAAACTGAGTATTCATAATGATATATTTAAATTTCAAAATAACAACAATGATACGTTTATGAAAGCATGTTCGGCGCGGGTGAATCGTAAACTAGATGACAGATGACTGTAATTTTCAAAGTTCGTATCCCGATTCGAGCGCGAGGTAGATAATGTGTTATAGTAAAGCACGGACGTGTCTTCTGGAGGAGCTACAAGAACATAATATAACACGTATAAGCTAAAGCTATGAAGGTGGAGAGACACGAACTATACAGGAGATATAGGTGGGGACAACTCTATATACTATATTGTGTATATCGGACCTAGAACGTGGTGTATCCAGAGCTCAAG